>BSBM01001020.1:600000-925000 GCA_027924585.1 Larix kaempferi
CTGAATAATCTGAAGGAATGGCAAATAAGTGAGCGAACTTGGTCAATCTGTCCACCACTACGTACAAGCAATCTCTGCCCTGAACCTTGGGCAGCCCAGTAATGAAGTCCATGGAGATGCTCTCCCACTTTTGCTCGAGAATAGGTAAGGGTTGTAGTAAACCAGCCGGGTGGGTGTGCTCTATTTTGTTCTGTTGGCACAAGCTGCACTCTCTCACATGTTGTATCACATCATTCTTGAGGCCCTTCCATGAGAACCTCTCTCTAATCTGTCTGTAGGTCTTGAGAAACCCCTGATGCCCTACTAATGGTGAATCATGCGATGCCTGCAAAATCTTCTTCTTGAGGGACGACTCTGGAACTAAGAAGCTTCTGTTCTTGTAGTATATGATGTCATCAATTACCTAGTACCTGTCATCCTGAATCTGTCCATCCAACAGCTCGCAAGCAAACTTATATTTGGAGTACTCAACCAAAAGATGAGATCTCCAATCTGATGAGATGCTCATAAGGGATAAAGTAGTTGGTCGTCTAGAAAGTGCATCGGCCACTACATTGTTCTTTCCCTTTACATACTCAATCTCCAAGTCATAGGCCTGAATTTTGCTCACCCATTTCTGTTGCCTCTCGTTTAGCTCTTTCCGCTCTAGGAAGTATTTCAAGTTGTTGTGATCTGTCTTAACTTTGAATCTGCCACCCACTAAGTACTGCCTGAACTTGGTTAGCGCATGGAGGATAGCTAACATCTCTTTGTCATATATCGAATAGTGGCACTCATAGTCTTTGAGCTTCCTGCTCTCAAATGCAATGGGGTGGTTGTTCTGCATCAATACTGCCCCAATTCCCTCTCCTGAAGCATCACATTCTAACACGAAGGGTTGAGAAAAGTCTGGTAGAGCTAATACTGGGCATGAACTCATTACCTTTTTCATTTTCTCGAAATGTCTGTCGTGTTGTCTCCGACCAATTGAATGCCCCCTTCTTGGTAAGATCTGTGAGGGGTGCAGTCATCTGTGAGAATCCACTGACATACCTCCTGTAGTAGGTGCAAAGGCCCAAAAAGCCCTTCAGTTCTGTCACATTTTTAGGTGTAGGCAAATCCAATATGGCCCGAATCTTCTCTAGGTGCACCTGGACCTCGTTGGCCCCTATCACATGCCCTAAATATAACATCTCCTGCATGCCGAACTCACACTTGGACATTTTGGCATATAGTGACTGCTCCTGTAAAATGCCAAGTACCTCGTCTAAATGTCTCAAATGTTCTTCCCATGTTCTACTATATATCAATATGTCATCGAAGAATACCAGAAGATGTTTGCGTAACTAAGCCTTGAAGATATTGTTCATGCATGACTGGAAAGTGGTTGGTGCATTAGTGAGCCCAAATGGCATCACAAGAAACTCATAATGTCCGTAGTGGCAACGGAAAGCGGTCTTTGGAACATCCTATTCCCTAACCCGAATCTAATGGTAACCTGAGCGGCGGTCAATCTTGGAAAAGTACTTTGCCCCCTGTAGTTCATCCATCAACTCATCAATCCTAGGGATGGGATACCTATTTTTTATGGTCTTCTTGTTGAGTGCCCTGTAATCGATGCATATGCGTAGGGTTCCATCCTTTTTCTTCACTAGCACTATTGAAGATGCAAATGGACTGGAGCTAGGTTTGATGTACCCTAGCTTGAGTAGTTCCTTGATTGTATTCTCTATCTCATCTTTGTACCTCTTGGGATGTCTATAAGGAGTGGTGATAACTGCTTGAGTTCCCTCCTCTAACTCAATAATGTGCTCAAATCCCCTATCTAGAGGTCGACCTGCTGGAAGGTCTACGAATACTACTTTGTGCTTATGCGGTAAGGCCTCTATATCTGTTGGATGTTGTGTGGCCTTATCTGGTGGTTTCCTAAAGGTAACCAAGCACTTTGCTGCCCACTCAATATCTCCCTGTCGAAGTACTGACTCCATCCTGTGCGATGTCACTGTTGTGGGAGGGTAGGTATTCATCCCTCTCAATACTACCTTTTGTCCCTCTGCCCCTGTGAACTCCATCTCCATGGTCTGGTAGTTCGTGGAATACTTCCCTATGGAATGCAGCCACTGAACTCCTAATACCACATTCATGTCAGGTACATCTACCACATAGAATGTCTCAATCACTGTATAATTCCCAAGTGTCACTTTTAATTTAGGAATCCTCTTACTACACTCCATGGTGTGACCTGCTGCGGCTACTGAAAAGCCATCAAAACTCTCAATCTGAATGCCTTTCCTTTTAACCCATGCAGCATCAATAAAGTTGTGGGATGCCCCACCATCTATCAGCACTCCCACTTTGTGGCCCTGTACGGTACCTCTGATCCGAAGAGTGTGGAATCTAGGGACCCCTGTCATGGTAGCAATGGTACCTCCTGAGGGTTGTCCCTCATCAACTGTCTCCGGTGTCTCTCTCTGCTCCTGATCCTGATAATCCTCATCCTCCCCACTGTCGGAATAGGCCTCTATGTAGTAGGCCTTTCCCTTTCTTGAACATCTGTGACCTGGTTCCCATGGTTCTTTACAGGTGAAACATAACTTTTTTCTTCTACGGTCCTGGCGAACATCATTATCCATCCTTTCTTTCTTTGGCCACTCTTTCTGAAATGGTTTCCTTTCTTTATCTTTAATAGGAAAATTAGTTCTAGGGGGAAATCTATTCTTGGGTACTGCATCCTGCAAATCTCTAATTCGACTGATGGCATCGGCTAGGGTGGTGGGTCTATAGGACTTGACCCATCCACGTAAGGGCTCAGTGAGAGCCTCAGTAGCTGGCATAATCAATCTGCTCTCTGAAATATCTGTCACCATGACTGCCACCCTCTGGAACTCTGAAATGAATGTATCTGCACTACCTGTCTGCTTGAGTTGTGCCCAATGTTGCACCACTCGGACTCGGCAAAGACTCGGTTGGCCAGTGACTCGTCGACTCGGGAAAGACTCGGGACAGACTCAGGACAGACTCGGCAAATAGCAAAAAAGCTCAAAATATGTTACCATTAATTACTAGGCTAACAAGCTCCCAAGAAAAAAAAAATACCATATTTTTTGAGTAAGATGTCGAGTCTAGGGCGAGTATGGCCGAGTCTTCGACGAGTATGGCCGAGTCTTCGACGAGTCTGGCCGAGTATGGCCGAGTCTGGTCAGGTATGGACACATGGCGAGTTGTTGGGCGAGTCTCTGGCGAGTACTCGTTTCAAGACTTACTCGGCAAGACTCGCGAGTACTCGCCGAGTCTTGGCGAGTGGTGCTTCACTGGCTGTGCCAGCTCTCTAAAATGCACCTCAGGGTCCTTCCTGTCAAATCGCTCAATGAGCCTCTGTGTAAAATCAAAATATGAGGTGATGGTGTTGTGACCCAATGTCACCAACCCATGGTACCACCATTCATGGGCCTCTCCATCCAAATGCAAGGTAGCCAATTTAATGGCATCTGTCTCAATCATGGGGTTGAGCTGGAAGTATGTATCCAACTTCTGTACCCAATTCTGGGTTGGGCCACCTTGGGTACCCTCAAAGGTCGGGATAGTCAATTTCCCTACTGTGCGCTGTAACTCATAGTTCTGGGTGAAAGGCCTATTGTAAGATCTGGGTCTGTTCTTACTTTTAAAGTGGCAAAAGTTAGTGAAGGTCATGGCTGACTGAAAATCATCTCCTAAAGCTCGGTATTCTCTCAAATAGGCACTCATGGATTCTTCTGGTTCTACTTGTGCTAGAGGCACTCCAACTGGGCTATCTAAGAAGTGAGGCATGGTAGGTCGGGATGGCTTGTTGTATATATGGGGATGGCTCTGCATGTTGGTATGTAAGTGTTCCCCACTACTACTGGTGGATACCCTATCACTATTGGGAAACAAAGGGCTGTGTGGGGTGGGCCCATTTTTCTCTGTCATTTGTCTGAAGGTACTCATCATCTCTTTCTGTCCAGTAGTGAGATCTTTTATAGCTGCGATGAGACTATTGAAAGTTGTTTTATCATCCTCTACCATTGTTTCTTTGCCCTTTCCAAACTGATACTCTCTATCCCCCAGTTCTATATCCTTTAATTCTTCTTCTCCTCTATCACTGTTTCTAAACCTCTGTCTCCAGTAAGTAATGTTGTATGGGTCTTCTGAATTCATTTACAATTTTGCATGCCCACAGCTGGCAAGGAACATGCTTTGATACCACTATAATATCCCAAACTGATATTTTTCTTTTTTTGTTGTACTGTAGATTGCTAGTAGGCTTATGTCTCAACAAAATATGAAAGTAAACCCTGATCTCTGCATGCATGCATTTGCATGCAGATCTGTGACCCACATAGTATTGAAATGCAAGAAAGTAGGAGGAATTAATGCATGTACATACCAGTATGTAGATCTGCTGATGTCGATGAGGATGATCCCCGCATGCGGGAATTATGCCAGATAAATAGTAAGCTAAGGCAAGTCGTCCTCCAGATGAGGAATGCGCCCTCCTCCAAGCTTAGAATGCTCCTCAATAAATAATAGATCACTGATGAAGCTCCAGATAATGTGCAAAAGGGTTATAGTGCCCCTCTGGTGATGATAGAAGTTGCATGCAGAAGAAGTGAGGCTCAACAGCCCAAAACGTGAATATCCTTCCAAGGAGATTCGCCCCCAAGCATGCAAGACGTCCTTCAATCAAGAAGAATGATGATAACTAACTGAAGACTCAATCTGAATGGCCCTTCTTCAAGGGGAAGGGTAATACCACTGCTCTGAAGAGAATGAGAGTTGCATGCAGAGAAACTGAACCCTAGATGCTGGAAAACAAATAGGGAGGTCCTTGGACAATTCGCCCTAGCAAGAGGATGGCTCCCTCAATATCTCGTAAAATATAACTCTGCAGAATAGGAATAACAGATGTACCTGATACTGAAGCAATGCTGAATCTGGATGATCCAACCTAATGATGAACTAGGGCAGATAAATTTCGCTGCCGAAATACACCAATTAGCTGAGCATGCACTCAACCCCAACTTAGCTCGCTAAGCTCTCCAATTCGAATCCTCAAATCAATAATCATATAAGTGTCCTTCTCCATTCGCTTTACCTCTCTTTTATAACTTTCAACTGCGAATAACCTAACTTTTGACCTAATTAGGTCACTTTACCTTCTAATTCGCAGTTGACTTGCATGCAGGTGCCTAGAGACTCAATCAGGTGCATGCATCATGAAATAATGCTCAGATGTCATGCATGCAGGTGGCCTTTGGCTGTGGTGGCCCCTGTCTACCTACTGATGATATAATATCAATGCCCTAGATCTTCTTATATGGCATCAATCCTCAGTTGATTCCCTGACTGTCAGTGCCCACTCGAACCTATGGGAATCATATAGGTCAGCGGGATGGTCCTCAATGCTTAAGCAGAAGAGGACATTACAGAAGTGAGTATAGTCTTGAGGTTCTAGTCTGAGCTATTATTACTATTATTGAAAATCCTGAATATCTTGTTTTAGATCGCTAGTGAAATGATTACTTTATGTTTATATTGCTATTGGAATGATTAATGAAGCATGCTTTAACAAAATGCACTTGCAGCATCTTGATGTTTATTGTTTGGATCATATTATGGGTCAGTTTGACTTGGTCAAACCTAGTTTGACCAAAGTCAACCGCAGGACATGAGATGGGTTAGACCCTCGATGATAGCTATTGATGATATGTAATCAATTATTGGTCACCAGATGGTTCCATGCAGCAGTTACAGGTTCAGATAGTGATCTGCAGTACTTTTAATGATTTTGATCATTTGCAAATTATTATTATTTTTATATTGTCCGAGCATGGTGTTGATATTATATGATTATGCAGTCATCCATATGGTGTATGAGTATGCACCTTTAGTGTATTTGGGCTCTCTAAGTCCATTGGGACAGCTTGTTTTCAGTTCCGGGCAGTTTCAGTTGAGATTTCTCTCAGTTTATCACTTCAGTGTAGATTTGCCATTAAAAATGGCCTGTCAGAGCAGTTCCATGATTTGATTGGTTCACCTATGGCACTACAGAGGGAGTATGGAGTGTAGCCACTTGTTTTTACTATACTGCTATACCCCCAGACATGTTCGTGCAGTCAGATTCAGCCCCGGGTGACCAGGCAGTGAGTTACAGGCATTTTTATACTTTTCAGGTGATTTACAGAGGCATAAAAATGGTAAAATTGGCTACAAATGAAATCGATTTGGGCTACTGAGGCAAGGAAATGGCATAGGAATGATCTTGATGATGTGTATGATGTCTCCCACACCCTCCAGAGCAGTTGCAGCAGTCAGTGGGGCCCTCACATCTTTCTCCGGCATATTTTTATGGTTTCATGGTGCCTTTGGAGGCTCACAACTTTCCCTAGTGGGCATGATTTTACACTTTGATGATTATTTTGATGATATTGTGCCATGGGGACACACTAGTGAGGATATGTATTGCCCTCTAGACCCACCATGAGCTTCATGTTATGTTTTCCTAGTCACTTTGTGAGGACGTGCTCCCTAGGGCGATTTGACTAGTGGGTATCTTATGTTTAAGAGTTGATCCATGTACTTTATTTGTTGAGCTCATCTCAACCGTAGATTATAACTTATGTATCTTTTAATCTTAGCCATCCATTTAAAAGGTGGTTAGAGTTTTGGTCTCTCCTACTCCTATTTAAAGGAGAGACCCTCTCATTGTAAAAGGACATTTGGCTCTTGGAATTTGGGAATAAAAGAATTATTTGCAGACACATCCGAATCTTTCTTTGTTGTGATATTCTTAGATGTTGATTGGAAAGTCTATTGTCACCTAGCATTTGAGATTTTGTGGTGGATCCATATATTTTTGGAAAACAGTGTTTTGTCTACAGGAGGGCAACTTCACTTGGGCGTTTTTGTTGGGCATCCTCAACTCGCTTCACTTGGATTCGTTTATATCCGGGGGTTTTCATTAGCTTCATTGTGATCTATGATTTCATCTTGATATGTCTTTTGTTGCATTAGTCATTCTTTCTTGATGCTTCAAATCTAACTTGGGTAGTTCGTTGTGCAGGAAGGGAGGGCGCATTGGCTTCCTTGGGCAAATCGATTCTCATTGGACACTCACTCAAAACACCTCAAATTGATCGGGAAGGCATAGATCATCATCAGCAAGGTATCTGCAAGATTATCCGGGTAAGATCTACTTGTATTTCAATTATTTTTGGGTTCCAATCCATTGGCCATCTTCATTAAATTGCAAAACCCTCATTAAAATTAATCGAAAAATTCTCTGGCTCAAACGATTTGGTTTACTGGCAAACCATTTATGGGTTCTTGGTCTTTTGCAAATCCCTAGGTGGGTTCTCCAAGGCGTCATACTTGGAGGACTCCATTGGCCCGAATCCCAAGGCACTAGTTCTCCAAACCCTTGCGCATTCCCTAAGAGAGTTAGTTTGCCTGTTGTTTGATCCTTTTTGTTGAGCTTGTGTGCTTTGACACTGTCACATCCATCTACCAAGTTGTGCTAGAAAGCCCTAATTCTCAGATCCACTCTTTGGGACACTTTCCCTGTTTTAAGGGTCACATTTCCCAAGGCAGCTGAATTTGATCATTTGAACTAGCACCTGAATCCTGGAATCATATCTAATTATTGAATCACTGTGTGTAATGAATCTTTGCCAAGTCACATCTTTCCCAAGCCTCCACAGTGGTTTCATTTCCTTAAATCTAGGGTTCCATACCTGTCACCTTACATACCCTATCTTAATAGCTTGATCTGGTGATTGGGTTTGATCTCTCGTGTCGGGAGTAGATCAGGGTCTCCCCCTTTGTTATCTTTGGCTTTGATAGCATAAAGCAAAGGGTGCCTCGGTTGGCGTGACAACCAATCCTTTTGGGAATCGAGGCTCTCGAAGTTCACCACTTTGGTTGCCTATCCCCTCTACCATCCTGTATAGGATTCATCTTTAGGGGCAACTACAAGTTTGGTGATAACAGGTACTTGTCTGAGAAATTGCCTATTTATTTTTTTCTCTTTCCAATATTCAGGTCAAGAATTTAGTCTTTCCCAAAAGACAACTGATTTACAATTACTTTTGCACTGTGCAGTAAGTCTGCCGCGGATCCTTTCTGGGGCAAGTTGAACAAAACCAACAATTTGATAGATTCCAGACTCCGGAATAAACATGGACTAGATTTCTTTCAAGAGAATTTTCCCCTTCCATATGATGCACAAACAAATCTTATTGCTTCTATTTAATCACAAGGCAAAATATTTGATGCCTTGCTTTCAAATGACACTTGATACACAGAATCCAGCCAACCTCATAGCAGAAACATTTCTTTCTAGACATTGCACAGTATGTAGGAGAGACCATCTCCTAGTAGAGAGAATCTGCTATGGCATCACCAATCTTCTTCACTAACAGATTTAGTTTATCACAGACACTCAAGAAAGTGAGTTTTGTCTGGCATTTATAAATGCCTCACCCTTTCCTGATGTTTGTCTGGCATCAGAATTAATTTATCTGTTCCAATTTCTGTGATTTTTCGGGTCCTGTCCAATAACCATGATTGTCCACGTAAGACTCTCCATGGTTGCAACGGCGGCAATAAAGGATCAATCATCCAGTTTTCGAAATTGACATTATCATCAACCTGGACTTCTCAGCATCATAATAGCTCCACCTTTTTAAGAGAGTCAGCCTATATAAGATCACCTGCTATTGCCTATAAAACCAGTAGTCTCTCCCAAAGAGAGAGCACCATATGAATTGATATATGATAACAATTCTCTGGAAAGTTTGCAATAAATAGTGGTCTCTGACCCAACAACTCTACCTCTAGCAGAATTCCTGCTGCCATCATTTTGTGTAGGTATGGAAAATAGTAAATACACAAATGTCTTGTTATATACAATTTTATAATGAAAAGCACTTGGCAATTCAAGAATATGCGTTCTCAGCAAAATTCAAGCCAAATATCACAGATATGACATAGATTAACTATTGTCCAAGTTTCTAAGAAAATAATGTTTATCCTGTCAAAATACAGATCTAAGCATATTTGGGCCACAAAAAAGTTATTTTTCCTTAACCTACAAAAATAAAAGCGTGATGTATAGCTATCAATACACACTTTCTATCATCTACTGGATCAAAACTTTTATTATTATTCACAACCAAGGCTGTGACCTATTGGGTTGAAAATTGAAATATACTTCTTAAAGAACCTTGTTTCCTACATTTAACCAAAATATTCTATAATCCATATTGAATGAATTAAAAATTTGCACCAATGATAAGAGAATACCACAAATGACCACAAATAGGTGAATGGGGCAAGAGAATACCATCAGTCTACATCGAACTGTGGGAGACTGGAGGTGTCCAGATCAGTGTTGCAAACATCGGCGATATATCGCCGACATCGCAATGTAAACTTCCATCCATTAATTTCAATACAAAAAAATATATCGCCGACATCGCAATGTAAACTTCCATCCATTAATTTCAATACAAAAAAATGGCCATTTTTTCAAACATCAAAATTTTTGCCCATATTTTTCTAAAACATCACGAGTCAAACAAAAATATCGCCAGCCTGCGAACAGGCCAACGTATAACCCCACCCCAATTTTTTACTTGTTTTTCCTCATTTGCCAATCAGTTTGAGGGGTTTGGAGAGCAGAAGACGTTTCTAGCATTTCTCTAGGAGCCAAGGACTAGAAGCGCCGTGTTTCCATCAGCCATCACCAATTTATTGTGGATTGGGGATGGATTCCCATCAATGGTTTCCACATTTGCAGGTATGTGTAACCATTTGTACATTGTTTTTGTTCTTTTTTTAAATTTTTGACAGGTTTAGGATTTTTTTATCAGTTTTCCCTCTTCTTGCCAATTTGTAGGGGGAGATCTACCATTTATGTAAAATCTAGATCTTTTTTTATTTGCAGCATTTTGTTTTGGAAATTTCAATGTGTTTACAATCTTCATTGTTAAATTTTGAATCTTAATTTCAATTTCCATTTTTCTTTGCCCTAAGTTGAATCATTGTTGTCTGAAAAAATTAAAATACCAAAAGCTTTGGACTCTATGTGGGTATATGGTGATCCCTTGGATGGGCATAATCGGCTAAAATTGAATTGCAAGTTGTGTGGGAAGGAAATGACAGGGGGGATCAGTCAGTTGAAATACCAACTTGCACAAATTCCAAGGCATGAAGTGGGAATTTGTGAAAAAGAAACCCCAAAAATTATTCACATTGCCAATAAATCATTTCAGGATATGGATAGGAGAGATGTGAGGGCATAGTGACTCAATGAGAAATGAGATTGCAAGAAGTAGAACTAGAAGAGTGAGAGCTTTACCTCAGACGCACCTTCCAATTCCACAATGCCCTCAACAGCCTCAACTTTCTTTGTTCCAAGAACCACAGCTGGTGCACAACCTTCTATCAAGTCAATGGTTAAAAGAAAGGAGACACAAAGCAGACAAGCTTGTGGGTAGGTGTTTTTTATGGAGTGACATTCCTTTCAGCATTGCCAACAACAACCCCTTTTACTAGACTATGTTTGATGTTGTTGCTGTTGTTGGCCCAGGGTATAAGGCCCCTACTTATGAAGAGTTGAGAGAGCCTATCCTTCAAAATGAAAAGGTCAACTGCACTCATAAATTAGAAGAGCTTAAGGGGTCATGAATTAACTAGATCCACTGTTATGTCAAAAGGATGGGACCCTTCTTAATTTCTTGGTCAACTGTCCTAGGGGGCAATGTTTATTAAATATGTTGATGCATCTGCACATATTAAAGATGCAACATTATTATGTGAGTTGTTGGATGGTTTCATCCAAGAGATAGGTCCACATAACATTGTCCAAGCCATAACAAATAATGTTGCTAATTATGTGGTCGCTGGCAGGTTGCTTATGCTGAGGTATCCTGATTCCTACCTTGTTTTGGACTCCTTGCACCGCGCATTGGATTGATTTGATTTTAGAGGATATGGGCAAAACTACTTATATCTAAAATATTGTTGAATTGGCTAGGAGCATCACAAAATTTATATACAATCATACATTTGTGCTTAACTTGATGAGACAATTCACAAATAACAAGGAGGTTGTGTGTCCAGCAATCACACGTTTTGCCACTAGCTTCATTTCACTTCGATCTCTCTTGGGTTGTATCTAGGAAGTGATGAGAATGTTCCTTTCAGATGATTAACATGCATTGTCATTTAGCACTAAACTGGAGGGGCAATCCATATGTAGGCTAGTGTCATACCAGGAGAGTTTTGGGGTAGGCATGGAGGAGGTGTGTGCCATTAGTGAACCTTTCGTAAAGGTTCTTCGGTTGGTTGACAAAGAAAAGCCCATAATGGGCTACTTGTTTAAGGCCATGGATACGGCCAAAGAATCCATTCGTGCATATTATGAGGACAAGAGGGATGAGGGGTATGAGAAAAGATTATTGATATGGAGGGTCATTGATGAGCGATGGAACAATACAATCCATCTCCCCATTCATGCTGTAGGAATCTACTTAAACCCCATGTTCTCTTACTCATGTGGTTTTATATTTGATACTGAGGTTATGAATGGATTCCTCGTGTGTTCAAAGGATGGTGCCAAGTCCGCAAGAACATGAGGATATTTCTAAAGAAATGGAAATATATAGGATGGTTGGTGGAACATTTGGCTTTAACATGGCTATTCAAGACAGGAAGACCAAAATGCCAAGTAAGCTTCAAGTTCATTTTGTTTCTCTTATTTGTTGTACATGCTTGGTGGACAAGATATGGCTTAAGAGTACCCAATTCAGAAAAGCTTGCCGTTCGAGTGCTTAGCCAAACATGTAGCTCGTCAAGATGCGAACGCAACTGGAGTGCATTTGAGAAAATACAGACCAAGAAGAACAAGAAGTTAAAAAATTTCAAATTAAAATTTGACGTCATTTTAAATTATAATTTTATAATTTTATGCCCCGTCACCCTTTATATTATATACTATAAAATTCAAATTATAATTTATAATTTATGACCCCCATACAGGTTGGAATCCCAACACCTTAATGACATGGTCTACGTCTCCTACAACCTTCGATTGTGGGTGAAGCAGCTTGAGAAACACTTGATGTTGACACCATTTGGTTGGATGGGATTGACACTGCTACTACATGGAGGGTGGAGACCGAGAGGCATGTCATGTACTTAGCCCCTGATTGGTTACATGAGTTGCAGGAGCAGGTAGCAAGGGAGGATCGATATAGGAGTAGGATGTTCCAAAGCAAACACCTTTATAGGAGGTGGCTATTGACACTGGGAGTGCGTGACCACCTTCACAAAAACAAACACAGTCAGAGACATAGGAGTTGTACTTGGATATAGCAGAAGACGTCAAACTCTAGCTTCTCCCTCTTCTAGAGGATGTCAGAGTATAGCTTCTCCTTTTATTAGAGCACATCAGAGTCCACTGCAATCCATAGGGCCTCCTTCATCTAAAAGAAGAGCCATTACCAGAGCCATCACCCTTTCCCGAAAAGGAGCAGAAGGAATCGCTAGTTTATTTATTTGCTTTCATTGTACTACGTAGTATGTAGATCTTAGATGACTCATGATGATGATGAGATACATTTATTTTATTTTTTGACGATATTTTGAGGCTCAAGGGTTAATAGACTCAATACTCACTACTCAGGAGTCAGGACTCAAGACATGATTTAGTATTGATGTACGATGTATCATTAGACATTTTATACATCTCATATATCCGTTTTCTTTTAATATTAAAGTGCCAATCCGTTTAGACTCAAGTTTATTTGATGTTGTTGTTGCTTTAGATTTTAAAATTTTGAAAAAATATGAATATTTTTGTAATTTTTAAAGTTTTTCAATATTTTCCCCAATGTTGCCAATAAATTGTTTTCCGAACCCTAGACAATATTTCTACCAACATGATGTTTGCAACACAAGTCTAGATCACTCCTAAATGTTAAAATTCTAACATAATAAAGGATAGATATGACAGCAAGAGGAGAGAAGAATGCATGATAAAGTTTGAAAAGAAATGAAATTACTTAAGAGGGGAACAACTACTCAATACCAGTGCAAGAAATAGAAGTAGATGAAAAGGGGGAAGAAGAGCACTCTCTCACATCATTTATCACTGGGAAGGAGCCGACGCAAACCTTGATGATGTCCTCTGGAGAATACCCAAGGCTAAGGGGGCTTGACTGGGTGACCCTAGGAGGAACTCTAAAGCAATTTATCCAAGCTCCCCTAACGTCCAAGGCCAGGAAGATTGCATCCCCTAATCTCGCAATGGAAGTTTGACTACATCCATCCTGGGGGAACCTTCCTTGCAGAGCAAAAATGCTAAACTGCTAACATAATAAAGGATAAAATTGGCAACATGAGGATAAAACTTAACGGAAATGAAAATCCTATAGGAGGGGAACCACTACTCAGTGCCAATGCTAGAAATAGAAGTAGAGATGCAGAGGGTGAAGAAGGGGCCTTCCTACCATCATCTATCATTGTGAGTGTGAAGGAATCGATACAAATCCTAATGTTGTCCTTTGCATAATGCCCCAAGGCTAATGGGGCTTCATTGGGTGACCCTAGGAAAACCTCTAGAGTGATACATCCAAGTTCCCCTAACATCCAAGGCCAGGGAGATTGCATCCCCTAACCTTGTGAAGAAGGTTTGATTGCATTCGGCCTAAAGGGCAATCCTCCTTGTAGAGCAAGTGTGGCTCTATCACCTCGTAGATGTGAGATGTCTACCAACCGGGCCAGAGGAGATGCTTTGTCTAACAAATATGACATCGACAATGTTCATGGCTGGATAGATCGTAAAAATAAGCTCTTACTTCAGTTTTAACATAAAATCTTTAGGGCAACAATTGTGCCATCTTACAACATCAAGGAACTGTGTTTCCAAAGTTTCCCTTTGAATTATGTTCAAAATGTCTTCTCAAGTTAATCAAATAAATCAAAAGTAGAAAGAATTTATGAGGTGAAGTGCAAGCAATAATGTTGCCAAGAGGTGCTCTCCCTGAACCCTTAGAGGTTCTCCTAGTGTCTAAAACCCTGAAGGCATAGAACTTCTCCTACTTACACACTAAGAAGCAAAGAGTAAAGAGAGCAAGAACTGTTCTAGAGGACATTTGGGGGGAGTGTAGGGTGATTGTAGACAATTGATATCCATGTGGAGTGAGAATTTCTAAGGTAGAGAACAGGCACTAATGGAGCCAATAGGTGCTCCACCTCAACCCTTGGAAGTTCTCCCACTACCTAAAACCCTAGAGGTGCAAAACTTCTACTACTTACACACTTGGAAATAGGATGGAAAGAGAGCAGGAACTACACTTCTGGAGGACATTTGAGGGGAGAATAGACAATAAGAATCCATAGGAAGTGCGCACCTCTGGAAGAAAGAAAAGTAGTTGTTTTCCCTTTCTAGCAATGACTTTGTGATGGTGTAATCTTTGTTTTTTCTCAAAAAAATTAGTTGTCATCTCTGTTCAAAGAAACCTAACATAGCAACTAGAGTTTGACATCATCTCATTCTACTGCATTAGAGTAAAAGAGAGGATCTCAATGCCCTCTAAGCAAGCTTATTCTGTGTTTACTTGGGACCAAGGTGAATCTGTTTAGAATCTAGATAGCAAGTTGCAAGTGGAGCTGCATGCAACAGGTTATCAAGGCATTGAATTCTTTGGGGAGATATAAACTATGTTTGAAGCAATGATACCAAGAGTGTCCTCCTAGTGGACGCTCCACTCTCAAAACCGTCCTCAGAGTGGGAGCGCACTCCTGAAATGATCTAGTTGGGAGCATTTCAGGGAACACACTCCCAAGGAATCCTAAGCGCTTCGTGGACTTATTCAAAGCACCATACTCTCTCAAACCCTCCTAAGACTAGAAGTGCACTCCCTTGCACGCTCCTAATTCTCCCCAATTCCTCAAGACACTACTGCAAAATCAGCATTTTTTTCCCTTAAAGGTTGGGGATTAGGTTAGGTCTAGCTTTTAGGGTAAATTCAAGGGGGAAACAAAAACACATTCTCCCTCCTTATGTCCTCATTACATTCATCTTTGAGAGCTTGGGCTTGGAGTGGGTGGCAATTTTGTGAGAGCTTGGAGGAAAGAACAAAGGCCATCATAGTCACATTCTACTAATGCAAATAGTTAGAGAGCTAAAGAGGTAAGCCCAAATCCCATTATCTATAAAAAAAAACTATTTCCTTATGTTTTTTTGTTTGTGGATTTTTCCTCTTCACCTATTCTTTCCCATTCTTTCTTCTCCCACATTCTATTGTAGGTTGTTCTTCTAAGACTTGAGGAAATGTTCTAGTGGTTTATGCTTCCTGTTGTGATTCTCATAGTGTTGGTGGATGATGACCCATTATATGAACACAAGGAAGGTTTGGAAGGGGAAAAAGATGAAACCGACTATGGAAACTTAGTTAGAAACAAAAGTAAAACTTCAATAACACCCTTGTGGAATTATGTGACAAACCTTAGGGGAAGAGGAGGTGGAACCACTGAATTTTTATGTAGGCATGATTGTCATCAAGGAAAACCTTACAACAATTTATATACCTATGTGAGGAGGCATCTTTGTGGGGCATTAGAGAGTGATGATAATAAGGGGGGCATTGGGATCTCAATTTGCTCTAAGATATCAAAGGAAGACAAAGAAAAATACATCAAGATAGAGGTAGTTGCACAAAGAATGCATGGTAAAAAAACAAAAGGTTCAATCTAACAAATCATCTACGTTTGGAAAAACCACATCTACATCCCCTCATGCTAGTGGATCCCCAAGTAGATCTAGAAGAACGATGGCAGATTTCCTTGATGTTGGTGTAAGAGATGAAGTGTATGCAAAAGTGGTGCGGCTTCCCTATGCTTGTGGTATACCATTCAATGTTCTTTGCTCCCCCCATTGGTATTGTTGCCCCTTATACTATATGAGGTCCTAACTTGTGATTTTTCATCACAAGGCTTGATGACATGTTAAAGAGCTGCTAGATGCCTTGGGTTATTGATGCGAGATTTATGCTTCATGTTGTGGTGATGCTAGGTGATGATTGTTTGATGGATCCTCGTGATGTATCTATGCTAGTAGCTATGGGATGTGGTCTCTCATGATGTTTTGATATGTTCTCATATAGATGATATTGGCATGCATGGAGTTTGTTTTACTTAGCAATTGACTAACACCTAGTACATTCAAGGAATGGGAACCCATCAACTGAGCGTCTCCTAGAGTTGTAAGAAGTGTTAGTAAGTGCTATTTGATGAAGCATTGCCTATGGATGATTATGGATGAAGATGATGTTGCATTCCACTCATACATTGCTTGTTCATGACACACTGTTCACTTTTTGATGAATCACCCTACCCCTTTTGGGGTAATTTAGCATTTCGATGACATATATTATCATATCTTGTAGAGCACTCTTGCTCATTGGTCATAGAAAGGATTCATGATGGTTTTTCCTAGAATGCTTTGGTCATATGGAATGGTTGATGCTTAGAGATGACTTGTTATTGGTTTCTCACAGTGCACCCTTGCTCCTAGACCTTTGGCTGACATCTTAGCATGGTTATCTATCATTATTGGCTGAACACTCTCCTTGTTTATAACTTTATCTCTCTTGGCACATATGGAGGCATGTTATTGGTTTATAGAAGGGGTCATCCCCTTCTACATGTGGCTGGTTAACTATTATACCACTTTGCTCTTGGTTTTAAGGCTTTTATTATTGATTGGTGGTCTCCTTGGTTTATGGATCTATCTTCCACGCATGGATTGATGAGATAGCAATGGTCAAAAGAAGGAAAGCATCCACCTTTGGTTGACATCATTTAGTGGAGGACATTCAATGCACATGCTTTGAGGTCTTAAGCCTTGATATGGTCAAAAGAAGGAAAGCATCCACCTTTAAAGTCTCATTACTCCCCCACTCATGCATGATAGATGGGATGTTTCACATGGAGCATTCTTGCATGCCATCATTTATGGGGTTTGTTACATCATTCATGGTTCATCTTAAGGAGTTTCCACTCCTTTGAGGTTCCTTTCACACTCATCTATGCCTTGTTTGATGAAGCGTTCACTTGGGGAGCCACGTGTGTGGCCTTGTAAATCTTTGACTTGGTTTGAGCATTAATTGATGGAATGCTCCAGTTGGAGGATGGCTTGTAAACATATATATGCCATTATAGTTGGACATTTGGTTGGAGAACCTTCATTTCACATCTTCCTATGCTTTGTTGAGGGAGGGTTCACCTTTTCAAAGTTTCTTCATGGAGAGCGTTCACCTTGGTGTCCCACTTGTCATTTCATGCCATTTTTTGAGGTAGCACCCTACTTTGGACCACTTATGACACAGTCTGTGATGATTTGAGGAGGTCGGGCATTGGAGAAAGATCTAGGGGGTCAAACCCTAGACCTAAGGTTCATTTATTGCTTTGGAGACCTTTTCTCTTGGAGCGCTACCTTTGAAGAGCCTTTGGAGGCTAGATATTTGGTTCTACTTGCCATTTCTCCTCATTTAATGGAGGCATTCCACTCATTCATCTTAGAGACTTGTACATGTGGATTTGACCACCTTATTTATTACACTTGGTTGTGATAGTTGGAGTAATTTGGTTTGTTTACTCCTCCCTAGGATAAATGTAGGAGTTTATTATTACTTTATTGTTGGAGGAAGATGAGCTAAAACCTATATAGGGTTTTCTCTCTCTCCTTCATTTCTCATGGTTGGATTTGGGGAGAAATCCCATTGAACTTAGTTGAATATTTATTGATCTCTTTTGGATGGTGAATCAAATTGCTTTCAATTGAATGGTATTGTGTTTCTCATGTTTTACTCATGGATGAAATCTTCAAATGACAATGGTTTTGGTTTAATGAACTAAGTAGAGTCTCTTTGAAGGTAGGTGTAGTGTGCCTTTCATGTTATGGTTATATACTCTCTTGCCCTTGCATAATAATTATCCTCCAAAAGCCACTTGAAAGTATCATCAATAGTGTTTTCCTTTTGAAGATTGCTGAAATTTGTGAAGCAATTACAAGTTGCTAGGGTGTGTAATCTTGCTGCCCTAATCCTTCTAATAATTTCTTTTAAAATCCTTCATTGAGCCTTGGTTGACCCCATATTTTCCCAATGGATAAGACACTACTTCCTTATCCTTCCATCCACTTCTTTTATCATTACTAAAACAAACCGTTTTGCCAGATCCATCTCTTCATTTCACCTTGAATCTCATTGCAAGCTTTAGCAATCCTATCATAGGGAAGCCTACCTTGAGTTGGAGAAGAGCCAACCTAAAGAGTAGAAGAGGGTTTGGTGTGGTGACATTGGCCTCCCTCTTAGTTACACCAGCATTTGATAAATGTTCTTGGTGTTTCATCTAGGGGTTCAACGTTTCTTTTAGCAGATGACTCCTCATCAATCACTTCATCTCCTCAAAACATTTCAAAGCTCCTACTAAAAACCATTAATGATGTTGGTGATGTTGGTCCTTCTAATGTGGTTCAAGTAATCATTGATAATGCAGCAAATTGCAAGGGAGTAAGCTCACTGAGTAGGCATATCCTCACATCTTTTGGTCTGCGTGTTTGGTGCACACATTGAATCTTTTGATGCATGATATTGTCAAGCATAGAGATTGTGGATGGATTAATGACTTGTACAAGAGAGGAAAGAATCTCATCAAATTTGTCATCAGGAATACAAAGGTACGTTACTTTTCTGGCACTTACTCTAAGATGCATCTACTTAAGATTGCAAAGACTAGATTTGGTAGTTATGTCCTCACCTCCAGGCGCCTATTGAGAGTAAGATAAGCTTTGGGTGCAATGTTGAGTGATGAGTGGGATGACTTGAGCACTGATAGTGATGGTGCTGATGTTGTGAGGGGCATTGTTCCTGATAGTCATTTTTGGTCACATGTGAGGCATGCTTTGCAATTCTCCTAGCCAAGTTATAATATGATTTGGTTTGCAAATCAAATCGTCCATTCATTGGGGATGTATATGAGCAGATGGACAACATGCTAGGCAACATTAAGGACATTGTTTAGCCTAGAGATGTGAACTTGTATAATCATATTTGTATAGAGATGGAAAACAGTGGGAAAAGTTAAATATTCCACTACAGACCATAGCATATGTGCTTACACCAAAATAATATCATACATCATGGTTGCAATGGTTGCAAGAACTAGCCCCTCGTGCTATGGTGAAGAGAAAACCACACTAAGATCCAGAGGTTCAAGCTAGTTATATGCAAGCATTAGAGAAACTGATCCCTGATGAGCAATGTGATTCCATACGGCAACAATTGAGCCACTGCATCAATAGCAACCATGCCTTTGGAATTAACAATGCAATTAGAGATAAGGAAATCTGACTTCTCGAGTGGTGGAACATGCATGGCAATTCTACCCCACAACTACAATGTTTGGCAACACGGGTGCTTTTACGGGTGGTAAACACTTCTTCCACAAAGAGGTGTTGGAGCACGTACAATTTCATCCAGTGTCAAAAGAAATAGGTTGAATGTAAACCAATTAGAGAGCTTGGTATATGTGCATTACAACTTGTAGTTGTTGTCCCATTATTAAGAGGAGCCAAAGATGGATAACAGAAAACATGGGACAAAGATCTAAAGAATAATTTGGAGAAAGGACCACTGGTTTTGGAGCAATTGGAGTGCTCTTTTTGATGATGATGATTGTGGTCAGATGCCACCCCAATCTACTACCATGGTCGCCTGATTGGGACTTCGACAGGGACTTCATGTTTAGTTCCTCAACTTCCACTTCCATCTACACAGTTACCTCTTGCTTCGGCTACACTACCACCACATGGAGCCACACGGAGCAATCGTGGTGGTGCAAAGAGGAAGGAAAAGTATATAGAAATTAGAATAATTGTTTCAACTCTGCTTTTTCACTACTTTATATATCATAGGCTCATAGTCTTTAGCCGCTAGCTCAGTTTAGTGTCATGCAGATGGCCTATTTTGCAAACATAACTTTTAATCATGTTGGCATTTGGTGGCCAACCTATTTCATTCCATAAGTTAATGGTCTACTTTCTATTATATGATTTAAAATTTCGTATGTTAAATGTTTATAACTGCTAGATGGTTGATGCTCAAAATTCAAATGATTAATCTTTAATGTACTATGTAGTATGGATGGCATTTCTAACTTCATAATAATATAGTATTCATCTACAAGTGGCACAAATACGCATGTTTTGATATATTTTGTAACTAATTTGGCATTCCGCATGTTTTTTTGAATAGAAATGCATTATAATATATATATATATATATCAGTGTTGCAAACATCACCAATAAATCGCCGATGTTCCGAAAAATCACGCAGTTTTTTGAGAAAAAAAATTCGTGGAAAAATCGGCCGATTTTGTGTCAATATTTTGCAAAGAGATTGCCGTTTTTTCTCGACTTATCGTCAAGAAAACGCAAGTCGATAAGGAAATCTCAGTCAGCCAGAAACGGGGGTTTCTTACTATAAATTAACTGGGTGCCAACATTTCCAGTAATCGAGTCGAATGTTGCCATTTTAAGATATCATGACCGTTGATGGAATAACCGAATAAGGATCATGACTATAGAGCATTGCATCCATATGCTTCCTCCTCCGTGAGGTAATCGATTGGGAAATTGTGTATGGGAAATTGGGAGACCATCGCTGCCACTGTCATCGTGGAAGTAATCGGGACACCGAAGAATTATTCAATTTGTAGAGGCTATGTTTCAGGATACAGAGCAAACTCCTTTCTTTCACTCTCAAGTCATTCAGGCCCAATCTATTGGCCACCGTTTTCATTGGAAATGTTAGTGACTAAGATCGTGCCATGTTATAATATTAAGGGCTCTCATAATGAAATTGAACTAGAGGTCATAATAAATTAAATGATTATAAATTTCAAAATAATCTCAAGCACCTAGTACAAGTGTACCTCTAAAATTTCCGTAAGGGATCGATCTATTCCAAGGATTTATAAAGGGAACCTGAAAACCTTACTTTAAGAAAAAGGGTCTCCAAAATTATAGTTACATGAAGATATGAAGTTGCCACTCTAAGTTACAAGTTAAACTTAAGGTTATTTACTGGTGCATTAAACTTTAAAGTTTACAAGCATCCACTTAATATCAGAAATATATCAAAAGTCCAAGGACATTACTATACCAAAAGTAGCTTAAAGACATTGAATTAACATGAGATACATTTGTTATATTTTTTGGTGACTCAGGATTTAGGACACGATTTATTTTTTATGTGTGTGCTGTGATGTAACACAAGACATCTTATATATCTTATATATCAGTTTTCTTTCCATATTCATGTGGCAATGTATTTATTTGATGTTCTTGTTGCTTTAGATGTTTAAAAAATTGAAAAAAAGTGAATATTTTTGTATTTTTTAATGTTTGCCGATATATTGCTGATGTGTTTCCAAGATATTCTGAAACAATGTGAAACAATGTTTTCTGGACCCTGCCGATTTTTTCGCCAAGACAATGTTGTAACATTGATATATATATATATAACACGCTCCCAGGATGCTCTGCTCCCGAGGATTTTTGGGAAATGGTGTTCCTCAGGCTCTTGCTCCCCGCTCCACTCCCATGCTTTGGCAACCTTGGTTTGGAGACCAGTACTCAGCATGGGATTGGAACTCACATCAGTTTTCTCTGTGGCCACTTTCCTCTTCAACCTATGCCTTCTCAGGGTTGATCCATGTTTCAGGTTGATCTACAGGGTATGTCAGATGTATCAAAGTTGAGGTCCAAGCAGCAGAGCAGGCTGTTTATAATTGTAAACTAACCTTGTACTCCACTGAGATCTCTAGATAGTAAGAAAGCTATTTTCAGTATAAAATATTAATGAAAACAAAACCATGGCCATGGGATAAAAAAATTCACATTGTAAGACAGCAGTGGAATCACAGATTAGAGATGCATGACACTTTTAATTGAACCACACAAAGTCAAATCCCATCTTTTCCTAAACAAACATCAACTAGCTACCACTTTTATAACTCTGATCAAGCAACTAGCCTTTTAGGGGTTAGCTACTACTATTGCCCTCTAAATTGCCTGAACTGCACTAATATAGATAGAGGTTCACCCCTATGGACTTCGGGACATCTCGGCCCCTGCTGAGTCACAAGTTATTGGTATATCTGGCTTGCGGGCTGTTGGATATACTCTTGGGGTTATAGTAGCAGCTGTCGGATTTGAACCTGGGCTTGGCCTAGGTGATCCCAACGAAGTTACCGATTCCCCATGGTCAAAAAACAATAGATTAACTAGCAAAGTTACAATATTAACTTACTATGAGAACTAAACAGTCCACTTACAGTTCCAACAAAAACTTATTTTCTGGCTACTAAAAAAGGACCCATGTATAAAATACTCCACAGAACAAACTGGCTTTACATAATAAAATTCCTAGTGAACAGATCCTTTAGGCTACAAAGAGATTTTAATATTTTATATGGCATAAGTTGGATTGCATTTTAACCTCTAATCCAGGAGGTTGTACCAATAGCAAATGCTACTTTTTAACAGACATTCTTCTTTAGTTTCTATTCGTACATCAAATTCCCTGTTCATAGTTATTGTATATCAAATTTAGTGCAACGTCATGAATAAATAACCCAAATGTCCCAATAAAATTTGGCCATGACTATAGAGATCAAGAAGGAATATAAGACTCAAAATATAAGAAAGGAACCTACTTGCACAGGAAGACTGGATGAAATGCAGTAATCTCATGCCCTCCCTTCAAAAGTGCCATTCGCTTCTCAATCTCTTCCGTGTACTTCTCAGAAGACAGAACCTGACAAGGACCTTGGATAGAACCCACCAGGTTGTTGTCTCCATGATTTGATTCATAAACCTGAAGTCAAAAAGTCATCAACCCCTTCAAAAGTAGAAGCCCTTCCTGATACTGCATGGAAAGAGCAGTAATAATAATCTCTACCCTTAATAATAATAAAAACTTTAAAAGAAACAAATAATCTAAAACAATTTTAACCCTAGTTTTAACTTTTTCCCCAATCAAACTCCACCTAACTTGCGAAATACTTTTAGTTTCAGCAGTCATCCTTCAGTCAGGAAAATGCCCCAGCCATAATGGGATGTGACTGTCAGCTGATGAGATAATGTACAAAATATACATTCTTATTCAAGGAAAATATTTAAATAAAAACTTCAAAGAACACAGAAGAGAATTAGAATGCTTTATTCAAAGAGTCAGTAAAGATGTTAACCATGTTCTCATATACAATGATGGAAATCACAAGCCAAAAACCGGGATGGAATAAAAGGTTTTGCAAAGAATTTTGCAACGCCAGTTGGGTTGTAACTTGTAACTGGCTGAACATGCAAACATTTTCTGAACAAAACATTCAGGCTACACTCATAGGCTCCTCTTTGAATGAATCTACTGTCAGAGAATACATGGATCATCGTATAGGCTAATTGTTACAGGCCATGACAGGAGGACAACTTGAGGCTAATTGTTACAGGCCATGACAGGAGGACAATTTGACATTTGTGCTAGAGACAGGTAAAATCAATTAAAACTATAGAGATTCCAAGGTAAAATTAAAAATCACCTTTCAACTCCTTTTGGCAGCCATTTAATTATTTAGTTGACTTTATAGAGAAAGACATCAAGGTCAGATGGCTTTCAGAGAAAACAACAAAGGTTGAACTGATGAGTATGTGTGGAGGTAAGGGTTTCAAAATTTATAATCGTTTTCTCATCCGCTTTTCTCTGCCATAGTCGATCTTTGTGCCTCTGTTCGAACAGGATCTAGACACAGTTCAGCTTGAGGAGTTTAATCTTGCTTTAAAATAAATCTTGCTTATCAATAGAGGAGTGAGGTTCCTTGGAAAACTTTAAGCCAGCTCAACCTCCTCCTTAAATCATTTTAGCCTTGTTTCAGGAAGGATTGAATGAAGTAGGAATGTGACAGAGCAAGGTGATTCCCCATGGCTAATCGCCACTAAGGTGACTGTTGTTGTATGTTGATTCTTGAATACTAAACCATGTAAAGTTAAGGTGCACATTTCATAAGCAATTTTCAGTGTATTTAACTGGAAATATTAGAAATTGAATGCTTAAGGTCTGTAGTATTGAGCAACTCCCAAAGGGCTTATTCACTTGACAAGTTCCTGTGTGCTTTTATTCATATATGCTTTGCAACATGAATGCTTACATCATGACTGATTTCCTCCCATGTACACATTGAGTGAGACCAAAGCCCATGTCTGAACCCTAAGTTTTAGGGTGTGAACATACATACAGATGAGCAAAGTATCATTGCAGACACAAGTTATAATATCTAACCTCCTAAAAGCGATTAACAGAATTACATGTCTATGGTATTTTTATGGTACTTGTAGCCTGTAAGGCCCTTGTGGAGTGATTACTGTGTAAGCTGTTGAAAGATATTCAACCCTAGGTCATAAGGACCTGATGGAGGGATAACTGCATAAAGACCTCCCAAAGGCATGACTACATAAGATCTTAGGATTCTAATTTGAACAAAAACCGAGTGGATGAAAGTATGTAACCTAAGTAAAGCTGTAATGGTTAATAATACTGAAGAAATTTGTCCATATCCAACTTGAACTATGAAACTTTGATGGAAGGGGTAGAGAAGTGGACTTGCTAGGCAATCAGTACTGTTTTACAGTTGGGAATTTGGTTTCCAGCCACGATGTCAGTCCTATGATGTCCCAAATGCCAATAATGGATAGTATCTTATGTCATTAATCATGGCAATCCTCACCCAGACTATGTAAATATGTTCTCACAAATGTATTAAAAGACACTTGTTGAGATGTTACTAATATTTACAGATACCTGGATGCAGAATATTATACTAATGCAAGCTACAAGAAACCTGTAAAATCCTGGCGAGGATGATGTTTCAAACACAAAAACAAGATTTATACATCTGAAAATATCCAGGAACACATTAAAGTTTCAGTGGCTTAGAGTGAAGAAATCAGTCAGAGAAGAAGGATTACTTTCCTTAACAAATGAGTTGCTAAAGTAAGACTTTGTATTATTCACAATAGAGGGATTGAATTCTGAAAGTGGAAAAATACTTGTGAATCTTTCTGAAACAAAATTTCTTAACATATATGCGAAAATATTTCCAAAAAGAATGACGATGAAAGTGAATAAGCAGCATGTGTTGGTTTTTGAAGACTAAATGTGATCTTTATAGTTGATTACAAAGAAGCTTGGAACCACTGAAATCCTAAAAGGATGTTTCCAAACGGTAAAGGTGCTTTGGTTCCTAAAGGGGTGTTTTTGTACAGTATATGCCTCTGGAGAAATTTTCTGGATAATGTCACCACCCAGTCTGCACTAGATGATCCAGAAGACTGAAGACTAAAGATTGAAGACTGAAGACTGAAGATGCACTTAAAGGTTGCAGTTCCATAGTTCTTCTCTCTTCTGATTCTATATTGTACTACATGTTCCATGCACCTGCTGGGGAATTGTAAATAAGATGACATGAGGTTCCTCTATGTAGAAGGCTAACCCATCTAGGATAGTCACATCAGTGTGGCTCTGGAGTGTTTTTTTCATCTAGGCAATTTTTTGGTCTTTTGATTTGAAGTTGTCTAGGTTTTTTCACTCAAGACGCACCTCCAAAGCCGGAGCAGGCCCTGATGTCTTTGCCCTAGTATGGTGTCTAGACCTGGGTCAAATGTATATTACAATGGCATCTCATATCTTGGTCACATGGACATGTCTAGGTTGTCAGTCTAGGAGAAATGATGAAAAATCATGTATAATATTGTAAAATCATGTAATATTGGTCCAATGTTGTATTATAAATTTATATTTCTAAGGGGGGTGTCAAGCACCTTAATATTATTCATAAAGCCCCTTAGACCACCTTAGAAAGCCCTCAAATGGATAAAATCCCCTGATTTGTGCAATTTGGGGACATTTTCCTTACTTTGTGATCGTTGGTGAAAGGGAATATTCCAGTGTTACACAGGGACACGTCCCCCAAGGTCGGGGGCACGCCCCCCTCACGCCTAGGGAAACGTTTCCCCATGTCCCCAATTTGGCGAAATGTGGGGAAACAAATGGCGAGACATTTCGCAAAAAGGGGGACATCTCGACGCCCCCTCCCGAAAAGCAGGGCGCCTAGATGCCCCCTCTTGATTTTTGAAATTTCTTTTCATAAAATACAAAAAAAACTACTTATATATAGAACTTGATTTCTGATTTAGTATGTCTAATTTCAGACTCTGGTATTTGTTGAGTTATCTTTCATTTTCTATCCTCTTATTTAAATTTCATTTTCTTTGAGTTATCTTTCAAGATGTTTGAGAGTGGTCCCAACTTCCAACCTCATCGGACTTCATATGCAAAAAGTAGAATTTTAGATCCCATTCAGAACTCAACAGGCTTAACAGTATTCAGGATTTGAGGATTGCAACATTTCCACTGGATTCTTTCATGTATGAGGGTATGGGATTGGCATTAAAACAAGCAGGTCAGCCCCTCTATGTACCTTCATGTTGGTGGTGCTGATTGTTGAACTTCTCTATCATGACCTTAATAAAAATGTACCCTTCACTCAAGCAAAATCATTTATTAAGCATGGGAAGCTTTTTGAATGTTCTACCTTATTTTAAACCTTGGATTAGGAGGTTTCATCAAAATTGTAGGGTGTTGACTAATGTCCTTGGAGGATCAACTTCGAGATACAAGGTAGAGGCACGAGCTAGAGCCCCTATAGGAGGGCGGCACAGGGTGCTATTGATGAATAGGATCCCAATATGTGAAATTCAAATACTGAAATAAGATAAATCATATCAACAATCTTGTTTACATTGCACAATGATGAATTTAGTATATAATATTTAAATGGTGATGGGATGAGGCATTGTTATGTTATTATGTTGGAATTTATATATTTTTAATAATTTTGGAGACGAGGCCCCCTATGTTAGCGACCCTAACATCCCCCCATCCCCCATGAATTTTCCTAAAATTTGGGGGTGGTCTCCACAGGTCCCCATGTGCGTTTCCCCGCTCCCACATCCCAAAAACTTGAAGGAACATTGGAATATTCCATTTTAGGTGGGCACCCCTCTTCCTCCCTAAATTAGTGGAATGTTGATGGATTGGCTTTGGAGACTCTAGTGCCTACCATTTTTCTCTCTCAACAGGGAGCACACCTCATGAGGATTGGGTGATGTTTCCAAGGAATGGGTGATGTTTCCAAGGAGAGGATGCACCTCCCCTTAATTTGTGCTAATCTATCTTGATATGTGGCGCATGAGAGCTAGAGGTGGTGCCTACCTCTTGAGTTAGCAACTTAGCATGAGTTACACTCATGCTATCTCTTGAGAGGTGGCGCACTCTCCTCTAGTTAGACTAGGAATTGAAGGAGGGCACACCTCTCCTCCGTTAGCTATGTAAACAAGTGCTCTCCCTCTCATTTGGTGTTAGTTGTTAGTGAAGCTTGTGCTCAAGCTCTTTACTCTTCTTGTTCTATTGGAATTAATAAAGAAGACTCTGGTGCTCAAATTTGTCTCGTGCACTCATTGTGTGGATGCCATTGTCTCGACTCTCAAGCTTAATATATGAGGTAGTTGTTGTTAGTTAAATGACATTCGTTTCTTATTGCTTCCTTAGGCCTTTGAAAGGGTGTTATCACCAAGTAGGGCAAGCTCTCTTTAGATAGTTTCATATTGGGAATTCGTTGTAGATTGTTAGAGAGGTGTTTAGATCTACGTATTTTTTCAATTGTATTGATACTTGATTTAACCCTCTTTTGTAGGATACACTAGAAGGAGTAACAAGGGAGATCCAATCTCCCATTTCTTATTTGAGATAACCTTGTAGGTCTTCATCCATCAAGGAGTGGGCGGTGAGCCTTGTGCAACCCCCTCAAGCATGGTGGCTTCAACGGACTAGTCCCTCAGCACACCACTTTGGAGCTCCATTTCCCACCAGAAGGCATTCCATCTTTTTACTTGCATATTTATAAGATCTACTTCAATTCAATCATTATTTTTCAAGTACATTTGAAAGTACATTTGTTTCTAAGTGCATTTAATCAAAGTAGATCATTAGCCACTTAGACTAGTACTTAAAATTTATAAAGGCAGTGCGTTTATTTGCATATTTGAGTATTTTAGCTTGCTGCCCACTGTCCGAACAGTGCATAAACAGTGAGGTAAAGTTCATTTACGTCTTTGTTTATTTGGACTTTTAACCCCCATAACCCCTGGTTTCAAGTGCATTTCCAACAACGCAAGTTAGGAGCTTATTTGAAGCCTAGGTAGCAGCCTCTTGTTAGTTTATTGGCCTCTGTTATAACACTTTTCTTTGCAGGTTTTTAACAGCCCCTGAAGATCAGCCCCCTTCCAGAAGAGTTGAGGTTCAACCAACAACTCTTTCTCTCTCACATTTGACCATGTCGGATCCTATTGTAAACTTATTGATTCCTGCCCTATAAAGGATCAGTAAGCCTTTTCAAAAGTCCTTTTGGACTGTTTTAAATCGAAAGGGATTAGTGCCATAGACCACCATCCCTCGCATCCCCCCTACCCACTGTGTGAATTTTGCATTCTTAGTTTGTAACTCTGTACTTTCCTTTTCCGCAATTTATTTTACATACTTAGATTAGATTTACATTTCTTGCATCTAAATTAGATTTATTTCCAGTATCTAACTTAGATTAGATTTTCCCTTCCTTTGTTCAGCAACCTTTATACGGATGCTAAGTTAATATAGTTCAAAGGTTTCAAGACTTATAAACCCATAGGCAAGATAAAACTATTACAATCTTAAGACTAAAATTAATGGTGGGACCAAGCTTTACACCCTCACTCCGACTGAGGGCTAACTTGGGATCCGAGATCTTCTAAGTGTATCCAAAGTCCAAACCATGGTCTGGTGCTTCCCAGGGATCAATGGTTCTCAGACTTTCTCCCACCAGGCAAGAGTATCTCTTTGCCTATCAGTTGAATTTTTTGTTTTACTTTTCCTAGATTCTGCTAGTTGTTTTGCTTTTGTAGATTAGTTGTTATAAACAAATCTAGATCTAGGTCCTACTGTCTCCAATCTAGTTCTAGGGACTATCTGCAATCTTTAGTAATTAGGTCACATCTCATTTTTGTTGGTAAAGTAACCATTAGTAAATATATCACTTTCCTTTCAGTTGACAAATCAACCTTGCAATCAAGGTTTAATAAATTAAATCACATTTAATTTTTGTTAGTTCAAGGAGTAGTTCAAAGAACATTTTGATCGGCATATCATATATCACTTTATAATCCTGCATTGCAAGTAGTATCTAGATTTGCTTACATATCTCATTTACTTTTCTGCTTAAAAGCACCGGTCCTGTCTTACTATATCTTGTTCATGCTTTGAGTACTAATCAAATATCTTAGATTTGCTTCTTGCTGATATTGTAGATCTCTATATCTTGCTAGATTTGCTTTACTTTGCAAGTATGCATCTATATTCATATCTTTTGTATTTGTTGTATCAACTCCTAAGTTCTTTTGTTTTAAACCCTAGATTATTTTTATATAGGGACTACCCCCCTTGGCTTTGTTTAGCAGTTGGCCTAAATGGAGGAGTTGAACGTCAAGGTGAAAGTGACCTGACTCAAGGCTCCCCCCCAAGGCCACGCCCAGTGAGTTAAGATTTTTCTAACCCAGAGGTGCATATTAGGCGGCAACAAATAGTAAATTATTTTTCTTTCACATTTAAAACTACATTTTATAACTATGGATAAACAGAAAATACACATGGACAGCTGTCTAAATATTTAACCAATAATGCCTTTATGTTAATAATGATGGCATATTTCAATCTATGGTCTTTTAAATAAGGATGCCAAACCTTTGGCTGCTGACTGTAGATTTGTTTGTGTATGTCACACAACTGTGCTGAAACAGGCAGGATGAAATTTATCTCCCTGATAAAGTGTGACTGATTGGCAAATTCATGTCATGATTTAATAAAAGGTTCATTGACTGAACTGAGATATTTTCTAAGAATAATCTTATCACTTGTAAACAAAAGGGTATTTGTGTTGGAAATAGTGCAACTTCGGAATTTATTCTTGTACCTCCTACGGGACAAGATATCAATGTATTTGATCATGTAAAACCCTTGAAAGAATCAATGTAAACCTTGGGATGAAATCACAAAGAAAAGATTCATTAATGTGGATTTTTGTATTCCCCCAAGACAAGTCGGCCCAGTGGGTAAACTACCCCAAAACAATGGGCAGTCTACCCCAAACAATGGGCAAAACTGGCCCATTCAGGTCGGCCTAGTTAGGGAAAGTTAGGTCGGCCCAGTAAGGGAAAAAGTCACCTTTTGATGTGTATAAATAGAAAGTTCAACCTCTCATTTGGTCATTCACTCAAGCAAGTTCGCACTAGTCAAGAGAGGTTAGCTATTGCAGCTAGGAGACTGATTTTTGGGGGTTCTCCACTATTGGAGAAGTTTCTCTCTTGTTTTCTTGGGTTTGTGCTACTACTATCCGGATGTACATCGTTCTCTATTGGAAAGTCTAAGCTTGGGGGAGACAAATAGCTTTGTCTATGGCTAGGAGATGATTGTTCTTATCATCGTGGTTAAACGAGCTCCACACTCATTTTGTTTCTGTGCTTTGCCATTCTTTTAGTTATCCCGGTTATGCTGCTATAAACATTAACATGGTATCAGAGCAGTGTTGAAAGAGACAAATGCCAGAAACTAAGGCTTCCCGAATTTAGGGTTTCCAACCACAGAATTGATCCAAAAAGACCTCTATTCAATTCTCCCTGGGAAGGTGTAGTTATCTGTGGAGGAAGATTTTCATTCAGAGAACTTTCAAATCTGACCTAATTTCTGTCGGGGACAAGGAACTAGGGTTTCACATTTCGGGGCCTTCCCCTCTCAGTTTGGCTTGAAAAATGCATTGGAAATTTCGCCCTAGGGAAGGCGCATCTTTTGGTGAACGAAAATTCCAGTTCTTAGAAGTTTCATTTTTTACCTAATTCTGCAACTGCTACAGCTCCTGCAGAAATTAGGGTTTCAAGTTTTGTGTTGTCTGGTCCACAGATTTGGCTTGATCCTACCTTCTCTCAACTCGCCTTGATAGGGCGCATCTATCTGTGGAGTCAGTTTTGCAAGATTCCAAACTTCATTTTTTGACCCTCTCCTGCTAGGGTTTCTGAAACAGGTTTCAACGTTTCAGTCTTTAGTCAAGATGGTTGTTGGACTCAGAGTAGAAGATAGGTTAGAGGGAGTCTCAAACTTCCGATCTTGGAAAAGCGGAATGCTCATGCTCCTAAATGAACATGATCTCAAGGATCATATACTCAGAAATATTCCAGAACCAGAGGGAGCCAGAGAGAAATCAAGATTCAAGAAGAATGAAGCCACAACTATGAGGATATTGATGGACTCAGTAAAAGATCATATTGTACCTCTCATTGCAAGCCAGGATTCAACAAAGAAGATGTATGATGCCTTGAAGAATCTATATGAGAATGAGAATCCTAGCAGAATTTTATCTCTAAAAGATCAACTTCGTCAAGTGAAGTTTCAAAAGATGATTCAGTTTCTTCTTATTTCTTGAAGATTGCCCAAATCAGAGATCAATTAGCAGTTGTTAATGAAAGTGTCCCTGATAGAGACCAAGTGGGAGTCCACATAAATAAACAAAAGATAAGTATTTAATATTTTTTTAAGTCTTTGTCATATGATTATGAAATTGTGCATCAGACTTATATAGTTTTCTATTATGCACCTATATATGATTGACAAAGGTGTAGGCTCATGTAGTGCATATCATCCGTATGATGAGTAAGTAGACTATAATGTTGCACAGCATCCTGTTGGATGTGTGTTGTGATTGAAGCATTGGCTAAGTTGGTTACATAACTGTGCATAAGAAATTGTCATTGCATTAAAATCTCAATACAAGTTGATTGAATTTCATGATCATGCAATATTACTAACTATTTGACTAAATCTGACTTGTAGGAAAGATCATGTGCCATGACCTACAAGAGAAGGATGATTAGACTTGTTCCGAAGAACAAGTGATGATTATCGATGCACATTCAGTCATATGTGAACCCATAACCCATAGGTCCAAAGGATCTCATCTGGAGATTGACGATTGAGAGCAAGAGGCAAAGTTGCAGAGGGAATCTGCAGCACAAAGGGAGATGATCCGTGAATTTGAAATGAGAGATCTGGGGGTTGATGCATTATTTCTTGGGCTTAGAGGTGTGGCAAGGACCTGATAAGATCTTCCTTAGACAAGGGAAGTATACCATTGAGATCTTGCGCAGATTTGGTATGATGGACTGTAAGTCCATGGCTACACCTATGGAAGCAAATCTGAAGAAGTTACTTGCTTCTGCCATTTCTTCAGATTTAGTAGATCCCACCATGTACCGTCAGTTGATTGGCTCCTTGAACCTGGTTAATACCAGGCTAGAGATTTTCTATGCAGAGATATCTTTGTGGTACTATTGGTTATGGATTGAGATTTGCCTCAGAAAATGGAGTGAAACTAATAGGTTTCACAGATTCAGATTGGGCCAATAGTGTGGTTGACAGAAGGAGCACCTCTGGGTGTTGTTTTAGCTTGAGATCAGCTATGGTTTCTTGAATTGGCAAGAAACAGACTTCTGTGGCACTCAATACAACCGAGGCAGAGTACATCACAGCCAGTACAGCTAGTAAGGAAGCAGTATGGCTTCGGAAGCTGCTTGCAGATTTGTACGATCATGAGCTTGATGTGACAGCGATATTCTGTGACAGAAGGGAGCAGTGAAGCTCCAGTATATCTCTACAGATGAGCTGATTGTAGATATCTTTACCAAGCCCTTGTCCAGAATGAAGGCTTGGAGTGGTGTAGATTCCCTTCTTCCTCAAGAAGGGAGATTGATGACCAGTGTGACTGTTGATGAGGCACAAGCCGAGACTTGTGCCTAACTCCTTTATGGAGTGTGTCCCTGTGTGGGATGGTTCCTTTGTGCAACGGACTCCTTTGTGGAGTGTCCCTATGTGGGATGGTTCCTTTGTGGAGTGTGTCCCTGTGTGGGATGGTTCCTTTGTAGAACGGACTCCTTTGTGGAGTGTGTCCCTTTGTGGGATGGTTCCTTTGTGGAACATTCTCCTGTGTGAAGAGTCCTCCTGTGTGGAGTGTGGGCCTAGAGGGGTGAACTAGCTGCAGTTATCACCACCTTCCAGTTGTAATGACTAGTAAATTGGAAGAAGTGTCTTCCTGGGGAGCGTAGCCTCCTTTCGATTTGAGATCGATAAAGTGCTTGGAAGAAGTGTCTTCCTGGGGAAGCGATCCTCCTTTCGATTTGAGATTGATAAAGTGCTTAGAAGAAGTGTCTTCCTGGCGAGCGTAGCCTCCTTTCGATTTGAGATCGATAAAGTGATTGGAAGAAGTGTCTTCCTGGGGAGTGTAGCCTCCTTTCAATTTGAGATCGATAAAGTGCTTGAAAGAAGCGTCTTCTTAGGGAGTGTAGCCTCCTTTCGATTTGAGATCGATAAAGTGCATGAGGAAGTAATCCTCTGTGGTCTAGAATGACCAAGTTGATCAAGTAGATCAGATATCTTCTTTGAAAAGATGATATGGTCCCTTTGTGGGATGGTGCCTTTGTGGAACATGCTCCTTTGTGGAGTGGGTCCCTTTGTGGAATGGTTCCTTTGTGGAACGTGCTCCTTTGTGGCTGGGTCCCTTTGTGGGATGGTTCCTTTGTGGAACGTGCTCCTTCGTGGAGTGTGTCTCCTTGTGGGATGGTTCCTTTGTGGAACGTGCTCCTTTATGGAGTGTGTCTCTTTGTGGGATGGTTCCTTTGTGGAACGTGCTCCTTCGTGGAGTGGGTCCCTTTGTGGAACGTGCTCCTTTGTGGAGTGTCTCTTTGTGTGATGGTTCCTTTGTGGAACGTGTTTCTTTGTGGATGGTTCCTTTGTGGAACGTTCTCCTTTGTGGAACGTTCTCCTTTGTGGAGAGTACTCCTTTCTGGAGTGTATCCCTGTGTGGGAATGGACCTTCTTATGATAACAAGATGTGTTCTGATGTGATGATCATACGTGCTCCGACGAGATGATCGAATGTGTTCCAATGTGATGATCATACGTGCTCAGACAAGATGATCGGATGTGTTCCGATGTGATGATCATACGTGCTCAGACGAGATGATCAGATGTGTTCCGAAGTGATGATACCTCTCTAGCTAAGAGGGAGTGTTGATGATGTAGGCACCTAATGGACTGGGTTGAGCTGTGGCACATTATATTGTTGCATGATCAACTCTCTGATGGACTGTGCAGAGTTGTTGAGCTAAGGCACGAGTGACTCCCCTATGGATAGGGCAGAGTCCTGGAGCTAGTGCATGTTCTCCGATGGACAGGATTGAGCAGATGCACGAAAAGATTGATTTGTTGACACTTCTCGACGGACTGAAATTGTGTTGGAAGACCTTCCTTATGATATAGAGAGGTTAGAGATAACCGTGATGTATAGATGATATCCATATGTGTTTCAATATGATAATACTGATGATACCTCCTTGGTTGAGAGGGAGTATTGGAGTAGTAGCTGCGTGGGGCATCACCTCATAGGTTGACCAAAGAAAGAATAAGATTAGAATACAGTGTCCAAAGAATACCTTCCTTGTTGAGAGGGAGTGTTGGAAATAGTGCAACTTCGGAAGTTATTCTTGTACCTGCTATGGGACAAGATATCAATGTATTTGATCATGTAAAATCCTTGAAAGAATCAATGTAAACCTTGGGATGAAATCACAAAGAAAAGATTCATTAATGTGGATTTTTGTATTCCCCCAAGACAAGTCGGCCCAGTGGGTAAACTGCCCCAAAACAGTGGGCAGTCTGCCCCAAACAATGGACAAAACTGCCCCAGTCAAGTTGGCCCAATTAGGGAAAGTTAGGTTGGCCCAGTAATGGAAAAAGTCACATTTTGATGTGTATAAATAGAAAGTTCGACCTCTCATTTGGTCACTCACTCAAGCAAGTTCACACTAGTCAAGAGAGGTTTGCTATTGCATCTAGGAGACTGATTTTTTGGGGTTCTCCACTATTGGAGAAGTTTCTCTCTTGTTTTCTTGGGTTTGCGCTACTACTATCTGGATGTACATCGTTCTCTATTGGAAGGTCTGAGCTCGGGGGAGACAAATAGCTTTGTCTATGGCTGGGAGATGATTGTTCTTATCATCGTGGTTAAACAAGCTCCACACTCATTTTGTTTCTGTGCTTTGCCATTCTTTTAGTGATCCTGGTTATGCTGCTATAAACATTAAAAATTTGGACTAGCAGCAATGACAATCAGCTGCAACCCACAATGTCACTACTACTAGTTCTATAATCTATTCCAATGGAGTGATGTTCACAATCACATATGTACAGGAACCCACCACCTGCAATATCCAGTATTACTACTTAAAGACAATCAGCTAAAACCCACAAGGTCATTACTACTAGTTCTATTCCAGTGCAGTGATGTCATCTATCACCTGCAATATCCAGTACTACCACTTCAAAAACCAGGCATATTAGCCCTTGATCCCTGCTATCTATGTTTTGCAAGTTGAATGGGATCATGAACAAAAATACTGTGCTATCAGTTTAGCTGCAGATTTCTAGTAACAAATTCAAACCAGGCCTATCTGAACATTTAAAAATTAATATGATAATACCTTCACAACAAAATGCATCATAGAGTTCTGTCCCACCTTTCCACCAAGCACAACACCATGTTCTGTTACCATCAACTTTCTTGTCAAATGGCTAATAATTCTTATTCAAAAAAGAGAACCCATTCCAAGGGAGAGGGTCAATCTTCCAGCTGAAGTACTCAAATGTCTAGACTTTAGTACAGCTATAAAAGCTATAATGTGTCTGTATGGAAGGCGACTGTCCTAGCCTTTAATTATATGGTCACTGGATATTAATCTGGTACTACGCATTTCAACATTAATTATATATGGAAAATTCTATCATGATTGAATAATTATGTTTGTCTGTTGTGTCCCTAAACACAACATAGTATTTGATTAAACATAGTATTCAATTAATGATTAGGATATACAATGTTTTGTCCCTATATTATCGCATTATGTTATTTTTCGGGTGCCTCAAGTTAGATGAGTTGGTTTCATGTGGTGTTTGCTATTAAAGATGGGAAAACCCTAAAAAAGGATTTTCTTACCATGTTACAATTTTTAATAAAAAAGAGAGTTGCCAATGTGTAACAGCTCCTATATATTAACAGATTTGCAAGTGCATTCCACTTCTGAGTGCGCAGGTGCCCCCATTTCCTTTTTTTTGTTTATATACTTGCATTTGCTGTTGGGTTTTCTGTGCTAGTTGGAACACGGCAAGTGGTATTAGAGCTTCAATTGGTTTCACGGCCACTGCCAAAATGCCAAAGGGTGTTTATCGACGAAATAACTCAAAGTATGCAACACTAAGGATTACCTGAAGGAATTATTTACAGATTTTGTTGAGGCCATTAAAGTGAAATTGAAGGATTTAGGAAAGCGGACAGCTGATCAAGATCCAGGATATTCAGATCATAGAGGCCCTATTTTTGAAGAAAACATGGAGGATATAAACCCTTGCCACATTCCCGAAGACAGTCAATGGACTGAAGGAGAAATCGAGGAGAAAACAGACAAAAGAGCCCATCATCCATCTTTTAACCTGGAAATGAAAATTTGCAGTAACTTTGGGGCCATGGTAGAGGTTCATATATGCTGGAGAAAACTCAGATAGGCTCTTCGGCTGCAGAAGATGTGACTCTAGGAAGACAAACTGAATGTGGCTCTGCAGCATTTGGATGGTCTAGCCCCCACTTGGGGAGAAAGGTAGGATTTGCAAACCCTGGGAAGGGATTGGGAGATTTTGCAGATGCACTAATGAAAAGGGTGGATTATAGCAAGGATAAGTCATGATAGTCACTTATGCATTTTTTTCCAGAGGGAAATGACGGTGGAGGAATCCACAGAAAGATTTCAAGTCTTGGAGTCACTTGGCAAATCGTTATCGTAAGTGTTCTCAACCATGGAGCAGGGGTCATGTATGTAATACAAAGAAGTTTTAGTATTTTACATGGACGAAGATGCATGTCCATTGGAGCCAGAATGAGAGTCCAATCACAGCATTGACGTAATGGACAACAAGCTGGAATTCTGTAACAGCAGTGACATTCTTCTCATTAACATCTAAAGAAATATTACAAAACAGAACAGCTTCTCTCAAGCATACACTAGCAAACTCAATCAGTGAGCCCATGCTCCTTTATAAAATAGGAACAGGAAGAGGATTACAACTGGCTAATAATAGCCTCAAATGGAATGCTCCATATCCCAAGGAACCTCACCTAGTGGAGTGTCCAACCTATGTTAAAGACCACCAAATCAATGAGCCTTTATAAAAGGAATAATTTGGCATTGTACAAAGAATCTCTCTTCAAGAAATGCACCTCAGTTAGCAGCTGTAAGTCCTGTCAAAAATGCATCATAAGTGTAAGGGAATCCTTCTAAAAATAGAGCACCTTACATGTGCTATGGAATCTGTCATAGGTGTAATAGAATCTCTCTTACAAGTGACAAATACAAGTGTCAAATACAAGGTAGACCTGTAAAATCTATGTCATATTGCTAATTTGGACCATAGTTACAAAGTTCAAGTTCGAATTCAGATTTGCTATGATACAGAATTGGGAAAAATTCTGGTGCACGCATCTTAAATACTCTGCAAATGCCAGTGGTACAAGCAAGAACTCATTTATGTCATGAAGAATTTATATACATCCATAATAAAGCAAGTATGAGCCAATAGTAACTTCCCTTTTAATTATTAAGTCTTACGCATGACAATATTGTCCATTAAACTCATTCATGCTGGGTGCCACCACAAACCCCTCCTGGGACAAGAAGCTCACTAGTAAGACCAGAATGTATTAACTTCCTTTCCAGAGCCTCAGCCTCCACGAGCAGATGGATGGAGGAGAGTAGCTGACCATTATAGCCCCCAAAAATGGTCAGGCATTCATATGACGATGCAAGAATCCATTTACCATTTGAATTTGGTGAAACTAATCATCTCCTGCATATGAAAGAGAGAGAATGAGGAATTTTAAGTTTTCTAGTAAGCTCAGAATGCTGATCCATTTGAGAGAGAAACGATGGTCATAGATGTAGTACACCCAAAGAGTACCATCTAAAGTATCCCACTTGGCCTGCTTGAAATGCTTTCTGACTGAACCAAATCAGATTTGAGCAAATAATTCGGCCAAACTGAATTATTTGGACTACCATAATTTTATGGTCCAATTCGTCCAATTTAGTAAACTGTAACTATTATTTGGACTACCATAAACATAGCAGAATGCATCCTGACATTTGGAAAGTACTGTCTCTCTCTTTTGAGAGAGTTTTTAGATGAATACAAAAGCTTTTTCTTATCCCATTAAAAAAATATTATGTTTGTGCATGTATAAAATGGCCCAAGGATCAGCTCAAGTGGTCATGAGCCAGATATAAGATCTATCCCCAAAAGTTCAAGAGGTCACAGATTTGACTATCTTGATTCCCTCATGGTTAGGCTCCGTAATCTGGGCCAATGGTTTACCCCGTTTACCATCCATGAATCATGGGGAAGTACTCGGAGGGTTTTCCGTGAGGTTATTGCTTGGGGAAAAAAGGTGTCCCTCTAAAAGAGTTCATTTTGGAATTTGATTTATGTCAAGCTGAAATATGCATTTGGTGAATTGTGTTACACAACCGATCAGAAAACTGTACAAAACTGTTCTTTGTTCAATTCTGACTTAAGAATGTTAAAATGGCCTAATCACCTAAGGTAATGAGAGCTAGTCCTTTCATTGCAGTACCTGGAAAATTCTGTGACAGTTTGCACACACATTTCACCTTGAGAAAAGTGGCATCAGAAACTAAAACAAATCTCATACAATTCTGATATGCAGAAACCAACCAAGCCATGATTATGCATACATAAATTAGAAACAACAACAAAAGAGAAACATTTGAGTTGTTTTGTAAGGTGCAACATCAGAACTAGAAAACAAGTCATAAACACATCCAAAAAGTCTTGTTGAACATCAATCCTTCCACAACTAACCAAGCATGAAAGGTTAAGAAGCCCAAACCTAATATCCAGATCAAGCTAAAAAACTCTTAAGATGCAAGCTTGAAAGGAAGCTGCAAAAATTGCTATTACTAAGATCTCAGGTATACTTAAACAGATATGCACCTTAGAAATAAACAATGTTGGGTTGATCTGCACTAAAAAAGGCAAAATATTTTGGAAAAATCCAATGTCCCACCAAGCATCTGTGACATGGGGATGCAGGAGTGGGGAAAATGGAAACACATCCAAGGCATATGTAGAAGTACCCCCAAAATATTAGGGAACGTCGTAGAGGACATTTGGGTCTTCAACACATGTGACCCTTCCCGCAATACTAAAAAATTTAAATTAGAATTAGACTATCACCATTGTATTTCTCATTATCTTTAGAAAAAATAAAAATCAGAAGATATAGTCTGAGACTCTGAACCCTTAATCTGATATATCAACATTCAAAATTTTAAATGTCTGAGGACTTAGAGAGTAAAGTCTCCTGCAATGTCTGCAATTTAACACTGTCCAACAATGTCTCCAACTTAACACTGTCCAGCAGCAATGTCTCCACTATCCATTGTCCAATGCCCTTACCTGTTGAACACTCCAGCTGCAACAAGTTCAAGGCTAACACATAGCCGTGGGTTGAAGGCTCTGGTTATCACACACAAGTTCAAGGCTCAAGCGTAACACATAGCCATGGGTTGAAGGCTCTGACTAACACACAGCCTACAGGTTCAAACTTGAAGTCATCCGCAGCTCACACAGGTAACGGGTTTAGGACCTAGGTCTCACCAGGTTGAGGTACACTGGAAGCCACTCACACAGAAACAATCTCACGACACCTGTCATTTTACACAACACAACCACACATTGCTGACCCCTCTCACACAGCCACGATAGAAACAAGGGGGATGTGGGAGTGTCTGATTTGGGGAGGGAACGTTCCCCTTCTGAGTTTCCTGTATTTCCTTCAAAAGGGAAATTTTGGGATATTCCCAATGGAGTATGTGTCCCGGGAGTGTGGGGAGCACATCCCTACCCTTGGGAACGTGCCCCCACGTCTGGAAAAATTTCAACATTAAAAACTTTTCAAGAAATGAAGTGTTGTATTTAGTTAGGGAACAAAGATTAAAAAAAAAGCAAAGGAGATTCTTGACAGAGGAACTGAATTATATGGCAAAAGCTACATCATAGCAAAGCTAAGTTTTTCATACATCATTGTGTAAGGAAGAAAAAAGTAAAAACTACCAAGCCGCTGCAAGATGGATCCCTTGCGAAAAAAGTCATGCTAATTGCTTATTCATTCAGGTAACAGAAACCAAAACCAAAAGCAAGCATAAGCAGGAACAAGCTCAACATACTGCTCACGTACTGTTATTCTTGGAAATCTTGTATCAACACTTTTCCACATGTAAATGAAAAGGCAACTAAAATCAAACCTCATCTTTTTCTGGTGGTGTAGGACGGCAGACCATTTGTGGGATATCATTGGGATAATAACACCAGTTGACCCGTACCCACTTTGACCCAGTATCATCATCCTCCCACAAAATCTGAAAATACAGAAAATCAGAGATGTGGAAGATCAGAGCTTGGTACAGCAAAATCTAAGAAACAGCAAGAAAACAATGTATTCACCCAAACATGAAGATTATGGAAACCAATTGCACAGAGGCTGCTTGTCAATAATGCATTTCAGATGCTGAATTGCAAAAATGGGAAGAAAACAGGGTAAAACATGCAGACTATAGGAACTGATTTCATAGAGGCTGCTTGTCAATAATGCATTTCAGATTTTAAACATTCACATTTCAAATGACAACTCCATGTGAAAGAAATAGAAAAAAAAATATTTCAACATAAAGTAAGACAACAGGTACCAAATCAGTAAAAGACAATAAATAAATTATAGACCTAGTTGAGGTGAAATGAGAAATTAACATCTTCAGGCTATAAGGGGAGGGAGGTTAAAGCATATACAGTATATGTTTATATATCAGTGCGGAGTACATAAAGCCCAAATAAATCAATTTGAGTATATCAATGGGCCAAATGAGATGAATAAAAAAATAAAAACTGCCTAAAGGCTCTCAAGCATGATATACAATAATTACACATAATTACACCCAGTTTCTTGACATAGGTATGCCATTTTGATCAAGAAAACTGTATCCAAGACCAATCATATGCACCAAGCATCTAGCTACATGTTAACAAGTTAAGTCCAAGAATGAGTCATAAATTGTCAATCAATCCCCTATCGTGGAAGTGCTGTGTCACAAAATGTATCTGCTTTTATGTCTTTAAGAGGATTATCTACTGATCGAAAATACCAAAGTAGTGTTTTAGCATACATGTACTTAGACGAATTTCCAACCACCCAGACAGGAAGAAGGCTAACACCAAATTATTCCTACTGGAAAGATGCTCTTCGAGATAGGACTAACACTTCTAGACATCATACAAAATCAATGGGGATAAATTATAATGCATTGAACAATTTTTGTCATGCTTATAAAAAATTAGTGGGTAAAGAACTTCTTGAGTTTCTTATAAAACATTGTCCCTAATCTCATAATAATCAAACAAGTATGAGAGAGTTATCCTCTTGTCTCGTTCTTAAGCCAGCATATGCAACAAATTTGCAGCTCTCTACACACAAATTATTTAGTCTCTTCCTGTGGTTGAGGACAGGACAGCGAACCTTGAATTGTCCAAAATAGGAATGTCAAACCATGCAGCACACAAATATGGAAATATTCAGAAGTTCAATAACATTATGTATTATTTGAATGCAATAGTTGAAGTAAAACACTAGCAATGGGAGAAGGGATCAATACAGGAGAGAGAACTGAACAAAACATATACCATGTACAACTCATCTATAGTGACCTCAATAGGAAATCAAAAATTCAAAGAATCAATAGAAGGTAGAAAATCAATAGATGTTACAGTCATATAAAACAAAATAGTAACCACAACATAAGAGAAATTAAATCGCTGAGACTGGATTGGTTGAAGGTTCTAATATGCAATTTAAATATCTTGTGCAGAGAAAATAGCAATTTAGGATCAATTATTTTCTACATAGCTATATAGCCTATACTCCTTGCCTCAAATTCAATGCAAGTAATATGCAATAAAAAACATAGTCTCAACTGGATAGTATCTTCTCTAGACTGAATGCATAACACGTTTGAGGAATGGTGTGCTTGTTGCAGATGATCCATGGGAATACAAAGTTCCAAAGATTTTTGATCTAAGCCTGGTTCAGTGGGTGAGCTCAGTCCCCCCAGATCTAAAAGTTTTGATTAAAAGCACTGCCTCTCCATAAAGTTAGAAAAAAGCATGACATTCACTAAAATCAAACTACATGGGCACATAACAAAAATGGGACCAAAGAATTCTAGACTCAAGTAGGTATAAGATGAACTTGAGTACCATCAAAACACATACCTTCACCACAAGTACCCCTTGTAATATAATTAACAATGATGTGGGCAACCTTGAACCGCATCAATGGTATAAGTAAATTGTAAACCACCAAAGAACTTATTTAAAACAACTGGTATCAGAGAAAATACCATGTGTCAGAAAGGTTCTCGTGTGTCCAATTACTTTGTAGTGCATACTTCTGTAATTTTATGCATGGGAAAGCAAAAGAGTTAAAATTTTATGTAAAAACAGATTTGGTTGTACTTTTCATCTGGAAAACAATTGGGGGCAAACATTACTTTTTCTAGAATTGTGGGCAAGGTTTTCAAAATTATTACAACATTGTAAACAAGGCCAAATGTCTCCCTAAGCACCCATTAATCAAGCATTCCGGCCTTTCTTCCAGAAAGTTGAACAGAATTTCCCAGGTAGACAGCTAAGCTTTAAACTCATCAAACATGTTCACTATTATACCTCTCAATATCATCAGTAAAACCTTGTCATCCTATAATTTGTAAAGTCATCTAACAGACAAAAAAATTCATCACACATATTCCCTGATACGTCATTGTGCATTGACTATTCAAGTTGACCTCAACATTTTAATTCAGACTATAAGAGTAAGTTAGATTGCGAATCTAAATGTACAATGTAAATCTGCACTAAACCATAGATAGCTAGAATCTGACCAACCTACCTGAAGCCTTGCAATGTACGGAGGAACATTAGGAGTTTCAGGGCGAAATAAAGCATAATCATGCAGCTTATATAGAACACCCCTTACAGAGCATGAATGGTAATATGTTTTTCCGTCTGTAACTTGCAACTTATCACCAACCCACTCAACACGATAGGCATCCTCCGGCTCCCCTTCAGTAGATCTGTTTTGATTAATACCTTTACATAATGATTTTGCATCAAGAACAGAATTTTTGTGCAATGTTCTCCATTGGGCATCTTCACCTTGTTGACAACTGTCACTTCCTATAGCTGCACAATTCTGTCCTGCCATAGGGAACTGAGAAAAAGGCAACCCTTTTGATTCTGCAGGTACTCTCTGAATTTCATTGTCCTGTAAAAGAGTTCCAGATGCACCAGCTTCTTGCTGCAATCTTAATCTGTCTGCACCCTGGGAATTACTGGAGGTTTGAGGTTGCTTTACATCATGCAAATTAATGCTTGATTGCTGCCTGGTTTGAGAACCTTTAGATCCAATTTGACTGGCAGACACTAATGCAGCAGCATGGGCAGACTGCTGATCGGGAAACTGTGAAACTGTATTACTTGGGCTACAGTTATTCTCATTCTCTGGAAGCTTTACTAAGAGAGCATTAACCGCTTCAGGGGCTTGTTGAGAAAAGTCATGGTTTAAAGGCTCATTTGACACATCTTCTGCATTCTTTCTGCTTTCAGCAAAAGACATTTCAGAATTTGGCCTTAGGTCTCCACTTGTGTTTCCCGTTTCCTGAAGGATATGCATGTGGTTGCTACGACTCAGATCAACATGGACAGGAACCTCTGCAGCAGTATTCAGGCCATTTGATACAATTGTGTGCTGAGGAGACTTTGGATGGGAAGTTTCCATCTTCTTCACAGGAGAAGCTTGATGGCTACTCTTGTTTGCTGGCATTTTCCGAACAATAGTACTTTTACCAACACGACCATACTTGGGAGGAAATGGACGACCATTGCTTGCAATCAAGCACTTAGGGCAGTGCCAGTCACCCTTCGGGATACCCCTCTGGTTGTACGACTGAACACATTTTAAGTGAACTGCTTTCTCACAAGCATCACAAACTAGTATATTGTCTATATCAATAGAATTAATCTTACAGATTTGGCACAATACAGGAGCACTCATATAGGCTTTTGAAGGAGGTTCCCATTGACGAAAATCTGGAGGCCTCGATTGCAAGATTTTCTGAACATTTTTTGCAATGTCAGCATGATTAGCACGAATTGCAAGAGATTCAGCTGGCTTTGGACCCTGAGAAGTCTGTGTCGTGTGAAGATTCTGCGATACAACAGGGATTGACACAACTTTAAAATCTTTCTGTACAAACTGGACAGTTGTAGAAAACTGAGCAAGATCACAATTTACCTCAAGCTTCCTTAATATTTTTGCAGGCAGATCAACATCCTTGCCAACATTAGCTGATGATGTTGAGGTCTGAACAAGAGGTAAAACTTTAGAAGGCGAAATTACAGAATCCTTTGAATGTTCCCTATCAACAACCCTTGCTGCCTCTGCTGAAAGAGGTTTTGTATTTTCTTCAGATATATTACCTACAGTACAGGCACAAGCAAAATTGAAATCAGACTCGTAAAGAAACTCTCTAGCGGGCACTTTGCCAAATTAAAGACACGCTAAAGACATATTTGACAGCCATTAGGTTAGAATAAAACTAAAAAAGAAAATTCAAAAAGTTGAAACAGGAAAAAGGAATCAAAAGATAAACAGAGTTGTTTGTCGAAGAGGTATAAGCAGTAAAGTCAATCATGGGAAACTAACAACTTCAATATTGAAGTGAAATGCATCTTTGAACCACAAGCCACTTACATGGACACAAAAGTATGCAGAGTAAAAATATGGAAAAGCTCTAAGAAAATGAGAGATTTCTTCATGACTAGCAAAACATTCAAATCAATACTAAAAAAGTAATAATGAGCAAAGAAGGTTAATACACTTCACGTGCAGAACCAGGAAGCTGAGCACTTAAATAGGAATCACAACACATTTCATTGTTGAGAACAACGAGCTGGTCTTTAATCAGGACAGTTGTGAGGTCACTAAAAAGCCTATGTCTGAATGTTATCTGAATAAGCTTCAAAAGGAGAACAAATGGAAGGCTCCCTAGTAAACCTTTGCAATGCATATGATACCTCAGGAAGCTACCCAAATTCTGACTCTCTGGGAAAAAGAACATCCATGAACAAAATTTAGTTTAAAGGCAAACTATAAACATACACCAAGAGAGTACAACCATTTATAAAGAAAAGTGGATTAAAAAGTATCTATCATAAATTGAACAAATTAGATAGGGGTAAACTGCGAGTACTTGTAAAATGTACGATAGCCATTGTATCACCAATCCAAAACTAAAGAAAACGAACCTAAATGGTGTTTCCTGATGGAAGAAACTTCCAAACCCATTTGTAACTGTGCTACAAGCCTACAAGTGATGCTTATAAGTGCCAGAATATGGATGTACTTTTTCTCAACAAAATGAATGCTACAAGATTCAGATTTCGCAACAGGCTAGGATTCAGGAAAGGCATGGTGAAATGATAACTACCTCAACCTTGATCACAAAAACCATGAAAATATGTTAAACATTGCACAGATATCAAAAGTGCATCGCATTCTAATCCTAGTAATAGGCATATGCAGGGGATTCCAATCATAACAAAAATTGCTAGGGTTGTGATTGAAATATGCCCATAAAGTGGCCTAAATGGGAGGAAATGGACAACGATGCCTTCCTGTAGCAAACTGGTTTATTAACTTATCAGAAAGGAATTCCAATCCTATATAGTGGCAAGGGTAGATGCAACAATATATTGAGAGATCAAAGAAATAAGGGCATTTCCAACAAGAAGGAAAAACATTTTAATGTCTAATGCCTAGATTTTGGTCAGGACAGTAGAGCAAAGCAATAGTACAGTTGGTCCTTAGTGCAACAACAGTATATATATTATAAACAGTAAGAAACCATGAAAGCTGACAAGTTCTGTCAGCAGGTTGTCCTTCAATTGTCCTGCTAAACTGCTTTCTTATCTCTTTGCAACTGTATTGTTGGTTTTGGAGGCAGGAAGGAATAGAAAGAATTACAAGATTGTGCTCTGTCATAACAAATGAATGGTTATCAAAAGCTTAAATCCTTTAGTGTGAAATTACAAATAACCCAGCATAATTGAGGCTTCACCTAAGGAAAAACTAAGCTGAAAAGCATAAGGGAGAACTTCCTTTACAAAAATTGAGGACAAAAGGATCCTAAAGAACAACCACATTGATGAGGAAGCAAACAACCGGGATCGATAGATCAGATTATATTCATCAACCAATCAAGATTAAAAGTATGCACAGCAGATCAAGTGTAAGTAAAGTTTAAAGCATGAAGCCCCGTATAACCTATCCATGTCTCAGCAGATATGCAATTAAATCGAAACTTGAAACTCAATGACTAGTCTATCCTTACCAGGAGCTGCCAATGGCTTCACGACCTCACCAGGTTTTTGAAGTAGTAATGACTGTGCCTCTGGAACAGGTTGCATCACCCTTGTGGTAGGTAGTGCAACTACTGGTGGCTTTGTCTCTGCTGCTTGTGCAACAGGAGCAAACAATGCAACTGGTGCCATCAGTGAAACTTGAGCCTGCTGAGAAACCAACGATGTTGACCCACCCAGGGACTGTCGTACAACTGAAGCTGTTGTTACAACTGGAGCCCTTGGCTCAATTGAAACAGATTGTGCAATCGGAGCCCGTGGTGTTACTGAAATAGCTGGCATGAATAACTGCGCTCCTGGAAGAGGCTGTGAAATTGAAGGTGACAGTTTCACTGGAGCTGGTTGGGCTCCTTGATTTGTCAATGCCGATGAGGTATCATGGCTTGTAGAATTAACAGAGGCATGTTCTGCTTTAGACAATGAAGTGGGTAACATGGGTGCACCTGTTGTCAATTGCCTTGCTTGTTCAATCTGCAAAGTTACATCATTAGCCCACTCTATGAGTCTATCCATGGAAAAAATAACATATCAATCAGTTCAAATTGTGTAGTTCAACTGAGGCATAAGATAACGACAGTAATGTGGAAGCACCTAAAGCCAGAGAATGAACAGTTTTCACAATCAAGACAGAGAATGAACAGTTTCCACAATCCACGAAGATAAAAGTATGCCAATCTCACAGTCACTTTAAAAATTTTACATGGTGTCATGGACTACAAGGTACAGGAAAATGCAACACTCTAAAAATGCACCAAAAGTACTCCAAAAATATTGTTAAATAAAGAATAAATTAATAAATATGAAGTCCGAAATAATCTCATAAAAATATAAGCAGGTAAGAGAAAAATTCAACGTTAAGCATTGTTAAAAATTGTAACAGCATTACTACAATTCAAATTTTTAGGCGATAAGTTTTGATATGTCTCCTTGTGCTTTAACTTGGAGTACTAATAAACTGAATTTAATCCAGGGACAACCAAAGAAAAAATAAATGTAATGATTTGGGATGTTCAAGAACATGTTATGACTATGGATATCCTCAGTTCCTATAGTCAGACAATTAGAGCAAATGTCTGCATTGCTTTCTCAGCAGTAAAAGTAAAACAAGAGAATAAACTTCGAGGATAGTAATGGAAGAAGTTCCAGGATATAATTGAAGCCAAGGAATCAGGATATGCTAGAACACAACATTGCTAGTGAATATAGTCTCAGTTATGAAAGGAATCGATATAATCATTGTTCCAATCAATATTCCAATGGCCTCATCAGAAATCAATATAGTCAATGTTCCATTGACCTCGTCAGAAATTGATATAATCAACGTTCCAATGGCATCATCACATCAAAACATAACCTTCCTGAATAGGCTATTATGTCCCAAATATTAGAATTTAGTATTGAATGCAATACAAAAAAAACAACAGAGAGAAGGTCCTTCTATATGCCAAAGCTAGGATTGGTGAAAGACATGATTTAAAAGGGCAGTGCTAAATGCAGCTTCAGGGAAAATATCTACCATGATTTTATTATCAGAAGCATCAACTTCATCCAATGCAACAGAAAACATTAAAATATATTCTTACCTCACAATTGAAGATTTTAACCTATATACTGGCCTCAGTCAAAGTGTTCAGAAGATGATTACCCAAATGGGTGCATCCTCCTAGTCAGCAGGTGGCCAACATGAGATACTGCCCACTACCATTGTAATGCATGCTGGTGTCATAGCAGGGTACTAAATATTGTCTTAAGTTTACCGCCATTGTATTGCATGCTGGCATCATAGCAGGAAACCAAACAATTTTTGTCTTCAGTTTAAGTGGGTTAATTGCTTGCTACAACGTATTCCATAAATGTGTAGGGCAAGATTGTGTTTTAGTAAACAAATATAGATAGAGAGTACACTAACTAGTAACAACAAACCCATAGGACCAGTGCACACTAACTAATACCAACAAACCCCCCGTGCAAGATTGAACTCAATTTTCCTGCAGTGGGGTAATTATCTGTAAATTATATTGTTTTAATTTTTAGTGAGTTTTTTAAACTATGGGTGAAAAGAAATTGAGGCTTGTATTATTGGGGTCATGTCTTAGGATATTGTACAGCAAACTGCTTTCATGAGAACAAAATGACAGGAAACTGCTAAAACAAGTCATTAAAGAGTTTTGATGCAACTATGGCCTTAGCATTGGTAATATATGTAATAAATACACTTTGTTTTGATATAATGTCTGTATGCCAACTAAAATCTCTAGTTTCAAGGACTAGGTGAACATCTTAAGCACCAAACGTTTTAGATTTTCAACGGTAAATTTCCGTCAAACAGAACAATTGTATACTTACACTGGAAAAAGAATACAAAATATAAAACATGTAATATGGTCCCCCTTCCTTCTTTGCTCCCTAAAAATCCAGTCAAGAATCAAGTTACAAGCATTGATATCTGTGTTAATTGATCTGAAAATACTGCATGACATGATCCATAATAGGTTAGCACTCATTGAAATGGTTTTCAAAATTGCTGTACTTTGGCTTAAGCTTTAATTTGCTGTATTACAGTCAATGTCACATGTGAACAGCTTAAATTGGCCATTTGACATAAAAAATATTTTACAGATCTTTGCCAAATGTTCAAGAAAAACACCATCCATAAGTCGCCTATCCAAAAACTTGTATTCCAGAATCCAAATAGCATTTTAAAGGGTCTCAGAGGATTCAGCCAAACTTCATCCTGAATTTCTATTTTATATAATGTCATTCTATATGATTGGTTGCTCACATACTTTGACTGATTATAGTGACTCGGTTAAGCCCTTTACTGTCAAAGAATACCAAAAATTGCACAGAATTTCTAAAATGCAATAACAAAATATGGAGAGAAGGCGCACCTTCTTCATGGTTTCCAGTGCTCTTTCCGCTATTGATTTCTTTGGACCTGCAGTTTTTGTAGGGTCCTTCACTCTGTTTAGCCCAAGATCTTCTATCATACTTTCAACAGCGTCCTTTGAAACTAAATCCTTGGGAGCCAGCTTTCCAGCCAAATATCCAAGTTTTTGCCGTGCCTCAGCCATAAGTCCTCTTTCAAAGTCTGTTGGACATCTGCCTGCTCTCATCCGTCCCATCCCCGCTAAAACAAGCACCATCTCTGATGTCTGCTTGATTGCAGCATCAAGTGATTTTCTTCTCTCAATTGTAGTGTCCTTGCCAATTTTTAGTTTCTTAGCAACATGTTCAATGCGGTCTTCTTCTTCATCCTTGTCAGCAGAGCATAAAGAACTAACCCCTTTAGTATTCCCCCCTGTAAGAATATCATGCTGCATGCCAATATTTTTATCAGAGAAGCTCTCAGGTAACCCAACCTCTGCTTTACTATCTATGGCTGTGTCGGGGTGCTTCAAAGAAATCAAATTCACTATTTCTATATCTGACACAGTTGTCTTTCTGGGTGAAATGTCCATAGCATCTTCTTTATCTGACACAGTTGTCTTGATTGGTGAAATTTGCATAACATCTTCTTTACCTGACACACTTGTCTTGACAGGTGAAATTTGCGTGACATCTTCTATATCCGACATAGTTGTCATGATGGGTGAAACTTGCATAACATCTTCTATATCCGACACAGTTTTCTTGATGGGTGAAATTTGCATACTTTCATCATTCAGTTCTGTTGAAGAATGAGGGATATCGCCTTCCTGAGGTAATGTTGGAACCACTGTGGCGCCATCTGGGAAATCACCTTCCTGAGGTAATGGTGAAACCACTGTGAGGCCATCTCGTGTGTCTGGTGGCTCCAGGAGGATTGAACCATTAGATTCAGTGGCCATCAGTATGAACCAAAGTTATCTCAGTTTCTATAAAGATGTTTTACTAAGATCATAAGTGATTGATCTGCACTATCTTTATGTTCTTGAAGTTCTAAAGTAAATATCTACTTGACGTGTATTGCCCAAACATTGCTCTCCTGCCAGAGTGTGAAGAACTGCATTCTTAAGCACGGATGGGAAGAAAATCTTGAAGTAAATGACCCGCCTATCATGGCCAGAGGCTCCCATCAAAAGAAGATGTTTACACCTGCAAATGCAAGCCAAGAATTGTGACCTGTGAGCAACTCGAAAGCCCTCTAATGCATCAATCTGACAGTTTGTCCTTTGCCCAAAATATCTAGCCTTGAAAACTTCACTATAAAAGATTACGCAGAGACCCCAATACAAATCAGCGAAAACAGCAATGCAGAATGATTTGAAGTCCTTGAAAAAAAACAGAATCCATGTGAGACTTGCATCCTACGGACAAAGTGACCAAGGACCAGGCTTACCATAATTCGCCCAGTAATCCCAATTCTCCAGGTATTCCAAAAATCAAATATCGGACTCTAACAAATTAAGGCAGCAACCCACGGATGTTAGTAATGTAGAAAATGTTGATGTTGATACGTACTAATACTAATATATTCAGAGAGTGGCTGGCCCAATACCAGGCCATCTCCCCGGTTTGATTTTGAGACATGTTCTTCTTTAGCACAAGATGAGATAGAGACCGATAGGAACTATCCAACCCGTTGCATTTTTAATCATTGATTACAATTAAACGTGTTATCCTTTATACAAAATATACTTTGTGTCGACAGAACTCAATCCAAAAACAAAGGCATTAGAACTGGATGCGTTGTGGAGTCTGCTGGAAGACATAAACGGAATTTTTTCAGTCAAATTGGGGATAAGGAATGCAGTGCCTTGTAACTGTATCTAACAGAAATCTTTGAGAACAGTAATGGTGTACACTACAAGTGACCACAAAGAAAGAACATGTTCAGCCATGTTGTGAAAATACCCAATTCCTACTAATCCATGAACTTGCATAGACAAAGAAATGGGTACGGAGTGGAGGGAAGATAACAGGCACCCAAAGGCTACAGAAGCAGAAGCAGCGAAGGAGAGAGCAACAAACACCGGATACCCACTTCTGATATTGCCACTGGGGGGTCTCGGGGTCGAGTCCCGATCGCGAATGGCCCTGCAACTGTGGAGTGCAGGAAGAAATGAACTAAGTTTTGAATTGTTTTTAAGCGTAAGGAGGGGAGAGAGAGAGAGTTTACCTCTTTTTGGGCGCCTATGAATCTATATCATCGATCAACCGAACTAATCCATCCATTCGTTCATTCATTCCACTGCGATGAAGCGCTCTTCTTTAGTTCTATTGTTCCGCTGAATTCAATAAAACTCGTGCTATAATTGTCGACAAAAGGCTTTGGATTGGATTAGGCCGACACCCCAGGTATGAGGCCTCAAATTATATTTCATGAATTGCACAGCAGAATCAATAAATGAATGACTGACGAAATTCAAGATTTATTAAGGGAAAAGGAAGAGTTGTGCAGAAGGTTAAAAAAAGCACATAGGGAAGCACAACAAGGGTTTTTAAGTTTTTGGGGGAAAATAATTAGGGCTTCTCCATTGGAGGAAGAGTGGGCTAAGGGTTGGGGAAGAGTGGCTTTGGCAAATTTAAGTGGGAAAGAAGAGTGGTTGTTGTCTCCAAGTATGTTGTTGATTTGACTATGTTATATCTTTCTTGTGGATTATATTTTATAGTAGTTTTGTTATTTATATAAATATCAAATTAATTGTAAATTTAATTGTTGTAGTAGCAAATTGTATTATAACTTTATTTTTAATTTTTATAATGTTAAATTTTTTATAAAGATGAAGCATTGCAATGTCTTAATTATTGGGTCTCTAAAGAGTGTGTAGTAATGAGTTTTAAGGGTAAAGTGCAGTGCAGTGCAGTGTAATGTGTTTTAATAATGAGTTTTAAGATAAGGTATGTTAATGTTTTGGTTAGTATGTTAATATTTTGTTTTTGTATTTAAATGTTAAATTTTATTTAATTTTTATTAAAATGTGTTAAAATTTAATATTTTAATTTACATTTTAAATGTTTATTTATAAAGAATAAAATTAATATATTTTATGAAAATTTAAAAATATATTTATTATAAAAAAATCAATATATCTAATTATAAAAGTTTAAAAATATATTTATTATAAAAAATTATTAATATGATAAAATCATTATAATAATTGTAAATAAATAAAGCCCTCGTTTTTTCATTTCTACACATTATTTCCTTTCATGGATACCTAAGGATATGTTAATAAGGAACCTTTGATTCTTCATAAATATATTAATATAATCAAATGATTAGATTTATGGAGCTCAATTTACAAAACTTTGTGTTTTTTTAAATATGCAAATATGTGTTATATGATCTTTTGTTTAGCTGGTCTTAAAGGTGCAAGGTGTTTGTACTAGACCACCACTTATGTCAGGGAATTGACACAACATTATTTATTATATAAAAAAATATTCTATTGATTTTTTCATGACCACGTGGCACCTCAAGCTCAAATAGTCTTATGTCATTGAAGTGCACGAGTCCTATGTCATTAGAGAGGCTTGTTTGTGGTATTTTTAATATCATTTGATTCTTTGATTCTATGATAGATGATACATATATATATTAGCATTTGTTTCTTGAGGGGTAAAAATGAACGCCGTGGTGGACAATCGATAGACTCGAGCAGAAACGAGAAAGGAAATTTTGGCGTTGGCATGAAAAGGTTGGGTCGGCAGTGGATGGGCTAAAACTCTCGACTCCTTTGGCGGAAGATAGTCTTGAATTATTAATATTAATAATATTATTTTAAAAAAAAATTGGCCACAATAGTTATTAATAAAATTAAAAAAGAACAATTTTTGGCCCAGGAATAGTCTTCAATTTGATGGGTGGCATGATCATTAATCTCTTGGCAAGTTTTATTTCATATTTCATAGAATAGATTTTAAGGTCGACTCTCACTCTATGAAAAAACGACAATTATTAAAAAAGATACAAAAAGGAGGACTTTCATTATCATTGCAAGCAACATCTATTCGTGACAGTGCGAGGTTTCTAATGGCAATCACTAAAAATGTACATGCTTTACATCATTAATCTCTTCGGATGTATAAGCCATAGGATTCAATGCACCAAGCCAAAAGAGAACATACGTTTCTTTGTACTCACAAAATGACATCCCTAATTCAATATAAAGTTTGTTTTGCCTCTAAACTTTGATTTTGTTGATATCCATCTTAATTTTAATAATATTTTGAGATTTTTAACAAGATCAATTATTTAAATGAAATGAAAATATCTATCATTTGAATTTGTGAATAAATAAATATCCTTTTGAATATGAAAGAAAAGAAAAAAAATACTCAATTGTAAATTGAAGCAATTAACACTATTTTTAAAACTCAATATTTATTATTTATCTCAAAATTTAAAAACAAAACCTATTATGTCAACTTAAAAAATATCATAAAAATTTAATTAAAACTTAAATATAATTTAATGTTTTTAATATGTAAAAAAATAAAAAATGTTCTATATTCACTCATAATTTAATAATATTAATATTGATATTAATATTCTTTTTTTTTTCCAAGGAAAAATATTCTTTTTTTTCAAACATTCAATAATATTTAAAATATATATTTTAAAATATTAATAGTATTATTTAGAATTTTTTTTAATATTAATAATATTATTTAGAATTTTTTTAATATAAATAATATTATTTACAAAATATTTCATTATTAAAAAATAAATTAAATGGTTTTATTATACATAAAGATAAAAATAAAATAAATAAATTATATGTTTAAAAAGATTATATATTATTATTATATGTTATTAAAAGAATTTAAGTTAATATTTTAAATTAACTTAATAAAATATTTTAAAAATATATTTTTATTTAATTTTACTTAAAAATAAAATAAATTTTATTTCAATAAAAATTTCAATCATAAGACTTTACGAAGGAATACAAGGTAGTTATATACACTTCTTTAGACATTTATTTTAAATTTTGGGGGTAAAAGAAAAAGCAAGTGTTTAAAGAATGACTAACTCGATATTGACTATAATGACTATATCATTTTTAGTATTTTTATGAATATACCATTTTTAGTAGGCAAGTTGTCTATGAAGACATTTCATCTTGGATTTAGTGTCTTAGAGGACGTTTTATTTTGGATACTGTTTTTTTAAACAAGAGTATGTATTGTTTATATTATATAAAAAAGGGCAAGGATGTGGTTGAACCTTTTCAACATTTAATATAAATTATAGGGAGATGTAAACCCTTTTAAATAACTTTCAAGAGTTTCAAAATGATATATCAATTGTTTATTTATTTATTTTATCACTAAATCTAACGTTGTTATTAATTATCTAGTTTGTATAAAATCTTACATATTGAGTGTTTTGCTCTGATGTGTCTTCTTCTATCAATTGTTTATTTATTTATTTTATCTTTAAATCTGATATAAAATTTTACATATTGACCTAAATATAAAGAAATCTTGTAGAACATATATGTTTAAGGTCATGCTCATGATGAGTAGATTTCTTCTTTCTTGCAATTGATGACAAGATCAAGAGATTGTCCATTGTTGATCATTTTGTGTTTTGCTCGACTGTGTCTTCTTCCATGACCATGATGTGGTCCATTGCAAACAACCTAATTGAGGCTACGAGCAATGTCGAATGTCTCAATCCCGTGAATCTCGAATATTGCTATAATTCCAGAAGCTTTACCTTCTCCTTCAACTTCAGCTTTTCCAACTTGTCTTTCATGGTAATTATCTGTTACTTGTTGGATTTGAAATCTCTACGTATACGGTTAACTAACTTTTTATTCCCCCACATCCAAATCTGAAGACGACGGATTGGAAAGCACTGGAGCAATAAGAATGGGACAATGGATAAAGATACACTTTGGTGTAATGACATTCAGAAACATATTGTCAATAAATAGAAAGGAAATTGAGTAGTTTATAAGAACACGCCTCCTCCTACAATCGCACACATCTTCTTCATTAATGATGAGAGAATATTTTAAAATTTAAAAGTTTATAGGTATTATATTATAATTTCTATTTTTATTTTTAAAACTATATTGATATTTAAAAAAACAATTCTATAACCATGATAAATATTTAGAAGATATCAATTAAAATGTTCACTCATAAGGTATTTCATTTTCATAGTAATTTGTTTGAGTTTAAGTTACAATAGCAAAGGTTATTGATTGGTTGCAACTGGTTTGAAGAGTCATAAAAGGGATATAATTTGTTTTTAATAAAAATGGTTAACATTTGTATTAAAAAAAGTTGCTTGGTTTCTTCAAGCAATAGAAGTACATAACAAAAACAAACTTGCTGCTAAATTCAAGAGTTTTCAAAATATTACTAAAATAGTTATGAGACCACTGACAGACCATACTGTTTAGTTAAATTTTACATACAAGTCTTCTTGAAACAAAAAGCTTGAGAGCATTCAATCTAGAAACAACTTAGCAAAAGATACTTGACACAAAAAGACTGACATGACTCACTGCTTTCAAATGGAGTAGGAACCTAGAATGGAATTCTAAGTCTGTAGCGCATGGATTTCTGACTTGAGGAGCACCATCTCTATTGGGATGAACCGTTGTTGTTGTCGAAAAGAGGGCAGGAGGAGCAACCAAAACGAGAGTCTACTTGGACGCCACCCATCTCCAAAGAACTAACTCAAATTTGCAGAACCGAGAGTTGAGCTTCAATTGTGGCGATTTTGGTTGAGAGAATCTTGTTCTTCTCTTTTTCTATATTTATTTTGTCTCATAATGCCTACTCTTGCTATCTAGTAATCTCATGTTCCAAGTCTCCCATTGCTTCCTCCTGCTCCAGGCATTGCTCTAGTGCTGGAAATCATGCTCACAATTTCACGAAAGCTTTCTCAATGCTCTGTCAAAATGACAAGCTTCATCCTCCACTCTGATATCAGAATAGGGATCTTAGCGAGTGTTGTAAGTGTTGATTGTTCTATATGATTTTTTGGAATTCATTATGGATGTTTCTTTTTTCTCTATTGGTTATTTAATAGCACAATAAATATATAAAGATAGTATTAATTAGTTACAAGTGGTGGATGAAGGATGCAATATAAATTCAATTTCACATTAGTTAGAATGCAAAGGCTATCTATTGTAAATGTCTAGGTTGATCAATGTTAATGATACCCAGTGTAATTGAATTATAATGCTACCTACCTACTTACGAAAACCCTTCAAAATTCTCATTTTTTTAGAGGTCGCATTTAGTCTTTATCTCTATTTCAATAAAGTTGTGCTATTGGTAGCACTTTTTTTTCTTAGTTAAAATTACCACATTTTTCAACCATGGCCTTAACACTCTCTTAATGTTGCCAACAAAAACCTTAAAATCAACAACAACAACAAAAAGAGTGGCACATTAGTAAGAATGTTAAAGCTACTTACTATAATTGACTAAGTTGACTAGGCTCTTATTGACAAGAATGGATTTACAAACCTTTCAGTGTCAATTAAGACTCAAAAGCATTTCTAATGCAAAATACTATAAAAGAGATGCCACATAAATCCTCCAACTTGGCTATTTATCTCTTCATATGTTTAACAATAATGAAGGAGGATGCAATCTAAACATCATTGCAAATTAGTTAGAATGTTGTGGATACCTAAAATTAATAATTTAGTTAAATGGTTTGGTTATATTTTTGGGGTATCTATGATCAATGGTTAATGCACCCAACATGTAATTCATGAGTTGAATTTTTAATTGCAATAATGATGAAGAAATTGTAAGCAACATCCTAACTACTAAATCCTTTTATATAGATAGTAGCTATGAATCAAAAGAAAATTTGTATAGTACCTAGGAATGAAAAGAAAATTTGTGGGCTTTTAGCTTCACCTTACACCCCTCTTTTAAGTGACTTTGTTTGATCGTTTTAGTGTAGTTGATTATTATCATATATATATATATATATATATATATATATATATATATATATATATATATATATATATATATATATATATATATTTCTTATAAAGATAGAAGAGAAAGTTTAACAAGCAAGTATACTCGTTTTTAAATTGTAATTATTAATTTTTTTTTCCAACCTTCATTATTGTCTGAACTCTGTGAGTTGGAGACCAGCGTCTCTCTGTCCTCGAGCGTTTTCTGCTACCTGCGCTATGTGCAATATTTATCTGCCAGACATTTCTAGTCTCGTACTCGGTCAGGACCGGTCCCTTCCTTCTTGAGAATGTAACGCCCCATACTTTTGATCTCTGTGGGATGCGTGGTTATGGGGAGACGCGTCCAATTTTTCTGTGTACACTATACCGCATGAGCTATCCAATAGAGCTCTCGTGGTTGAAGACCACCTCTTGTGAAGATTGAGTGTGCCATAGCTCGATAGTGTCCCCTTTGAAGGCTACAGAATGGCAACCTGCGTGCAAACCGATGTAATGGAATGCTCTCTCAGAGCGTTCAAACTTGAAGTCTGAGTTTGAGATCTTGAGATTCTAGCTACATGAGACCTGTGATTGCTAGTGCATGATCTACAGACCCAATGCTCTTTCTCTTTGCTGCGTTAAAGAATACTGATGCGATCATGGAGCTCATTTGGTGTGATGTATTGTATCTGTGTTGAAGAAGATGTGTGGAGATCCATGTCAAGACCCACGTGGAGATGAAAACATTGTATGTGAAGGCTGTGCTTTGTTTGAGCTATATTCTCAATATTCTGAGAGATACATTATGCGTGATACATCAGAGTGAGGCTGCGACTTGGATGTGATGAGATGCAGAGAGTTGCGCTCTTGTCCAAGACCGGAGTTGCCCCCGTATGCATGGAGAATGATCAATCTTCATTCCAATGAGTTGTGGAGAAGAATTACGCCCGTGAGTTGTTAGTTTGGCTACCCGACATTTTTTTTAAAGCCCACGGTGAACTGTTGCGATTTGCACACTGAAAGGAGGGACACGTTCAAGTTTTTGAAGACCTGCGACATGCGAACTTAAGATCATTGCTTGAAGATTGTGCAAACCGAGTTGTGGATCATATTTTACTGCTTGTGAAGATACTACCTGGAGCTGCCTCAATTTCTTAGAGCTGCGAATTTGTCCACCAAGGAAGAAGTTCAAGACCGGAGTTGCCCCCGTATGCATGGAGAATGATCAATCTTCATTCCAATGAGTTGTGGAGAAGAACTACGCCCGTGAGCTGTTAGTTGTGCTACCCGACATTTTTTTTAAAGCCCACGGTGAACTGTTGCGATTTGCACACTGAAAGGAGGTTGTGTGGAGACACGTTCAAGTTTTTGAAGACCTGCGACATGCGAACTTGAGATCATTGCTTGAAGATTGTGCAAACCGAGTTGTGGATCACATTTTACTGCTTGTGAAGATACTACCTGGAGCTGCCTCAATTTCGTAGAGCTGCGACTTTGTTCACCAAGGAAGAAGTTCAAACCCTAATTTTTCGCTTGAAGGTATAAAGTAGCAATATATTTTCGTCTTCTTATACAGAAAGTAGCAGACCGTCGCAGAAACATAGTTATTTTTCGCCCATCGCCGACCCGTTTCAGAGTAGAATTAACAAAATTTCGGCGACTGTTTCGAGCAACAAATAACAATTCTTTGCCGATAGCCGACCCGTTTCGGCGCAGAATTAACAAAATTTCAGCGACTGTTTTGAGCAAAAAATAACAATTCTTTGCCGATCGCTGACTCGTTTCGGCACAAAATTAACAAAATTTCGACAACCATTTCGCGCAAAAAATAACAATTATTCGCTGAGCGCTGACCGTTTGGGCGCAAAATTAACAAAATGTTGGCTACCGTTTCGCAAGAAATAGGTGATTGGTCGATTATCTTCAACATCCTGCGAACGCCGAAACTTTTCATGATGCGGACACTATTTTTTTTTTTCTTCTTTTGACCGAAACTGAGGGGAAGATTAATATTGGTCTGGAAAACCAGCTTCCGGGGACTGTATTACAGTAGTAGATTCCTTGACCAAAGCCAGGGGCTCTGATGTGATTGGAAGAGACCAATAATGACCAGAGATATCGCAGTCAAATTTCCAACCGTTCTGAGAGGATCAACGGCCTTCTGGCAGATTCAACGTGACATTTAGAGGACTATAACGACTATGAGAGACAGTAAATATAGCACAAACGACAACAAAATTACAAAGATTGAGCAGGAATGGATCTGCGACCGTCTTGAGAACAGAGGGAGCTTGATAGGCGGCCTCGGTGTCATTTGATATCCAGCTTTGTGAGAATTTTCTTGATTGATGTCTCCAAGGCAGTGATTCTTCTTCCGAAGTCTCCAAAGGTGACTGCTACATCTTTGAACTCAGTTGAGACATCGTCTTTGAGCTCTTCAAGTCCTTCTGAGGTAGAGTCAACTTCTTTCTTGAGCTTGCCCAGCTCGGAGTTTAGCGAATCCTAAGTATTCCCTTCTGAGCCAGGGGATGAACGAGGAGGGTGGACCTGTTCCTTGAGTTGGTCTTGTAGCTTCCCAATCGCTTGTTCCAGATCTGCAATCCTTTCTTTAAAGGAGGGTTCCTGAGCAGTCGAGTCCAAAGAAGCCATGAAGAGAGGGATGGAGCAGGGGGATGGAGATCAAAGACGTGGGGTTAGATCACCAGGGGAGTGCAGGTTTTAATATAAAGAGGCTCTGAAGGCGAGCAGGGGTAACGAGAATCCCAAGCCCGAGGTGCTATTGCAGGATCACGTGATTCATGGGATCTAAAGGCATTTGAATTCATGAGGGATGAGCATGAGGGGTTAGTCACGATCTGAAGAGACCAAGGATCACAGAGGACAAGAGCAGAACTATCAGAATCACGGGATAGTGCAGAAAGACTCAGTCCCATTTTCAGAGATGGTACCCCTGCCCAGGAGCGTGGCATGATTACCCTCAAGGTCGGCCATATTGTTGAGATGACGTAATATGTGATAGAATCTTATTGACTGAAACTTGCTAGCTAGGACCTGAATTTTCTGGTTTATGCGCTTCATGGGGAGACTAGATGGCCGAGATTTTGTTCGAATGGCCTGCACAACAATTCTAGAGTCACCGAAAACAGTGATCTTCCGAATGTTCTGCTTAATAGCTTTCCTGAGACCTTGCCACAGGGCGTAAAATTCAGCATAGTTGTTGGATTCCACTCCCAATCCCCAAGCAAAGGAGGATCGAATGGAACCAGATGGGGAGAGGATCACTCCTCCTCCACCTGAAGGGCCTGGATTGCCTTTTGAGGCATCGTCAAAGAACAAACAATGAACCTCCAGAGAGCTCCTCCAGTTAATAAAATCAGCTTCTTCAAGTCTGATTTCCCAATCAACAAGCTTTGGGCACCTGACCTGGGGAGGTATTTGAGCAGTATTTGTGAAGGCTGATAGCCATTTTGATTCAAATTCATCCAAAGGTTGAGCATTGCTGAGTCCCGGCTTGTGATCCAGAGCCTCTCCAAGGAATACTCTTGCTTTGAGGGAAACCTTTGATGAATGATTCTCCACGTTTCTGAAGACCCTGTTATTCCTTTCAAGCCACAGTTTCCAAATGATGAACTTCGGGATTAGCATCCAGGCCGATTTGAGGAGGTCTTTTTTGGTGAGGAGAAAGGGAGAGGAGTCAGCCCAATTAGAGAAGAGGTCTGTTGTTAAATCAGGCACCGAAAGATTAGATTGAGCCAGGGAGAGGGCTTCTCTCCATACTTCTCTTGAGAAGGGGCAGGTAAGTAGAAGATGCTCAAGATTTTCTTCATTTTTTTTACACAGTGAGCAGATTGAAGGGCCTTCCAGACCTCTCTTCCTGAGGTTCTCCACAATGAGTATACTCTTATGCATTACATTCCAGCAGAATAGATCCACTTTCGGAATGGACTGAGTGGACCAAACAAACTTCCAAAGGATAGGATTTGGTGCAGCATGAGGAATAGACAGTAAGGAGCGGTAGCCTTCAGCCGGAGTGTAGGCTCCAGATTTTGTCCCCCATCCTCTTTTGTCACTCACTGATTGATTGATGGGGGCTTTTCCTTGCAGTAGATTGGCTAGAATCTTTGCTTCCTCTGCGAGTCTGGGAGGATGGTGACTTAACTTCCAATCCATCCAACAATTGTCGGAGTCCCAGACAGAGAGATCCCACAAGGTGGACATTTACTGATCCTTGAGCCACTATTTCATATTCTGCACTTCAGGATTTTGCCCCAACGGCTCGTCCCCAAGGATTGAGTCTTCCCAGACATTGATTTTTTTCCCGTTCCCTGGAATCCAGTAAAGCAGAGATCTGAAGTGGTCCATGACTTTGATGCAAAGTTTATAAATTGGGGAGCCTTTGCTGTGAGGAGGGTTAACATCTAAACACCGAAGCCGTTGTCCAGGGAAATATTTTTTCCACGAACCTTTTTACTCCAGCTTGCTCTTCCGGAGATTAGCTGCCAGAGGAGCTTAGTTCCCATAGCTAGGTTCTGGGCTTGAATGCTTCTGATTTGGAGTCCTCCTTCACTGTAAGGTTTTTTAAGTTTTTCCCAGCCGACAAGGTGTAGTTTTTTCAGATTTCCTTTTCCCCCTTCCCACAAATTATTTTTAGGATGCTTTCAATCTTATTGATGACCGAGGAGGGTGCCAGGAGAATGGAAGTTTGATAGATTGGGATGTTGGAAAGAACAGATTTCAGCAGCACCAATTTTCTTGCCATAGTGAGCCATCCTGCTCCCCAGTTCTGGATCTTGGCTTTTATTTTGTCAATGATGGGATTCCAATTCGAGGATTTGATGGCCGATTTGAAGATTAGAACCCCAAGAGAAGTGAACGAATCCCAGTTATGAGAGCCTTCCATTTCCAGCAGTCTAGAGGCTCTTCCCATTTCTGCAACTGAGCAATTCCAGCAGTAGATTTTGCTTTTTTGCAGGTTGATTTTGCTTCCTGAGATCTGAATATAGCTTTCAAGCTCGTTCTTGAAGCTCCTTGCAGATTGAACACCAACACCTCCTAGCAGCAGCGTGTCATCTGCAAACTGGGCATGATTAATGTCTTTGACATTGTGAACCATTCGGAGGCCAGGAAGGGCTTGGTCTTGCTGACAGTTGATTAGCTGGAAATTGAGAACGGAGGCCTAAATGGCATAGAGGAGCGGTGACAGGGGGCAGCCCTGTCTCAGCCCTCTTGTGGCCTGGAAAAAGTTTGTTGGTCTCCCATTGACCAGCGGAGCTATCCAGGGAGCACAGATACAGCCTTTAATCCAGTCAATGAAAGCTAAGGAAAACCCAAATTTCTCCATCACCATGAAGAGATAGCCATATCTTACCCTGTCAAAGGCATTGGCTAGGTCTAGCTTTACTACCATGCCTTTCTCTTTCCGGTTCACGCTGGAGTGAATTGCCTCTTGGACGAGGATAACATTGTCAAGAATTTTCCTGCCTTTTATGAATCCTCCTTGATTCTCAGGAATGATCCTAGGTAGAATTTTTTTCAGCCTGTTTGCTATGATCTTGGTGACCAGTTTGTAGCCCGTGTTGCATAGGGAGATAGGGCGGAACCTGGTGAAACTAGAGGCCCCTCTCTCCTTCGGGATCAAAGCAAGGAAAGAGGAGTTTGTGCTCCCACCCAGCTTGTGATGAATTTGGGAATTCCGAACCATTCTCAGCAGATCATATTTAATAATATCCCAGCAGGAAGAGAAGAATCTGGTTGTGAATCCATTCGGGCCAGGGGCGCTGTCAGGTTTCATATGAGATAGAGCATATTTGAGTTCTTTCATGGAAACAGGGGCATCGAGAAGATCATTATCAGGGCCGTGAACCAAGTTGGGTATGAGATTAAGGGGGTGAGCCGTGGAGTATAAGGGCTCGGCAGGAGGAGCAGTGAAGAGGTCATTGAAATGGGAGCGGGTTGCATGTTTAATACCTTCAAAATATTTTATCAGGATGCCTTGATGAGTGATTTCTTTCACTGTTTTGAAATTTTTTCTAGATTCAGCCTGTTTGTGAAAGTAGGCGGTGTTTTTGTCACCACTTGCTAACCAAAGGCTTCTGGATTTTTGGCGCCAATACTCTTCTTCAACTCTGCATGCTTTGAAAAAGGCTTTCTGAAGGTTGAATTCTGTACGGTAGATACTTTCAGTGATTGGACCAGATTCCGTGAGGATTTGGTGATTTTCCAAGGCAGCGTGGGCATCTTTGCGGCTAGAGACCGGGGATGGGAGGAGCTTGGCCCAAGATTTCAGCTCTTGCTTAAGTCTTCTGAGCTTTCCTTCCCAAATGAAGGAGGGATTCCTAGTGATCTTTTGGTTCCAGGAGTTAGAGACCAGGGGGTAAAACCCTTCTTGATGGATCCAAAGGGGGCTGAATCTAAAGGGAATGGGCCCCAAGTTTTCTTCAACGGTAAGATCAAGGAGGATAGGTTTATGGTCGGAAACACAATTAGGGAGAATTTTGGAGGTTGCATGGAGCTCCAGAGAAAGAAAGGAGGAGTCCACCAGAAACCTATCAAGATGGGCGACAATGTGCCCAGGCCCTAGCCTTTTGTTGGTCCAAGTAAAATTACCCTTGGAGGGTTTGATGTCCACGAGGTCCCATCCCAGGATGATATCTTCAACCCATTCCCGGGATGGGTCTCGCACAATGGAGCCCCCTTTTTTCTCAGAAGCCGATAAGGTGACGTTAAGATCTCCTGCAATGATAATATTTCTAGGCATGTGGGCGCTAAGGAACGAGTTAATGGACTCCCAGCACTCTTTTTTTTCCATTATTGAAATAGGAGCATAAATGTTAAACATACTTACATGATGGCCCGATTCTTTGTGGATGAAGATGGTGAGGATCCAATGAGTAGTGTTGTGAACAGAATGCAAGTTGAACTTGGTGGAGTCCCAGAAGGTGGCTAGGCCTCCCGATGCTCCCCTGGAACTCACGGCTTTCCCGGGACCTTTTTTCCAAAATAAGCTTCCGGTTTGGAGGGCGAGGTCACCCTCCATTTTTGTCTCCTGGACGAGGAGGATCTCAGGCTTGTGGATTCTAACCAGATCTTTCATTGCTTCAACTTTCTGAGGACTGCCTAGACCTCTACAGTTCCAGGAGATGTACCGCATTACTTACTTTGAGAGGGGGCGGCCCCTTTAGAGGCCTGGCCTAGCTTTGATCTTGTATTCACCATACTTTGGATTGTTTTTTGGGAGCCCTGCAAGATATCTGCATAAGAGATTTCTTCCCTTTTCTTTTTTTTGGATTTTCGGCCCCTTGGATTCTTGATTGGGGTTGCATGTGAGCTACTCGACTCGGTGGCTCCTTCATCTGAGAATCCTCCTGGGTCAGAATCAGCTGCTGAAGGTTCTTCTACCACTTCACGATCTTCTTCCCTGGTAAGGGGGTTCTCAGTCCTAGGGGTTGCAGAATCAGGTTGGGAAGGTATTTCCCCTGGCTCCAACGGGTTTGTAACTTGGGTGATGGGGGTCTCCAAGGGGCTTGCGGATTCAGGGGGAGAGGATTCCGGGATAATTATGATCGGAGGAGGCTCTGGGGCGTTCAATGCAGAGGTGCTTGCCCCTTGGGCCGATGGTACTGGGGGCGGAATTGAGGGTTGAGGCTGGACTGGATCTTTCGGAGGGACTTTAGGATCTGATTTCTGAGTATTGCTTGATGCTCTCTTGTCATTCGGCTTGGAGGGAGCCTTGCCTTTCTTGACCTTCTGCCATCCTTCCCCTTCTTCTGTCGGTTGAGCTTTGGGGCAGTTGCGTTGAAAGTGTCCGTGTTCATGGCAATGTCGGCACTTGAATGGAAGCTGTTCATAGTCAAGTTTCTGGAAATGGGTCCAAGAGCCTATCGAGAGCTTGACGGCTTCTGGTAGTCCCGCCTCCAAATCTACTTCAACACAAATTCGAGCACAAGTATACTGACCTCTGGGCTCGGCTTTGTCAATGTAGCGTCCTAGGGCATTCCCTATTTTCTCCTGGTCTTGGATGTTCCAGCAGTGGATCGGTAGGTTGGGGAGCCTAACCCAGACCGGGACCTCCTTGGGGACATCTACAGAGGGATCGAAGTCCGGAGACCATCTATTGAGGTACAGGCCTTGGGAGCCCATGAAGTAGGGGCCGCTTCGGAAGATGAGATCGCGGTCCTCTTTGGAGATGAATTCAAATACGAAGAAACCTCTGCCCACCGGGTAGCAGGTGACACTATGCTTCAGGAGGGGCCTCCAGTTGCGCTGGATCCAATCATCCGTGGTTTTGGCTGAGGGCCAGAGCCCCATGAATTGGCCAACCAATCCTCTTTCAGCGAGAGCCAGAGCTATCTTGATCGAAGGTTCCTCTGGCAGGGCGATTTCAGGGACTGCGTCTAATTTCTTGATAAATTTCGGGATCTCTTGGACTACCGGTTTCTTCCCGGAGGTCCTAGCAGCCTACGGAAGGCTTCTTCCGCAGTGATCGGGGAGGCAGGAGGGGGCTCCCCTCCTCCTGGGGAGGCCATGGCGGCGGCCTGGAGAATTCAGCGTGGGAACCCTAGAGGGTGGTTGCAGGCAGCGGCAGCAGGAGGATCAATCCAAAAAACCGATCAGTTATGAGTTGTTAACCCAGTAGTGTCACTCAAGTATCAATCACTTGTTCATGCGGACACTATTATCACCTGATAAATTCTCGAGTTTTCATTAGTAAGAGATAGTTTTGCCAAAAAATCAAAACGATGGTCCCTTAGACCAAAAGTTTTTCCAGGTTTAGCAAGTGAAAAAGTTTTAAAAAATTTAGGTGAAAAAAATGAGGATTTTTCATTAAATGGGATAAGATTATTTTTAAATTGTGCTTTCGAAGCAAAAAGTAAAGTTTATTTTATTTTGGATTAAAGTTTATAAATAAAATACTTTGGGCCAAAGTTTCGGATCAAAAAGGAACAAAAGGTATGCGTCCAACACCGAGGCTCATCATGGGATCGAATGCCAAGCCAAGAGGGCCCCATAAGACATACATCCTCCATCGTCCATGAGCTCCTCCTTTCTTCGTTACTTGAGACATGACATAAGCAATGCAGTATATAAGAAGTGGGAAAAGTAGTTTTGGTTTGCATGTGGGATAAGTCTCCCGGGAGTAAAAATAAAAAGAACTGTGATCACAGTGTTTGAGTTTGCCCGAGGTATTGGAGGTTACATGTCTCAACGCTAAATGCAAGGGATAGTCAAGCCTCTTATGCAAGGTCTATTTGGAGAACCTAAATCATTTGCAGATATGCCCAAAGCTCGAGAATTAGAGAAAGTGACGGTGCCGACGTTGCCATTTATCAAAGATGGGAAAACCACAGGATTACAACTGCATTCGAGACCTGGAGCTACCTGGAAAAATTTACATCAGTCGAGTCACAAAGATATCAACGGTTTGCAACCATTTCGCAGCTAAAGCAACGAAAATTACTTTGGCAGTTATAAAAGACAACTGTTCTATTCTTACGATTTACCTCAACATGACTGGACTTGGGGCGAAAATTGTTTTATTGAATGCATATATATATCAAAATAGAACGCCACACCTCCATTGTTGAACGCCAGTTGTCAAGCAGACTTGTATCAGTTGAAATTCGCATTTTTTGTTGTTGTTGTTTCCACGGTGGTTCAAATATCATGATACTTGGAAAAGGAAAAAGATCGTTTGCCACAGGTTGAGCAATGAAATATAGTAAGCAATAAAAAGGTAAAATGGAGGAGCAACACATTTTTAAATCCGTGTGAATTTTTCTTGAAGTGTCGAGGACAACGTTGCTTGTAGTTTTTGTCATAAGTTGGCTCAGACGTACCAGATTTCTGGCATAGTTGATAAGATTTTAGTGAGTTTGCACATAAACATATGAAATGGCTAGTTTGTGATCATCGTCCACCAACGGTGTGTCGCCAATGAAGAAGACGAACATTTTGGAAAGGCATGAGTCTTTCACTAATTGGAGAAGCACGAGGTTCTAGTTTATATGATATTTGCAGTATTGGTTGTTGATATGATGCATGGTTCTAAGCCCCGGGAGATCTAGTCTATGAGTCTTCTGAAAACTCAGCACACACACCTTTTTGCAAATTATTTTAATAAGAAGGTATAAATTGAATGGTATTTATATTTTATAGTGTTTAAGTTTTTTTTTTTTAAATTGGTTTTCAAACTTTAATTTTCCATTACTAATTGGTATTACACTTATACTAAATACTCTGCAAATTCAAATTTATTCGGAATTTCCGTAAGTAAAATGTCAGTACAGCCTAATTATACTACTATGGTGAAAACCACTTCTACTAACATGACTTTACAAAAACTACTTTTACTAACATGACTTTACAAACTATTATTACAAACTATTATTACAGGAATAAGTATTTATATCTTAAAATAAAAGAGCAATCTACATTTATCATAGAGATTATCACAAGATCTTATGGTTTCCCTTCAGTATACTGAAGGATATTGAATTTTGATTTATACTTTCGATGAATTGAAACAGAATATACAGGAAAAACATTACAAATTTCAGCCAATGTATGCTATCTCGCCGATAAAGAATACATGGAGGATTGTACATTATCTGAATTGTTGCCAGGGTGAGGGGACAGAAATCTTGAATTAGGATTCATTCTCTTAGCTATAGCAAACTGAACGTTATCATGGAGAGGCAGATCCGGAACCGCCTTCTCTCCTTCCAGCATCTGCACTACCGCCGTCATTGAAGGTCTACACTGCGCATCCTCTTGTATGCACAGAAAATCGACCTTCAGTACTCTGATTGCTTGCTCCCTATCAAAATCACAATCGCCCGCAAGTCTCGAATCTATGACCTCCGTCTCTCTGCCTAAAACAGTCATTGACAGCGCCCAAGCAGGGAAGTAACACTTAGCGGACTCAGCCTGCTTAGCGTAGTTCTTGCGCCCTCCGATAATCTCGAGAACCACCATTCTGAAGCTGTAGACATCGCTCTTCTCAGTGATCGCACATTCCAAAAGCCACTCCGGAGCAAGGTAGCCGGGAGTGCCTCTCATCGTGGTCACCACACCACTATCTTTTCGGCTCATGAGCGTCGCCATGTCGAAGTCGGAGACCTTGGCCACGAAATTCTCATCGAGAAGAATGTTCTGAGGCTTCACATCCAGATGAATGATCTTATATCGGCATTCCTGATGTAAGTAAGCCAGGCCGCGAACTGTGCCCAATACGATATTGAACCTAATGGGCCAAGTCAGGAAGCCTATCTTACTCTCGTCGAAGAGCCATCGGTCCAAGGAACCGTTGGGCATGTGTTCGTAGATGAGGAGCTTGTGAGATCCCTCTGCGCAGAAGCCCAGAAGTTGCACCAAATTCCAGTGATGGATTACGCCCAATACCGCAACCTCTGAGTAAAATTCTTTCTCGCCTTGTCTTGCAATCTCCCTCTTCACAGCTACCATCGTCCCATCTTTAAGCATGCCCTCGTACACTATTCCGAACCCGTCGGATCCCAGCACCTTTCCAAAACTGTTTGTCAGCATCCGAATTTCCTTGAACGAGAATTTCCTTGTCGTCACATCGGGAATACTGTACATAGCTCCATCTGAATGATCTGTCCCGGAATTGCCTGATTCTAGTTTCGACCTTCGGCAAGCCCTGAAAGGATTAAAGAAAATCAAAACCACTGCAGTTATGAGCAAACCGACTCCGATCACCCCAATAACAATTTTGTAGGAACTACTACCATGATTTGAGGCCTTTGAATTCCTTATTATATCCATGCTTTGCACTTTGATGAAAACAAAATTGACGTCGTTCGAGGTCTGTGCAAGTGTCCCTATCTGAGACGAAATGACAAAGCAAGATTTGGATTCGTTCACATAGAACGAAGCTCTGCAGGAACATTTTTTTAAGCAGTAGTCTGAACATTTTTCCATTGTAGACATATTAAGGGGAACGACATACCGGTTACGATAGTACTCCATTCCTGCAAGAGAAAACATCTACTAGCTTCCATTAACATTGGCGCATCTGGGTTTCTCAGATAATTCACAGTCTAATCCATTGGAATTGGATTCACTTCCTATGTGATGTGTACTGTTGTTGGGACATTTACATTGTTGATCCTTTTGAGAGAAAACCCCATAGTTGCCGCAAGAGTTCGGCAATTGCCATTTACTCATCACCTCAGACAAAAGTTGGAAGGGCTCTGCAAGTTCGACTGCATATCCTCTCAGATTCCCATCGTAATCCAGCCTTATGTAGACGGCATCGGACGATAAATTCGGCTGGGCTTTGACAACGCAATATGATGCATGGTTCTAAGCCCCGGGAGATCGAGTCTATGAGTCTTCTGAAAACGCAGCACGCACACCTTTTTGCCCTTGTTTTAAACAAGGGATAAGAAAATAATACTAGCCGTGGTCCCAAATCTGTTCACAGATAGTTTATCCTTTGTAAAAGTTATATGTCGAAAGAGGAAGATCGATGGTGCAACGTTGAGAAGCCAGATCAACGGTCTACATTGACACCCGCATTGCCAAAGAGCTCGAGAGATAAGTAATAAAGCCGGTGCGGAATACAAACCACCATCACACGTGTCCATTCTTGATACGTCCGCATATGGAAAAGTGGTATTGCAAACCGCTCAAAGGGCAATGTGGAACCACCCTTTGCACGTGCGAAAAGACCATTTCCAAAAGTTATTTATTAGGTTAAATAATGCATTGTTTTTGTTATTTGCTCGATGGTTACAAATAATAAGGAACGCGATGGGATGTTAGAAATCAAATACTGTTTTTTTTTTTTTTTTTTTTTTTTTCAGTACAGCTGCGGGATCGCTGTCGCAGCCTAAAAACATATCGCTGGAAACTTGCTAGAATACATCGACGTGTTGCTAAGAGCAGGTCGGGAGAAGCATAGCCTTCCACGTGACACGATTCCATTGGCTTTATGAGCGAGGAACCTTGCTGATGTGGAAGTAATGCTTCTCCATGGTGAATGCCTACGGCGTAATTATATTGTTTTTAAGAACTATAAATTTACCATGAGAGGCGATAGGGTGTTGTACTAAATATGAAAGTGTTGATTGGGTTCGTCTATAAGGAGAGCGCACTCCCTTTTAAGAAAGTGGGGATGTAAATGGCCGTTATGACCACTTCACGTAGATGTTGAGGTTCATGTTTGAAGTTGGTTCTCTAGTTCTCATGGTCGTTATGATCACTTCTGGTCTCTCATGGCCTGTGGCTCCTGATGCAGACAAAGAATAATCGGTTCTTGATAATGTATCAGGTGGGGTTATTATGACCTTTACTTATGGTAATGGACTGTATGGGGCTCGATGATGGTAGCTGGTGGGTTTTTTCGCTATGATGCTTTACGTGCTCGGTGTTGGGTGGTAATATCACTTGGGAACATTGTCGGGGAATAACTTCATGGCACATTTGACTTGAGGATTTCTGTCAGAATCAGTTTGGGGGTTTGGGGGTTTTATTCTTGGATTCTGATAGCCTGGGAAGGTTGGCAAATATTGAATCCTTGAGGACTGTAGTTTCTTGATTAGTGTTGTCTATTAGTGTATATTCCTTCAAGTAATGGAAAAGAATATCACCCACGTGAGTGGGGATTCCAGGAGAGTTAGTCGTCCAAATTCTGATGAATGGTGGGGAGGAGATGGGGTCATCCAGCCTGATGTGGAGGGCATGTGTCTCACATGCGGCACAGTTATCTGGGAAAGTGACAGATGAGGTTCCACTAGTAGAGGGTCTTCTGGAACCAGGCTTTGTGGGGAACCATGAGATTATTGGGAATAGATCTTTTGCGGAGGACTCATCCGTTCCAGCGAACTTTCTGGGCTCTGAACCTATATCTAGTCGTCCCTTGGGGAATTCTTTACATACTAGTGCTGGGACTTCACTAAAAAAATGTAGCAAATGTAAGTTGAGAGGTCGTGGGGCTAATCTCTTAATGGAAAGACAATCTGGGCTTGAAGGCATTGCTGCACTCGCCATCAAGGGCTTGGTGGGGAAGTTTTCATATGGGGCTATGCACCCAAAAGATATTGACCAGTGGGTCTCTCATCGATGGGCTAAACTTATTGGTTATCGTATGGAGATCTACATCCTGAGCAAAGGTTGGTACCTCTTCTATTTTCGAAAGGAGTGTCATACTGATTTAATCATGAACCAACATGGATTAAGGGGAATGGAAGTCTGATATTGAAGCGTTGGCATATGGGTTTTAAACCTGTCTCTGAGAAGATCCGTTTTCGACATATTTGGGTGCTCCTTCCAGATTTTCCACTGGAGATGTGGCACTGGGAAGGATATATAGTTGTTGCAAATCATATTGGCAGATTCCTTCATATAAAGAGGGAACCCTCATTAGCATGGACCATCGAGTTGGTCGGATCCTAGTTCATATTGACATGTCTTTAGGGTTATATGAATCCCTGGACATCGTTTGGCGAGATTGACGCTACACACAACTTTTGGACTACTGGAGTGTCCCCTTCCAATGTTCCAGGTGTAAGGTTGTGGGGCATCTTTGGTATGAGTGCTCTGATTCTAGTTCGGGATTGGACCTGGATTCATCTGAAGAGGTACCGGCATGGTCATCAGATAGTAACTCTGCCTTCGAAGGTGAAATGGACGGACAAGCTCCTTCTTCCTCTCTCCCCCATGTCGTGATTGATGCTTTGAGTGGCTCCTCATCCATTATTGGTAAGTTATCAAGACTGGATCACTGCTTTCTTCCTCTTTATCTTCCGAAGATCTAGTTTTTTTGTCTGGTTTGGAAGGAAAGGGGGAACGTATAGGGGAAGGGATCATTGGGGGTCCTTCGCCCTTCTATCTAGGGGTACCATTGCCTACTCCTCCTGATCCATCGATCTCATTTCCAAAGGACCTTTCGTCGCCGAATCTGGGGATGGTTGGGGGTGCTGGAATATTGGGATCTCCACAGGTCTCGGTTTCTTTGGAAAATGCTATAATCATGGAGATATCCCTATTATCCCCAATCATTCTATTTCTCCTCTCATTAATCCACTGATCCCTCATTCTTATCCGGACCCAGGAGTGGGTTTCTCTGTGGAGTTTTCATCTTGTGGATTGGAAGGGACTGTTGATGGCTCCTTGGTGGGCTCGAGGACTCCTACTTTTGCTAACGTGGTTAAATCAAAGGTTCCATTGGTAACTTTCATTGCAAATATCCCTTCCGATGGGGGTTTGAAGGATTCTTCTATTAATTTACAGGTCAATTATTCTAGTAAGGGGCTGGAGATTAAATGTGTCAGGTTGGGGGCGATTGCACAGTTCTCACCCATTAAAACCGGAAGTGTGAGGAAATGTCAACCTCCCATCTCCATTCCTCCTCCACAAGATCCTTCTCTGGTTTCTACATCATCCAAGGGATCCTTGGATTCAAAATGGGCTCTTAGAGACTTTAAAGCATCGACTAGGGGTAAATGATGATCATGTTCTCCTTAAACATACGAGGGATTGGGGGCCCTCAGAAAAAATTAGCCCTCAAGGGTTTATTGGACTCAATAAACCATGATATGATTTTTCTTCAAGAAACGATGGTGTCGGCGGATCAGGCCCATTCTTATTTTCAAAGTATTAGGAAAGAATGGGTCATTTGTTCATTGGATGCTACTGGTCAGTCTGGGGGTATTTTATCGGCCTGTGATCCGCATGTTTTTCAGCTATCTGCCTTTTCTACTCATTTGGGGATATCGTTGGAGGGTTACGTTCAGGGGGTTTCTGCTATGGTTAATCTGGTCAATGTATATGGTCCCTATGCAAATAGGCACCAATTTTGGGATGATGCTAAACTCGGTGGTCACCTTAACCATGAATCTCTTCTACTGGTTGGAGATTTTAACATTACCTTGTCTTCTGTAGAGACTTGGTCCGTAATCGTGTAAGGGTGGATACCTTATGCTCATAGTTTTTTGATATGTTTGCAGAGATTGGTCTAAATGACATTGTTCCTTCGCCATTAGGTCCTACATGGTGCAACGGCAGGTTGGACGATGGCAAGATATCAAAGAGATTAGACAGGTATATGTTATCTGATGGCCTGGTGTCCAAATTGCACAAATATCGTGCCTGGTCGTTATTATCTACCATTTTTTATCATCTACTTATTATTATGGAAGGGGATTTTGGGGTTGTGAAAATTCCTGCTCCATTCAAATTTAATCATTCGCTCCTTCAGATTGAGGACTTTCGGCTCTATGTACACTCTGAATGGTCAAATGCTCATATGTCAGGGATTTCTTCTCCTAGTCGACGTTTAATTATGAAACTGAGTTATTTAAAGGGAAAGATTAAGCTGTGGGATATGGAACGTCGGAAGCATGAATATTTGGAAATCTCTGATCTAAATTCCAAGATTAAATTATCGAATGAGGCTCATCTTGGGGGGCCATTACCGGAGGTTGCTCGACAGTCATTGGTCGACCTGGAGGGTCGTAGGAAACTTTTACTTAATTATGCTGAAGCCTCCTGGAGAGTTAAGAGCAGGGCTCTTTGGGTCTCTTTGGGAGACAAAAATACAAAGTTCTTCTAACGGTTCGCGAATAGCAGGCGTATCTATAACACTATCTGGAAATTAAGGAGTATTATAGGTGATATGATCTCTGAGTTGGGGGATCTTCAGAAGGAAGTTGTTTTGCACTTTAAGGAATATTACAAAGACCCTGGGAATACATCCATTTTAGAATGGGTTTCCGGATAATCCACGTTCCGCATTTGACGTTTCGAATCCCAAGCTGGATTCATCATCAGGACAAATTATGGGTAGATAGGTTGCTGGTCAGGTGTATAAATAGGTAGATCGGGATGCCCAATCCTTTCCCCTTCCGACTTACTCTTCATCTTCATCTTCTAATGCTTCTCCAAAAATTAAGAAAAATACTCAAGAATCCCTAAAAAATTTCAACGTAAAGATAAACAAGATAACTTAGTTAATTCACCAATAATGATTAATTATTATTTTTTATTTTTTGAATAATTATAAATACATTCGAACAAGGATTTCCTTAACCCTATTATTATTATGAATAATAATCATTATTGGTGAATTAACTAAGTTATCTTGTTTATCTTTACGTTGAAATTTTTTAGGGTTTCTTGAGTATTTTTCTTAATTTTTGGAGAAGCATTGGAAGATGAAGATGAAGAGTAAGTCGAAAGGGGAAAGGATTGGGCATCCCGATCTACCTATTTATACACCTGACCAGCAACCTATCTACCCATAATATGTCCTGATGATGAATCCAGCTTGGGATTCGAAACGTCAAATGCGGAACGTGGATTATCCGGAAACCCATTCTAAAATTGCAAACCACGGAAACCTAAAATCTTTGAATACGTCCATTGCTGAACAATTTGGTGTGATAAAAGATTACCCTAGATTATTTACTGAGCAAGAAGGTGAGGAATTAATGCTTCTAGTTACTCTTGAGGAGATTCATTTTGTGCTCAAAGGTTTTGCTAAAGATAAGAGTCCGGCTCCAGATGGTTGGACCTCGGACCTCTTCCTTGAGTTTTTTTATATTATGGGATCCGATATTCTGGCGATGGTGGAAGAGACTCAATTGATTGGGGCGGTGGTTGGTGCCTTGAATGCGACATTTGTTACTTTGATCCCTAAAATATCAAACCCATCATCCTTTCAGGATTTCAGGCCGATTTCACTATGTAACCTAGTCCACAAGGTTATCTCAAAGGTGATTGCTCGCAGGATCAAACCAGTTCTATCCATGGGTCTCTCTATGGAACAATATGGTTTTTTGGATGGCAGGCAGATTCTTGATGCGGTGGGTGTGGCCCAGGAGGCTATGCACAATATTAAAACAAAGAATATCCAAGCATTGATTTTGCAACTGGATCTGTCCCATGCTTATGATAATGTGAATTGGTCCTACCTGCGATTGACACTTGTTCAAATTGGAATCCCATGGGGTGCTATTAAATGGATAATGGCTTGTATCAGTTCTGTAAACTTCTCCATATTAATCAATGGCTGTCCTACTGATTTTTTCACTTGCTCACGGGGACTTCGTTAGGGCTGCCCATTGTCTCATCTCCTCTTTCTAATTGTGATTGATGGTTTAAGTAGGAAGATCAAAATGGCTCACTCCTCTCAGTTATTGTCAGGTATCCAGGTTTCTCCTCATATCTCTATTACACACCAGTTTTTTGTTGATGATGTAATGCTTTTTGGGCCTGCGGATTTGGTTGAATGGGAACATCTATGGCATATAGTCCAATCTTTCTGTCAATGTTCAGGTATGTGTATAAATGATGGGAAATCTAAATTGCTAAAACATAAGCTGGATGGTGTGGAGTTAATGGAGATTAGGGACCTTCTCCCTTTTTCTGTTGCTAAGATTAGCGAGGGTACCTATTAACTTGGCTATTTTATAAAACCTAATGATTACAGAGTGATGGATTGGCAATGGTTGCTTAAAAAATTTGACAATCGTATTTTCCATTGGCAATGGCGTTGGATTTCTAGTGGTGGTTGGCTTACTCTGGTGAAATCTGTTCTTCAAAATCTTGGGGTGTATTGGTTCTCCTTATGCAGGATCCCTAAAACTATTCTCATGGGCATTCGTCAGAAAATACACAAATTTCTCTGGGCTGGTGATGGCAGGAATAAGATTCACCTTATGGACTGGCATAAGCTGGACTGCCCATATGATCAGGGCGGTTGGGAAATAAAGAACATCTATCACTTTTCCAGGGCTTTACTTGCAAAGAGCCTATGGCGCACTCTATCTGTGGATTGTACTTGGGGATGTATTTTAAAAGATAAGTACATGGGAAATCTATCTACTGTACAACGGATTAGGTCTGTGAGGTATTCCTGTAGGGGCGTATCTATTATATGGAATGGTCTACTATCAACATTTCAGGTTATGGCGAGTTGGTCGGCGTGGCTCCCTGGAGATGGTAAACATATTCTCATAAGGGAGGATCCGTTGATTAGGGGTCCAATTAATTTTAAACTGTCTATTCCGTTACTTTTTCATCTTCAGGTTCGTGGCTATTACTCTTTGTACCATATCCTGGTGCGTAACCGGCCGGGTGGCTCCTTTAATGTATGGTTGAATGCTTCCCAACTTAGTCTGGTTGGCTCTCTGGCAGTGGAGTGGTCTAATTTTACTTGTGGATTGCACCTTGCAAATTACATTATAGAGGATGTGGATGATCGAATTTTATGGTCATGGAATGCATCGGATGGTTCTATCTCTGCTAAGTTGGCCTATTAAGCAATTTGCTCTTCGAATCCCAAGTCAGGGCATTGGTGGCACATTTCGGTATGGAAAATGGTGCATTCCACCGAAGGTTAAGATTTTTGTTTGGCTGCTGATGGAAGAAAAAATATTGATTTGGAGTAACCTATAGAAACGAGGATTCTCGGGGTCGAGAATTTGCTCACTATGCTTTCAGGATGAAGAATCTCTGTATCATCTATTTGTCCTGTGCCCCTTTACTGCATTGGTCCGATTCTATATGGGTGATCCTTTTAAAGCTATTTCCATGATGGGTGTCGACTCTATTCAACAATGGTTTCTCCGCATCATCCTTTCAAACGAGAAGCTGGGTTGTTTGGCATGTCTTCTATCGTGGGAAGTCTGGAAATCGCGTAATAGACTTCTGTTTGAGGATCGAAGATCAAAGCCGAGCCGCATTGCATGTGCTATCCTTTCTGACTCACAGGATTATGGTTTATCTTCCTCTGTGGTGCCACGACCTCCTGATCGTCGTGCTTGGCCTCCCCGTCTTCTTAGTTCTGGAAACCGGGCTCGCTTTGATGGTGCGTCCATAGCCTCTTCTGGTATCTGTGGGGCTGGAGCTTTCATTGAATGCTCCAACGGTGACTTGATTCATCTTTGGTTTCATGGTGGTGTGGGGACGAATACAAAAGGTGAATTATTGGCACTATGGTTGGTTTTATTCTTCTCTACAAAGGCCAACATTATTCTTAAGCAGATTGCCTGTGACTCTTCATCCATTATCAATTGGGCAAATTCGGAGGCAGCCATCAACTCATTGGCTTTATCCTCATGGATGGCCAAGACTCGACACCTTCTCTGTCTATGCCCTCATACTTCAATTATTCACATCTATCGTGAGCATAATTCTGTGGCAGACTGTCTTTCTCGACGTGGACTTGAGGTGGCCGTGGGAAGGATTTTTTACGAGATTTTGGATGGCTCTCCTCTTCCTTCTCGTTGGATGCTGGAACCTTTTTTACGTCTGAAGACTGTTGTTTTTGTGGCTTTATATTCTCCTATTTTGGATGGGTGATGCTGACTCTTGTATTTTGTTTTGTTTTGGATCATCTCTTCGGCTTCTTGGTTCCTTTCTTGGGGGATTGGTATATCCTAGTCTCCTTCATGCTGGTTGGATTCAGCCTTTGTTTCATTGTTCTTATCTGCTTAAGGGATGGACTTTATACTTATGCACTTCTGATTCTGATGGAGGCTTGTAATACTTTATACTTCTAATATAAGTATGTTTTTTTCATGTGAAAAAAAAAGGAGGAGCGTGTCTTAAGGATTCATGTTACTTGGCTAATGTCGGATTTCTTAAATTGTTAGAAATTTTGGTTCATCAAAGCTCCAAAGTATAGAACATTACTATTCATTATTTGCTGGTATAGCTAGAAAGCAAGAAACAAATATATTTTTGAAAATTTATAGGTGGTACTCTAAAATATTTATGCAAAGATTATTGGCATCTTCAGATAATACCATAAACAAAGGGCGATTCTTAGACATAAGAGTCGATATGAACCACTCTTTCCTCAGAATGCTATATATGGATTTTTTGATGGAGCTGCATCAATGGAAGGTAGTGGAGCATGAATGTTAATTTAGATTAATGAAAGGATCGAATATTCAATGTGGATGGGATGTGGACAAGGAACCAACACAAGGGTGGAGTTATTAGCACTTTGGGGCATCCTCATATTTGCTCAAGCCAAAGAGATAAGTCTGGTCTATATTTATGGGGACTCCAAAGTTGTCATTGAGTGGAGCAATAAGATCTCAAATTTACAGGTAGATATTCTTGATCATTGGAGCGATAGGATGAAGGATCTTCTTGCTAGCTTCCAGAACCTATCTATAATGCACATCTATAGGCAGTTTAATCAGGAAGCTGATCATTTATCCAAAAAAGCGGCCAACAGTCATGAAGGAATACTCTTTTTTGAGAAATCGAAAGATTTCTTTGTGATTGAGGAAGGTTCAATCATGGCCTACTAATTTAGTATTGTAGGTAGATTTTATTTTTGATGTACAATTTTTTAATGTGCTCTACTATAGTGGAACAAAAGACGATCTAGTTCTTTCTGTTTAGATGGTAGGTTTTGTAATTGAAATCTCACGATAAGAACATATTTTTGTTTATTGAATAACATGACAGTTGCTACTTAACTCATTTCTAAGTTAGCTTTGATGAAGCTATTATTCGACTTGTAGAGGTATGGCCTAGAAGGTTTTCTATTGTAACTTTGATTCTCCCTTGGAATAGCAAGTTACTCTTTTTATTCGTATGAAATAAAAGGATGAGTGTTTTTTAGGGAATTGATGAGTGGGTAAGGTTGTAAGTGGAAGTGTAGTTAAGGGTTATAGACTTATTGGGGAAGGTCCTGGTTTAGGTTATAGATCTATCTTTCAGGTGGGGGGTTCCAACTTGGTAAAAAAAAAGTTGTAAGTGGAAGTGTGGTTAAAGGTTAAAATCACCTTTTTCCTATTGGAATATGAGACAACATTGTATTTTGGTGGCTTTATTTTAGGGGTATCTACCCCTTTAGCCTTATTACAACGGGTATAGGGATTTAAACTTTAGGGGGGAGATTGTGAAACTTACCTCCCTATCAATCGAGATGAACTTACCTCCCTATCAACCGAGATGTCTAGCGTTTAATTATCAATTGTATGTAATTGTTGTGCGGAGAAGGTCCATTATCCCATAAACAGGGATATCTCATACATTAACTTGGTGTATTTGTATACTATGACCTTAAAATTAGATCATACTATCATAGAGTATTTAAATACTTTCTAATTAAAAATTTGATAATGATTATGAATTTTAATATCTTAGTAATAGCATTCAATTTAAATATGATTTTATGTTACTTCAAGTAGTGATTAGAAACATTTAATTTGGTGAATCTTCAATTTAGTATAAACAAAAAAATATATATTAAATTGTGAAATAAATTAAATTATTTTATTTTATTTTTATCAAGACAATTAGTCAACCCTAGTGTCTTTCGCTGAGGAGACCAGGGTTCAGGTCAAAAGAGACTACCATTATAAACTTGAGTCCGACGTTACTACCCACAATCATGTCAGACGGGATAATTGAGTTTTGAACCTAGGCAAGGCCGCAATATTGGTTGGTTGAATGCCTCTTGGCACAGGACATCCACCGTTTGGTCCTAGTACGCTGAGATTTTTTATTGTATTTTTAATATGAATGACTAAAGAGCCCCAAGGGTTAGTTGATGCCACTATTGCCAAGATGTTATTGGTAATTGAGGTCCATGAAGTCATTTCTTCTTAATAGTAATAATAATAATAGTACATGTACAATGGTTTATATTCTCGTGATTTATAAACTACTATATTTATTCTTCTACAAATTCTATGCTTAAACCACCACTCGGTTCACTCCATTTGTTATTGAATATTGGGGCATACTAAGTGGGACATAAATGAAACAATATTTAATTTATCAGTGAACAAATAACATTCATGATTTATCATTTCTCCTTTAGTCGAGGAAAAAATCCAGTAACATTGGAAGTTTACAAATCCTTGAACACGTGAGCCAACCACTTACTTTACAAAGGTTTTCTTAATGCTTTTCCACTCCCCTACCTAGATTGTTGAACACATAGTGGTGAAGAATAGTTCATAAATGTTAGGGAATACTAAGTGGGACATAAATGGAACAATATTTAATTTATCAGTGCACAAATAACACCCATGATTAGGGCATGCTCTAACTTCCAATGTTACGGCATGCTAAGTGGGACATACATGGAACAATATTTAATTTATCAATGCACAAATAACACTCATGATTTATCCTTTCTCCTCTAATCAAGGAAAAACTGCAGTAATGTTGGAAGTTTACAAATCCTTGATCACGTGAGCCAAGCACTTACTTTATAAAGGTTTTCTTAATGCATTTTCACTCCGCTACCTAAATTGTTGAACACACTGGTGAATAATTGTTTTATTGGACTATCTTATGTGATATGTTTCCAAAAAGAACCTTCGTATTTTATCTCTCTGCTCTTTTATAGATTTATTCAAAGACAAGATCGTATACAATGGAAGGTATCAACTCATCATGCTTTGGCCATTATTATTTAAGGCTCACTTAATCAACTTTTACTAAATCAAACCATTAAGTGTCGTATTTAAAAAAGTTATTAAATAGAAATGTGGCCTATGTTAATCACTCATCAGCTTTACATTGAATGTATGTAATTACCTCTCCAAGGCACAACTAATTTGTTTAGGATAAAGTCAACTTTGATCACTCGAGGTATATTGCATGGACATATTACATGGATTATTTGCCTTTAAACTAACGGACTTAGTTATCTTTTCTTGTCAATCCATACTTACCCAATTTTGTCTTCTTATCCTCTCAAAAGACTTGGCTCTTAGATTTGTTTCAAATCACACTTGCCCATTTGGGAGGGTCCCACTACAAAAGCACGTTTACAAAGATAATGGAAAGTGGCACCTTCCAACATTTCCTCCAAGTCTTGTTTTGCATCTTGTTTAAATGTAATCTTCTCATGGTTATTGTTGATTAGTTTCTTGCCCATACTTGTTTTATCCTTTCCCTTGTGTGCCTTCATAAAGTAGGTTCCACCCCCTTTACTATGAAATATGTGTTCCCTCTTATGTTAAGGGCATACAAACATCACATCACATACATGTAGGTGTTTTGATATCAATTCCACCCCATCATCAAAAATAGCATTTATGACCAACTTTACCTTATAACACCTTGTGATCCTCATAACAAAATTTCTCTCCAACCAACCCACTAAACATGGTTGTGGATGTTTCTAATCCACGTTCATCTGAAGCTACAAAAATTAGACTACATTGAGAACCATTGTAGAAAAGAGCATTTACCTTCTTGTTATTCACTTGAATTTTGATTCAGAAGAGTGCATTCCTTTCTTCACTTGCCCTTAGCTCTTGCAAAGTAACGTGGACAATTTTTTTCCCACATCAAAGTTGTCGTCTATCTTTGTACCTTCTATATTGGTAGTTGTCATTGCTCCACTCTTGGACTTGTACCATTTCAACACAATTCTACCTGAAGCTTCCAACACTTTTCATCAGTGTGTCCAACTACACCAAAAATATGTTTGCAATGCTCCTTAGGATATTTTCATATTTGGATTGTGACTACAACTTTTGCATTTTCTTTGGTTGCATATTCTTGATTCTTTTTTTTCCCACTTTTCATGCCTAACTTGATACAGAGAGGATTCTTGCTTGCTTCATCCATGTTTCTAATGTGCCTAAACTACAATTTCCTTCAAATACAACCATGTACACCTCCAAGGTAATTCACCACTACCCTAGATTCTTCTAGTGAGATACCCAGGATGATGGCTTGCTTTTGGAACTCGAACATGCAATCTTGAAAGGCATGTCCCTACTATTATTGGTAATACTATCATTTGGCATGAGTTGATCTTGTTCATAACCTATGGGATAGAATTGTGATTTGTGTAGCGTATGGATTTCACACTTCAATACTCACATGCACCTACCCATTATAGGTGCCATGGTGCATTCTACTTTTGTTTCATGTCCATACATGTCCAGGCATACAGTGACACGGTTACCTCTCATCCTTAATTTATGAAGCCTCTTTTATTCTAGACCACTCTCCCTTGAGTTAATTTTCCTTAGTTTGGATGTGCATCCTTTAAGGATGCCTAGTGCTTAGGTAAAACTCCCCTCTTTGCCTCTTCCTTGGCCTTTATCCCTTGGTTGTTGGTTCTCTATGAGACCCCTTGAGGCACTTGTTCATTGTTTGGATTCTATCTTAGGCTTTGAGACCTTATTTTTCCCACAATTGGTTGAGATGCCTCATTTTGAGCTGTCAATGACCGAAATCCATTTTGGGTCACTTAAATGGGGGTACACAGGGTTGAGCCTTCCTTAAAATTTCTTGGTCCTTTGACCCTAAGTGAACCATTTTTTCTTTAGATAATACAATAACTATAGGTAATGGCTCATAAAAAAGGGGTGCGTTCTAGAAAAAATACCTATGGTACAGGCTAAAAAACCCTTAATTTGAGATCAAAACTTGTGATATCACCTTTCCATACAAATCACTCTCTTCAATTACTAGCAAAACATTCACTTTCACCTTGATGTAATTCCTTTACCTAATTATATTTCTTTGTTTCTCTTTCTAGAGTCTCTTTGAAACTTCTATATTTGGAAACCCATCTTATGGGAGCCCTACCAAATTGGCATAAAATCATGATATAGATCTCTAACTCCTCTTCCATGCTCTTGGACTACTTGTTACAGTCATCTCCATAACCTCTATGGTGATCTCTTGCTTTGGTTTGGTTTCTCCTTTGAAGGCTTGTTGTTTTTTCCTAAGGTGTCTCCATTATTGATCAATGTGAATCTCCATTAGAGGGTTAGGTTTGAGGCCCAGCTGGAGTGGATAATTCCCTCACAATGACAGAGCATTAGCTAACTCTACATGTGCTAGTGGGCACCTTCCCTCATGCATCACAAATTCTCTACCATTGTTGTTGCTCTTATTTCTTTGCATTCTATCACTTTGTTGTTTCCTTCTCTCTCCTCGCAACTCACTACTATGTCATCTATTGGATAGCAACTCCTAAAAGGGAAGAAAAATGTAGTTGATTTTGCACTTTAGTACTCATTTATGCCTACCCACCAAAGGTGTTGCTATATGGCCTACCTTTGTGATATTTCTATATGTGACCTTCCCTATGATGACATGGTTACCTCTCATCCATCATTTACAATGGATATTTTTTGTTGGAGCACTCTCTCTTGAGTCGCTTTTCCTTAGTCTTAATGTACAACCTCTTTAGGATATCTAATACTTAGGTAAGGCTCACCTCTTTAACTATTCCTTGGTCTTTTTCCCTTAGTCAATAGTTGGACTATGTGAGATCCCTTTGGGCACTCACCCACTATTTAGGTTCTATCTAGAGCCTGAAACCCCTTATATGACCCATAGTTGGTTAAGATGCCTCATTTCGAGTCCTTGATGGTCCAAATCCATTTTGGGTCCCTTAACTAGGGGATGATAATATCAACCCTTCCTTGTCCTTTCACACCAAGTGAAATGAGATTTCTTTGGATTGTACCATGACTGTAAGTCATGGCTGGTTACACTAAGGGCACATTTTAGGAGAAATACATGTGATGTAGGCTAAAAACACAATAGCATGGCGTATTCATGCAAATATCTCTCTTTAATGACTAGCCTAACATTTACTCATGCTTATAGTGCTTTCATTTTCCTATTAATAATGCCTTGTTCCTCATTGTAAGTATTTTCAAATCTTCTATCTTTCAAAACCTATCTTGTAGGAACCTTATCAGATTGGATTCAAATCATTATCTATCTCTTTAGCTCATCTTCCATGCTCTTGGACTACTTGTTCCTTTTATCTCCAACACCTCTATACTTATCTCTTGCTTTGTTTTGGTTTCTCCTCTGAAGGCTAAGATTGTTTTGTCCCATGGTTTCTCCATTGCCTTAGTCCCCTCCAACCCCTTGGATAATTCAAACCTATTTACTTGAGGGAGATTCCAACACAACTAGGGCAAGAGAGGTACCACCGATTTGAGGCAACATTGGATCACCATACAACATTCACTTTTTTATCATTTATATGGTATATATAGATATTTTGTTTGCATGGTATCAAGGATCAAGATCAAATTTGTGTTGTGGGAAGTTGTAGCAACATGTGCGAGTTCATCCCAGTGGAGTAAATATCTCTTGGAGTCCTATGGAAATTCTCATATTCAACCTAAGCAATTTCAACACTTGCAACAACAATCTTCCACATGAGTTCTTTCCATTTCTCCTCTATTTCATATGCAATACTTAGGTTAATTAGCTCACCAAAGGAGATTGGTAAATCAACCCTATATTAGCTCGATTTACTTTGTTAATTTATTCTTGTGATCTGTTTGTTGTGAACCCTAATAAGAGTATTCTAATTAATCCATGGCCTTAGATAACTAATTAAGAGTAAAACCCTAATTAATATAGTGTCCTTTTTCCCTACCTTTTCCCCTTCCTCTCCTAAGCTTACTCAGTTTTTCCCTAAAGTCAAGTGGTGACTCCACTCTCTCCTTTATCCTCATAGTAGCGTGTTGCCTTACTCTATCCATTGTGAAGACCATGAAGGTTAGCACCATTAACATGCGGGCTATATGATCAACCATGATCTCCCTCTTTCTCTTTGTCATTCTACACACCATGATTCAAAATTAAAGTTCTGTCAAGGCCTAAAATTTATGTGAGATCCTCACATTTAGCTTCCTTACAAATCTTACTTGGCTTGAGACCGAGACCTCTTTTGAGCATGAGGACATAGCATCTTCTCATATAGAGGGTTAGTAGTTGGCGACATTGGAAAATACCGCCCAATTCCAAAGTGATTTTCATAGATTGGTACAGGTTGTGGAGAAATTGGACATACAAATGTCTGAGTTCAATGAGAAGATAACTCAATTTTTTCCTTCATCTTGACAAGCTATATTTAAAGACTGAAGATTGGCTTGAGGGCGAGCAAAGCATAGTCTTGGAGGCCTATTGGCACCCAAGTTTTGAGGCAAGTAGTTGGGCACCAAATAATAGAAATGGCAATAAGGGGCATGCCAAGGAGACTAGCACGCATGAATCTCACGACGTGCATCAATAGTTTCCCACGCATGGCATTTTGCATTCTACCAAGGCCATGCATGGACTAACGACAAGTAAGGGAGCATGAGCCTATTTATAGGCATCTTGTGTAATGGGTTGGGTTCATTTCTAGTGGGACTCTATGTTGGTTCTATTGAGTTTTTTCATGTGTTGTTGTTAATGAGTTTTGTTGTATTCACGAGACACATCTAAGTTATTGAGCTAAATATGGATCAATTGGGGAGTTCCATCTGAGGGTTGTAGAGTGTATGCAATACTATTTTGATGAATAATAGAAAAGCATGTTATGTATTTCCTATGCAGTGTGTTTCCCTTCAATGTATGATGATGAACGTACCTTATTTTTATATAGTGTGAATGATTAGTTGCTCGTTCATTAAAATGCATGCATAAATAGATGAATACTAGGTACATGGAGAGAAAACCCCCATCCTTGTCTATGCACCCCCTGTGAGGGTCCTTGTGATTCCTGCACACATCTCGGGTGAGACCTTATCCTGCTTGCAAGGTATTGAATATGCCAGTGCTTGTAGGTTACTTGTTAGAGAGGCCTATTGAACCTTGGGTCTGACTGACACTAGCCAACGCCATACTTATTCAACTCATTAGGGATCTATCTTAAATACTAGGTCAACAACTTCAGCCTAGAAAAAATAGGACTTCTCTGCAGCCCCAATATGGATCCATCTCTACTCTCCATCTTAGGAATATTGCGAGGAAGACACCCTAGAGGGGATCAACAACACCCCAAGGTCTTTTATCAAATACTCACAAGTGACTAGACAAGGAAAACATACATTCTCTGTTAGGATATGTGTTTATCTCAATATCATAGGAGCCCTCCCAGACTCAATTTGTCTCAGTTATCAAGACATAGATTGGATCCAACCTCTAGATTATGAACACATCCCTTTTTGTTGCAGAAATTGCCATGAACATTTCCATCTCTTCAGGGATTACTCCCTAAACAAATCAATCTCCAAAGAGCAAATAAACAACCAACTAGAAAAAGGTGGATTCACCCACATATCTACAAAATGTAGGAATGAACAAAGAAGCAATCCTCACCCAGAAGTAGTAGAAGCCACAACTTCAAACCGGTTCAAACCTAATATGGAAATCTAGGATTCCCCAAGGAACAACGAAGCATTTACAACTAGATCCACCCAAGAAGATATCCAGCCACCAAAGATGATAATATTGATGAAGAAATTCTAGCAAGCAAGCCATCAAACAATCTTGGCCCAATCCTTACTACAATTATCACTCCTCAATCAAAACCAAAAGAAATAGAGGAATAAGACATGATGGCATATGGAGAAGGAGATGGAAATGACTTAAAAGACTTGTATCTATAGAGCATCATAGACACATGCAATCATAAAGGAGTCCAATCCATACCATATAGCTAAATGCAGAAACTCCAGGTTGCATTACACAGGTCTTGCTCAAAACCTCTTAAAGCTTAAGCAAAAAAAGATAGTGTAACATCTACTCTTGGAATTATAATTACCAATAGCTCTAAAGAGTACTCAAAATCCCACAAAGAAGACAAGCGCAAAGGAAGAAGAATCAATTACAGATGCTAAAAGAATTAAGAGAAAGACTCATTGATTCAGGTCAATATATCCCAATGGTGAACATGTATGTCTCAACTCAACCCCCCCGTATGTTCGTGGTTTTAAATTCAAAAAAATTGAACCCTAAAGCAATGTGACTTAGGCTATACCGCACCGATGCTATTATGTGGAATAACCACACCGGTGATGGACATTAAAAATAAAATAAAAAATATAGTAATATCGTATTCTCGACTATAGTTTACCCTACTTCGGTGTTTTCAACTATGTGGCACTCTGGTGTGTTTTGATCATTTAAACACACCCACTATAAAAAAAAAATCTTTTCATAGTGCGCCATAAACTATAACAAACTAGTGCGGCAGACTATATATAACGCACCGAGTATAAAATTTAAAATAAAAATAATATAGTCCTTGGTTTTAGATTGATATTTTTCAAAACCTTATGCGGTGCAGATTAGGATATACCGCCCCGGTGCGGTGTATTAGACAAACTGCACCAGTGCTGAAAATTAAAAATCAATAAAATATGGTAATCCAATGCTCTCGCCTATCTGTTTACCATACTTAGGTGCTTTCAACTACATGGTGCCCCAGTGTGCTATGTTAATATAAACACATTATTCGCAAAATTTAATATTTTTTGTTTTATGGTATTTCTGGCAGCGGTGCTACATGATATATTTGTATCACTGATGTGTTTATGTCATGTATGCAATGGTACATTTAGTATGTATAAATGTACAAAAAAAATATCCGCTATAACCTCTGCCTGCTCGCCTTCGATAATGACCTCTGCTATAAATGGATATTTGGGCTCTTTTTGGAGTAGTATCCATTATAACCTTCACAAAAGGCCTTTTCCTTGTAGTGATGTGTAAAATAGGCAATCAAAACTTATGAAAAAGGGTATGTTATCAGTAGAATTACAACCATATAGAATAACATGAGGAATCTTCCCAGAAACTTCACATTTATATAGTTTTGTTCAACAAAAAAATTCTGAAGAATATGCATTCCAACATGGAAATGATGGTCTGATTCAGAAGTAAGAAATTACAGGAAAACACCCAGCTTTGGAGAGCCCTCAAGTTGTAGGTCTAGAAATTGACAGCCTATGGATGTGGTAGATTTGGGGACTGTTAAGCTTCCAGCATAACCAATAGTCACATCATCCCACTAAACCAACAACGAATCCCTATTTGTAGCTTGTATCTCCCCTTGAAACTCAAGCAAGAAGGAATATGTTGCAACTTGTTCATCAAAATCCATTTTTCTAGTGGTTGATATGGACCGCCCTCCTTGTTTATATAATTCATATGTCATTTGTGCATGATGATATACATGAGGAGTTATTTGACCCTCATTTTATGGTAGTTAATGGTACGCTTTGACTTGATTCGCACTCATTCATGCTTCTCCATTTCTTTCTGTTGTTGAAAAAGTGATTTTTTTATTTTTTATATTTTTTATTAAGTATAGAACATTTAAGTAGCTCCACAAGCAATCCTTTCTCATGTAAGAAGATTATCATTTATCTTTCCTTAGTCTTTTAGGTGGTTAGTGTCCCTGTTGTCTCATTATAGAAGGAATCTATTTTAGGATGGTACAGGTGCACCTTCTCAAAAGCACAAAACATTAATACTCACAATACCGAAGGAACCTAGACTTGAAACAACTTAGAGAAGTCGGCCTACAAGGTATATTGTGGAATCAATTGTTTGTTAACTCTCTCAAGTTTGTGTGAATGTTGACTTGCACTAGTGCATTTGATTCCTTACAAGCAAACCAAAAGACCTAAAAAACAACATACATGTCTGACATGTTGCTTATTCTACTTTTATCTATTCATGTTTAAGAGTGTGGATGAGCTTGAAGAAAAGATGCTTGCCAAAATTCCAAATTTCAAAGCACACCCACTCAACAAAAAAATAAGTATGCAACACAAACTATTACAAGTCAATTTTAATTGAATTTCAGACATGTTCTCATCCATTTTTGTAATATGCAGATATTGGAGGCTCCATTGTTTCCACCATTGCATAAGATCATTCCTCAATTACAAGAGTTTTAGGTTCAATTTGGGCACCAAACACACTCTATACATTTTCTCTTTATATCCATCTCAAGATAGTCAAACCTCTTTGAAATGCTTTTTGGATTAAGTTAAATATTTTTTCGGCTGCAACTTGACAAGAGTTCCATTTGAAGACAATGGGGAGGTCATTGCCACATTCTTTTGCTTCATCATCTACAAATTCAACTGTGGTAAGGAAACATCTTTACCCTTCTCATGGTATTTGTGGTTTTTCATGCAAAAAACATTAACAACCATATTCAAATCTTACTTTTGATCATGTTAATGATGGAGAGAAGGAATTTCTTGCCTTAACCAGCAAATTCAAGGGTTTTGCCCATGTTATTTGTGATGGATAAGAGGAAATGTCAAAGATTAGAAAATTTTGAAAATAAGTGTTATGGTGTCTACAATTGGTTTACATCCCTAGATTTTGCATAAATCATCTTTCTAAATGTAGACTCTAGACAAGTAGTGGTGTGAATCAATTACGGGAGGTGTTTTGACTGAGCCCATACCACCGCACTTGGAAACTGCTTTGCATGCATGTCCACCAAAGCGAGTGGTGATATTTTGAAAGCCACTAATATTTTATGTAGAAGTTAGAGGAAGGAAAATAAGAAATATATAAAACGATGTCTTCAAGAGCAATTTGAATCTTTTGTGTCACACTTTCACGTCTTTTTTATTACAACCCTTTGAATAGGGGTTGTAGAGACCCATAAGTAGTTTTTCACTCACGCACTATGAAATTTTGTAGTTTGATTGTTTCATGTTTCTTTCATTAGGGTCCTTTTAATGGGTGATATAGAGACAATATACCATCATTAATTTTTTGAGTTATGATTGAGCCCAGGCCAACACACTTGGAAACTCCTTTGCATGCATGTCCGCCAAACAAGAAATGTTTGTAATGCCTCGAGAAGACTAAAAGATGTCTTCAAGAGCAATTTGGATCTTGTTGTGTCTTTTTTTATTCAGGCCCTTTGAACAAGGGGCTATAGAGACAACACCACCATCGTGTTTTTACTTGCATGTATGAAATTTATGGTTCGATTGTTTCATGTCTTTTCTATTCAAGTCCTTCGAACTAGGGATACAGGGATAAGCTACTTGCATGCTTTTGAAGTTTGTGGCTTGATTTCCCTGTTACAGATCATTTGTGATAGATCTAAATGAAAAATAATTAGATGGGTAAAATATTGCATTTGAAAGAAATCAATTGTTATTTTTGTCATTGCATTTCATATACGTTTCTTCTCTCGGGAAGGTAGTTACTCTGTGGCATACCATTAATTGTCTGATCTCTCTTATTGAATCCCTTTGGATAGGGATATATAGACAACACCATCACCAGTATTTTCACTTGCATTCTATGAAACTTTGTGGTTCAATTTCTTTGTCACAAATCTGAAGGCAAAATTTTAAATGGGTAAACTATTGCATGTTGAAGAATTTGTGATTGGATTTCATTATTTTTCTTCTCTTGGGAAGGTATCCATCAAATATAATCCTTATGAATTTCATGTTAGTGTGGCTTTGAGAAATCAATCTAGTTTATGCTCTTTGTAAAATATAATACTCTATTCTGATGACATTCATATAAATTTTTAGATTTAAAATCTTGGAAGAGTTAGAGCAAGAGGAACTGCAAAAGATCCCAAAATTCAAGGTTAGGCCACTTAATAAAAAGGTGCCAGTTAATAAGTTTGTCTTTTGTCCATACTATGCAATCTTCTCTATCAAGTTTTTGAGTGATCTTACATTTATATATATTATGCAGTAAGGGTATCTTGGTATATTTTGCAATCTCAAATGCCAAGTCACAACACCCGTGGTAGGATGGATGTTAATTAATAAGGTTGTTACAATTAAAAGTATTTTTGGGCTCATTTCTTAGAGAAAGATATTAAATTGTTTCTGATTTGAATTAGGAATTTCACTTTGCAACTGATGAACGCCTTCCTCTGCCTCCACTAATTTAACTTTTTAAAAGGTTGAGAGCTTAATCCAAATAGATGATTGATAAGAAAGAAAGCCTCAATAGTCAGGTGTCATCTTTTGATTTTTATCACCCAACTGATATTTTAATACTTTTGAAATGTTATGTTTTTTATCATCTCTCTCTCAATTAGAACCTCATCATGACTCAGTTCCTCGACTAACAGTTCCTCATCTATTACATCTCCTAACATAAGTTTATGGCATTTCCTTCATCATGGAATTTAAAGCATGGCTTGTCATAATTTGATGGTATTCTTTTTGCAATTTTTAGGAGCGTGGGGCAGAGAAGGAAATGAAGTTTGCGACAAACTTGCTAGAGAGTGAAGAGAGAGATATGGAAGCATAGATTCCAAAGGCTAATCCATATCCTTACACCTCCAATTATCCTCTAGTAAGCACTTTACAACTTTTTACCTTTGGTTCCATATGTAATATGAAGAATATTCAAGATAATGTAAAGATCATGGAGTATTCATTGTATTTATAATTAAATGTTATTAGCTTGCATTGTTACCGCATGCATGCATAATTTTGTATCGTAATGTGTAATGTATAGAATTAGCATCAAACATTCAAACAATTAAGCCACCTTAAGAACATTTTATAGGGATTTACTTTTAAGTTGTGTGAGAGAGAACTTTCCAATATGACATTCTAAGATTACATGTATATAACATAAATGCTTCCTTTTAAAAGAAAATTGGGGCAACAGTCATATGATAATCCCAATTTATGGAGCTATTAAGAGTATCAGATGGATTTATTTTGAAAGATAATATCCTTGTGATTAAGGCTCAAGTTTAGGTTATTAGGTATGCATCGATAGATTATCTTGTTCCCTAAGACCCTTTTGCGGACCACTTTAATAGATTGCATAATTGTTTCAGATATTCTATTGCCCGGTCATGGTATATTTTTTTGCTTATTGTTGTGTTTGGAAAAATAAATTGGATATTAAGCATGGTTGTCTTTGGATCTTATTGCCTTTTCTTAGAATTACAAATGATGCAATATGTGTGTTAATATTACCCCTCTCTTGAGTTCTTAAAGAGTGTTAGCTCAATGGAAGAGCACCTGCCTTACAAGTAAGAGGTTGGTGGTTCAATTCCTCCATGCCCTAATGGTGTTGCAATGTATTTATAAGAAAATATTTGTTATGTTGATTTATATATTTAATGGTAATCCATTTTTTTTATATAGGTGGGTTTCAAACTGTCTTTGTATGTTGCTATGAGGGGGGTTCAACATCGCCTCTATAAGTTGCTTTGAGGGTGGTTTATAACTTCCCTCATAGGATTTTATGAGGGGGGTTTTAAAATTCCGTTGTAGGTTTCTATGATGGGGGTTTTCAACCCCCTTTGTAGGTTTCTGTGAGGGGGGTTCTAAACTACCCCCATACATTCAAAACTACCCCTGTATGCATCTACGAGGGGGTTCTAAACCACCCTTGTTTGCTGCTATGAGTGTGGTTCTAAACTACCCTTCTAAGTTGCTACGAGGGGAGGATCTAAACCACCCTTATAAGTTTCTACGACGGGGGTTCATAACCGCCCTTGTATGCATCTACGAGGGGGGTTCTAAACCGTCCTTGTATGCATCTATGAGGGGAGTTCTAAACTGCCCTTGTATGTTGCTACGAGGTGAGTTTGAAACCACCCTTGTATGTTGCTACGAGGGGGATTCAAAACCACCCTCTTAGGTTTGCAAGAGGGGGGTTCCAAACCTCCCACGTAGGTTTGTAAGAGGGGGGTTCCAAACCACCCACGTAGGTTTGTAAGAGGGGGGTTCCAAACCACCCATGTAGGTTTGTAAGAGGGGGTTAAAAAATGCCCTGTAAATTTATAAGAGGGGGGTTTAAAACCACCCCCGTAGGTTTGTAAGAGGATGTTTAAGAGGGGGTTTCAAAACCGCCCCTGTAGGTATCTATGAGGGGGATTAGAGATGCATTGAAAAGTCACTTTTGGGGGCAGTTTAGATCTCTTCTAAAACCACCCTAAAATACCAAACTTTTAACATCGGTTCTTTTGGGGGAGGTTTTGTCAAAATCAGCTCTAATTCCAAAACAGTCCCCAAAAGTCACTTTTGGGGGCGGAAGACAACCCCCCTAAAGGTAAAAAATGGAGTAGTGCCTTTACCAACATGGGATCATATTCAATGGAAAATAATTTAAAAACAAAGTGAAAATAAGGTGGACTATACCTTTCAGGTTATTGCTTTGCTTGACCAGACCTCCTGACAACTAGAGTTTATTGTTCCACCTCTTCATCGAATTCAGTCGACTCGTTTGGACACAAATTTTCATCATTCATTTCAAACTCTTGCTTTTATGGTTCTTTTTCTCTTATGACCTCTTTAATCCTAGATGTACCTTTGAATTCTCTAAAGACCACATATATTATAAACTACCTTCTTTGTGCTCGGATTCCACAGCTTATACCCCTTCACTCTATCCGTATTCCTGATGAAGATACATTTCTCAAACTTGCTGTTAAGTTTACTTATTTTCTCCTTTGGGACATGCACAAAGGAATCACACCCAAAGACTCTGAGATGTGCAAGAGAGGGTTTCTTACTATCCCATGCCTCACATGGAGTCTTGTTGAGCAGAGTCATCGACGATGACCTATTCACTAGGTAACATGCCATGTCAACTACTTCTGTCCAGAATTCTTGTGTGGTACCTACAACGTACCACTGAGCATACTCCTTGATTTCTCCATCAACGTTCTATTCATTCTTTCAGCAAATCCATCTATGAAAGAGTCATAATAATTTGATCCTCCTAGTGATGGGACCGGTACTAATACACACACATCACTGTGTATTAACTCCAGTATTTATTGGCCCTTGTGACCCTGGATGAGAAACTTACACGACTATGTTTTCCATAAATGCCATGTTCACAAAAGTTTACTTCTTCAAAGCAATCAAGGAGACCTTCAACCATACCTTTATTGTGCATATCACTAAGTCCTTTCTCACCAATGTGTCCCATCCGATGATGCCACAACATGGTCGAGTCGACTAGACAGGAGGATATAGCATTAGATTTAGGAAAGACAGTAGTCTCACATCCATTGGTGTATGTTCTTCCCAATAGCTTGTACAGTGTTCCAGTACAGAATCCTCTCATTAGCACCATCACTCCTCTTATTAGAATGAACTTGGGGAATGATCCCATGTCTCTTCTTTAATATCTCTCTCATCTCACACAGGTTCTAGCAACACCTCAGGTGAGACATTCTTCTCTTTGGGAAAGGATGAAAATGTCAGTGCATCTAAACTACTACGGTCATTTGTTGCCCCCTATGCAAAACCCTAGCATCTAAACATTTTTGTGCCAACAGTTCGCACAACCATGCATGAACAAAGGATAATGGAACAAAATAAACACATACAAAAGTAATTAGCATAAAATTGTGACTGCACGTCATATCATACCCTACACTACAGAAAAATAAGCATGTAATTAACATACATACCCTTAAAAGGTTGAAATTGTCATGTGATTTCAACCCTAACAAATGCTCTTTTATGGTGAAGTAGTGTTGTAGAGTCGACGCATATAAAGAGGCACATCCACACCCAATATAACATCCTTCACTAGAGAAAGGTCATCTTTTTTCAAAATACATGGGACATCACCTTCTTTAAAAGACTAAGATGCATTGATGTCCCATCTACATTTTTTCTTGGCCAATGTTTCTTTTTAATATTTGAATAAATAAGACCTCCCCTTACACCTAAAGTGTCAATTTTTATCAATGATTTGTGCCTCCATAAAGAATATGAAACATTCTATATATATGTATGGGATCTAGTAAGTGGGCAATCTCAAAATGTTCCTAATATGGAAGCTCATAAAATATAGATTTCCTTTTCATCCCAATGGAAATTTTCTCAACATAGGTGTAAAAAAATTCAGGATCATCAAACATAGGTTCCCCATTTGACTCAAACAATTCTAAAATTTCCTTCTCCTTCTCTATTGCACATACCCTAAGCCAATCCACCAATGACCATATTTCAAGTCTCTAGGTTCTCTCTGGTTTACCATTGAAACTAGATGTTTCTCTTCTATAAGGGTGGTCTTATAGAAGGAATACCCTCAACAGTCACACATTGGATTTTGTAGGTGGTTGGACCACCATTTGTATCCATGATGCTCTTTTGTTATAAGACTTGCGATGTTATTGTATATGCAATATGCTAGCACTAAATAAGACAATTGTACCAAATCAAGTATGTCAAATAACATTATGGATATAAGCAAATCAATCAACATGTTTACTAGAACAAACTCCTAGTATAGGATATGCATGCATGATGTACACACATATGCCACACAATGTAAAAGACTTGTCTATTAGGATGGGCCTTGATACATTGTATACATGTATGCCTTCCCATAATTATTTCAATTCATCAATCAGTTGTTGAAGTAGACATCCATTATCTTCACTTATCTTCTACCGGGGACTATAAGAGCCAACATAAGATGTTCATTCTTCATAAACAACCATGGGGAGGTATTCTTATTGATCAACACCACTATCCAAATAGAATAATTAGTGTTTTAGAGGGAATACATGTTAATTCCATCCTTGGCTATGCTCAATCAAAGGATTTGTACTTTGGCCTTGAATTTATCAGGTTATGTATCCTCTATATACTCCATAGCTATTGTAAAATGGGATCCACGTAAGTCCTTTCTCACTTATATGTAAGGCATGCGACCCATGCAACATGACTAATTCTTTACAATGAAAGAGCCTTTGAATTTACATGTGCCTTGATATCTTAGGAGGAGGACCATGTACCTTGCCCATATTTTTTAATTTCTAGTACCTGTCATGTGAACATTCTGGACATATATTTTTATTTTTCTATTCTCCTATTTTTCCAAGGAAAAAAGCGTAATTTCATTTAAGTAAAATCAAATTACATATTGTATAAAAGCTTCTGAGAGCTTTTTCAAAAATAAGCTTTTCAGCTCTTGTGTCCAAAAGTATGCAGAAATATATGTTTCGACTAGGTGGGATCCATAAAATATCCATCTGAGATACATTGCTATGAATAGAAATAAGAACCAGTTCTGTATTGCTGTAGATAGAGCCGATCTGTGAGAGAGAGATGTTGATAAAAAATGCAGGTTGTGTGCTTCAATGAAAGGTCTGTGAAAATATTCATGGAAAATGTCATTTTGATGTTCTGCGATCCACCATTGTCCATGTGGAAGAGTCAGACCCTGCTTTGATAGTAGATCTGCCTCCACGTTGCGTTCCCTGAAAACATGTGTGCAAGTGAAACTGTCAAACAATGTGACAATTCTGTGAGTGTCCTCAAGAATTGTGTGTAGTATCAAATGTTGGCATTATTGTGTTTTTTTATCCATTTAATTATGTTCATGGAATCTCCGAAGACTTGCAGGTGCGTGCAGCATGTTTCTTGTGCAAAAAGAAGCAGAAGTTTGAGCACATGAAGCTCAGTGTGATTGTTTGTGCCTTTGCCGAGGCCCATATGAATCTTGAAGTAATGGGTGGTAGAGAGGTAGAGGATGCCACCTCCCCCGCAGATACTGTTTTGGGACGCACCGTCAAAGTATGCCCAGGGGGTGTTGGGGATGATAACTTCAGTAGTGGGATGACGAAGGGTAGGGGTGGGATCAAACTGTGGGAAATGTGAGAGTATTGAGAGTGAGTGGCCGATCAAAATAGAAGGGGTAGTGCTTTTGCTGCTGAAGATCAATTGGTTTCGGGCAATCTAGATACCCCAAATGACAATCAATGGAAGAGCTCGGATAGATATGGTGTTTGGTGAGTTGGTCCAAAATTTCCAAGCATTTTCTAAGGTTTGCCCCCTCCAAAGTTCTGCCGATGGGTGATTGTGTCGTAGCTCCAACCAGATATTCTTTGAAAAAGAGCAGTCCAAAAAGAGATGTGTAATGTTTTCATCTGCCTGTTTGCAGAGGATACACCAGCCCGACCCTTCAATATGTTTATTTTTTATACGATCCCAGGTGGGGATATGGTTCGCAAGGGCACACCACATGAAATTTTTGACTTGTTCGGGCAATGTGCTTTTCAAACAGTTTTCCACCACCATTCCAGTTCCATCACTTGCTATTTGAGTTCCATTAAGTATATGTATCCTAGTTTTGGTGCGTACTTACCATTTGGGGCTGGTATCCACATAAGTTTATCAGAATTGTCGGAGATACGAGCATGTGACATTCTCAAAGTTTGAATGTAATAGTCCCAATGGTTGTGTAGGTCTGCCGACAGATTAAGTTCCTCCGCAGTGATCCAACCTTGTTGACAAATATTGGTAGTAATTGGATCCGCAATTTGAGATAGGCGAAAATAACCATTCTGATGGAGGAAGTCTATGAGTGGGACTGGAAGGATATGTCTATTTTGGCATCCAATCCAGGGATCAGAGCCAATACGGATCCGAGTTCCAGACCCCACTTTCCAGGAAAGACCTTGAGTGATGAGCGATAGAGAGTCTAGCACCGCTTTCCATATTACCGACATTCTTGATCTGGGTTTTGATGGGTTTCGAATCCAGTTGAGAGTCGATGACAGAGCTATATATTTTTGAGTCACTACCTCCGTCCACAGGTTTGTTGTTGTAATCAACCTCCAACCCAACTTTGTTGCAAGAGAGGTGGCAAAAGTATGGATGTGTTTTAAGCCCCAATCTCCCAGAGACTTTGGCATTGCTAGTCGCTCCCATTTGACCCATGGGGAGATGGAGTTTTTCGCATGTCCAGACCATAGGAACCGAAAGCAGAGTTTCCTGGCCCTGTCCTTGATTCCCTTGGGGATCCATGCCAATGACATCTAGTAGACAGGTATGGCTTCAAGAACAGATTTTACAAGGACTAGCCGGCCAACCCTGGATAGCCATCGGTGGCTCCATTGCAGGAGTCTTTTTTCCAGTTTGGCAATGAGCCAATTCTAGTCACTCTTTTTGTAGCCGTTTGGTTTTAAGTGAAAGCCCAAGTATTTTAGGCTATCGTCTAAGAGAAGGAAATCAAATGGGAAGAGAATAGTATACCTGAGAGTTTCTGCAACAGACAGACCATATAGAGTGATGGTTGATTTCTGAGTATTGATGGTCATACCCGTGGCTTCTTGGAAAAGAGTGAGTATTGAGTTGAGTTGCTTCACATCCCCCATAGAGCCATCACAGAAGATGAGGATGTCATCAACAAAAAGTAGATGTGAAAGTCAAAAATGTGTAGAGATTTGTAAACCATGGAAGGAGCCTTGCCGAATAACATCTTTGATAGCTCTGCTGAGACCCTCAGCCACTAGGAGGAAGAGTAGTGGGGATAAAGGAAAACCCTGTCGAAGACCTCTTTCCGCGTAGAAAAAATGTGTGGGTGAGCCATTGATGAGAACCGCAAAAGAAGTAGTGGTGATGCAGCTCATAATCCATTTGATGAAAGCATAATCGAAACCAAGATGTGTCATGAGAAGACGAAGGTAGATCCAGCTTACTCTATCGAAATCCTTTGATAGATCAATTTTGATTACTGCCCCTTTGATACCCTTGTATTTTTGGGAGTGGAGACCTTCTTGTGCTACCCCAATAGCTTCGTGAATTTGTCTGCCTTCGAGGAAACCAAACTATTCTTTGTAAATAAAAATTGAGAGAATAGATTTTAGTCGCTTTGCCATGATCTTAGCCACTACTTTGTAAGTGATATTGCAGAGTGAGATGGGACGAAATTCATCCAACGTAGCTGGTTTGTCAGATTTTGGGATAAGAGAAATGAAGGTGGCGTTGAGAGGAGGATGTATGTGTCCCCCCCTCCTTAATTCCTCTACAAGATGTAATAAATCAGTTCCAATAATGTCAAAATACTCAATGAAAAATTCAATGGTCCAGCCATCTCGGCCCAGGCTCTTATCCTTTTGGAAGCTAGAGAGTGTAGCTTTTAGCTCCTCAACAGTGATCTATGCCATTAGATTGTGGTTGTCCTCCTCTGAAACAACTCTCGAAAAAAATTGTGAAATTCTGATTACCTCTGCTATCGTTGCCCGATTATCCTGCGAGAAAAGAGTTTTGAAGTGTGTTGAGCCCAAAGAGGCTAGGTCTTCAAAGGAGGAGAAAGTTTCTCCATTTTCATTCGAGAGTTCCCAAATTGTATTTTGTGCCTTTCGGCCTTTTGCATAAGCATGGAAGAACTTTGCATTTTCATCCCCGTTGTTTAACCATAGAGCTCTGCTTTTAAGTCTCCATACAACCTCCCTCTCAATGAGAATCTTGTTTCTCTTACATTCTAGGGTTTTGAGTTGTGTGGTGGATTCCAGTGTGGTGTAGCCTCCTACTTCGCTGTCCTGAAGATTGGCCAGTTCTAATTCTACCCTGGAAAGTTCCATGGTATCCTTTTCCAATTTCTTGTTAGTCCATTGCTTCAGAAGTTTCTTAATCCCATAAAGATTCTTGACAAAATGAGGTGCAACATGGGAACCCAAATCATGCTGGAATGGGACCCAGTTCGTTTTGATGATGTTAGCAACTTCTTCCTCCTTAAAACATGCTGCACAAAGTTTGTAGGGGCTAGGCGGTTTCCTGAAATTCTCCTGAATCTCAAAACAGATGGGGTGATGATCTGAAATTCCCCCAGAGTCGACCCATTGGCGCAACCGGAGGGGTTGAGTCGTCAGGGCTTCCGAAATAAGGAAACGGTCCAGTCTCTTTGAGATGCCGTCACCCCCAGTTCTGTGGCTGTTCCAAGTGGGTTTCAAAATGGGTGGATCGAAGTCAAAGATATGAGTGTCGAGTAACAGCTTTGCAAAGAAACAAGCCAGTTCGTCACCCCAGGCAAGTTGGCCCCAAATTTCATGATTGCCTAGGGTGAAATTCAGGTCTCCCCCAATGATGGTGACATCCCTGGAGATCAAGGAGTTTCTCCTGAGGGCTTCCTAGTAGGAAGCACGTTCAATGTAGGGCTCGTAGATGTTGATGATTTTGAAATCCCCGTTGAGACCGGAATGGTGGAGTTCAACTCCCAGTCCTGAGGAGAAGCCCCAGGAATTGTGAACATTGATAGTAGAATGCTTCCATCCTGTGGCAAGGCCCCTGGAAAGACCGCGAGCACTGATAACAGAGAAGTCGTAGGTAGGGAAGGAAGATGAGAGTAAGGCCATAATGTCAGAATCTAACCCCATGGTTTCTTGTAACAAAAAGATGTCAGGATGTTGAAGAGAAATAAGCCTTTGCAGAGCAAGTTTTTTGGGTTTACTTGCTAACCCCCTGCAGTTAAAGGACAAAAATTTCATGGGGGAACCCCAGAGTGGGAATGCATTGCTCTAAGTGCCCCAAGAATTGATTTTTGTTTTCCATCCGTGAGGTCCAAGATGGCTTGCTGTTGTGCAGAAGTAAAGAGGGAGGGTCTTCCACGACCACATGGGAGTTTACGGGGGGGAGGATTTGAGCCCAATCTCAAGCCCAAGGAATGAGTGTTAAAAATGGTTATGTCCCTAGTGCGTAAATTAAAATGAATCGAGGGTGTGGGGAGCACTTTGGGAGAAATATCTGAGGAGCAGTCCAGGGAAGGAGGGATCGGCTCTAAGGGAGAGATTAAGGGAGCCATGGTGGAAGTATGTGAAACAGGGGGTGCTGTGCGGGGGGTGCCAGAAGAGCTCATAGGATCCAGATGAAGAGAGCAAAAAATAGAAACAACGGAGGTGAAATTAGGGTCAGATTGTTCATTCATACCCGTGCAGGTTGCTGTGGGAGAGACCGTTGTGCAGTTCGTTGTCGATGCCCTTACAGATGCCGAGGTGGACCGAGGTGACATATGAGTGTGTAGCTCGGTGCCATCCAGAGTGTTCATAGCTTTGTTATACCTAAAATCTACTCATCACCAGATTCAATGTATACACCCTTAAAGGAGCTTGGACTAATAATCATCCTGGGAGGGTTTGTACCCATTTTTGCTAGGCTCTGAAGGGTCGTCGCAGGTTGCACACTAGCAACATGCGACGTCGCAGGTTGCACCACTACAGGGTGTGACGAGGCTTGTTAATGGGAAAAAATAGCCTATTCGAGATCCTTCTCGAAACTTGCTCATTTGGGGGATTATCCCTGACCTCTAGGAGAGCTAGTACTCGACCCCTAACTCTTTGGGAAGATCCCCTATCTCTCTCCTACCCTTCCTCAACCTATCCTATCCACACCCTATCCATTTAGTCCTATATAAGTGAGGCTCATTCCCATACCAAGGGGAGGAAGACTAAGGTATCCATACGTTGGTGAAATCTACCTTGGAGGAAGGCTATAATATCTACATGCTGGTGAAATCTCTCCTAAGACCTTCATTCACCTCTTGAAGAACTCATGCTTCCTTGGAAGGATATGGCAATTGGATTGATCGGAGAAAGGCTGCTACGTTAAGTCTCTGGTTGTAGTCCTATATCTCTATCATGTACTCCTCTATTTACAGTAATACAAATGCTTTCCACCAATATCGTTCTTATGTGTAATGATGTTGTGTTGTTTACCTGCTTAACTGTTTACATAGATCTCTTATTGTATAGATGCTCTTTACTCGTTTCTCTTTTCTGTGTCTTGATAGGTCTTGCAGCTTGGATCTGACGACCGTGGGACGTGGAGCAACATTCGGGAGAAAGGATAGCAAATCAAAGAGGTAAAACATCTAGCACTTGATCCTTAAGTAGATCTAGGAAACATGTTTGTAGTCTGTTCTATTTGTTCTAGACTCGCATTGAGCTAGGGAGATCCTGCTCGTGTCCGCCTGAGTGGATTGTCCGGTAACAAATCTGGTGACCACACTGGGGAGTAGTGTTTGTTTTGTTTAGTAGTCATTAAATTTGGAAGTCATTTTCAGTAGATTACTTCACACAAGCCTATTTATCATTTTTGCCATTTACTTTTAGATCTTCACATTGAAGGTTTTGATCTTCTTCCTCTAAGTCTATACAACTCAGTTCCAAGTCTGTTTGTGGTTCATTATTAAGAGATCTGATTCGTTTTTGAATCTAGAACTCGCCTGTCGCACCTGGGCAGTGGAAATAGAGCGACATTGTGTTTTTCTGAGTCTCTGTCCTTTGTCTGTTGCTTCCTCGTCGCATCGTGTGCATTGGTGAACTGCGATACCGTCACACCTCCCGTGTAGGTAACCTATGATGTTGCACTATCTACAAAGACAGAGTGCGCTGATCTGTCGAGACTTGACATACAGGCATCCATCCTCTCATTTGACAGTCTGAGTCTTGGTCTGATGTTTGGACTCCCTCTGTGCTGCAAGATCCAGCCAGAGACCCCATTCATGATTTGTGTGTTGAGAGTTTGGTTTCATTTGGATTGACTTTGGGTTCCGCTTTGGACAAGTTTGAAATCGGTAGTGGTGGACACTTTTGTCTCCTCCACCTTCATCCATTCACTCTTGCATTCCCTTCCTTCCATCCCTGATCTGATCATTGCATTGGATTGATTCCCAAACCTCATCTACTTTTGTTTTGAGCTTTGCTTGCTTAGTGTGCTTGCTGCTGCTTGATTTTGAGTTAAGTGTGTCTTTCAGCTTGGTTGAGTGCTTGTCTTTTCTTGAGTTTTCTGAGTCTATGAGTGCCGCAAGTAGCATTTTCTTTTCAGTCATTTGGATCTGAGAGCAAAGTTGTTATCAAGTTTATTCTTTGATGCATCCATTGAAAGATTTAAAAAGTGCTTCTTTCCCATTGTTCCTCAAAAAATTATTGAAGAAAGATTGTTGTGCATTGGAAAAGTCTCATTTGTATTTTGGAAAAGTTGAATGAATGTATCATCTACTGTCTTTTTCTCGAATTATGAATCAATCATTTTCTTGAAGAACTCATGGAATGTTTCAATTTTTGCAAAATTGTTTCCATGCTAAGGAAAGATAGATGTATTTTTTATTTTTGTTGCCTTTAGATCATTGAAAAGAGAAAGTGAAAAGCTTGCATATTCTGTTTCAAAATCCTCTCATTTCATTACTTAGTGTTGTTTTGATTTGAAAAGCAAAAGAAAAGAAAAGAAAAGAAAAGAAAAGAATGCTTTGATTTGGATAGTAGTGTTGTGTACTTTCGTGTTTCGTTGAAAAAGAAAAGAGTACTTTCATTGTCAAATTTGTTTGAATTGAGATTGTGTTGCATTGAGTTTGTTTGGCAATACCATTGGAAAGAAAAATCCTTCTTCTTCCCATAGGTAGAATTCATTGAAAGAAAAGAATATTTCGTGCATGTAGCTAGGGCTTGCATTATGCTTCCGATTATGTACTCACCTCATGCATTCACCTAACCGTCCAAGATAAAATTAACGGTATAACTAGGTAAAATTTTTAGCAACTTGTGTGTAAGTTAGAGACGTGTTCTAGCGTCGTTAAGCGTGGTAGCTGTCGTTATTTGCCAGCACTGTAGTTTGGGGGTATTGTAGTCTTCCACATACATCGGTATATCGAGCTCCTTCACGTACCCACCAAGTACCATAATCCGTACTTGGCATATATCGAAGGGTGTATCACGTACTCGACACGTATATCAGAAGGTCTCATGCCAATGACTGTGCATTAGAAAGCACCACTACGGATTTGTGCTCCCACGTACCTTGCGTATATCGGGAGACACCATTAGGATTCCTGAAACCAACTGAGTTAACCATTTGGCCGTCTTGGCAAAGCAATACACCAAGAATAGAAATCGGGGAGATTAGCACGCACGTACTGTCCAGGTAATCGGGTATGCAGGCAAGGGTACGGTCCCAATCCTCCTTGTTGCGTCATATTGTTGGACCCTACAGTATATTGCGGTTTGCGATGCCTTGATAATCCCGTGTGGTTCCAGACTTTTGAATCCACTCTGTCACATAAGTTTGCTTGTTGCCTTAGTTTGAGTAGGTTTTTTATGGACTGCTTTTCTTTTAGCATACCCTTAGGAGAAACGCTGTTTCGACCTTTCTGGCTGATTTTCCTAATACTCTGGCAGATTTTCCTTGGAGAAGGTCCCGTAGGATCTTGAACTTGCCACTCGAATATCCCCTTAATCCGGAGGTTATGTCAAGGGTAAGAATGGATCAGCCTAACATGGTCATAGTTACTGAAGTAGGGAACCCCACTTTGAATATTGGCGGACTTCTGTTTCCACTAGATTCACCTGCTTCTCATCCCCTACAGGATGACAGAGCACAAACCCCTACTTCACATGACCTTCCTCCCGTCATCTCGGGAGAACCTGGATCGTTGGAATGGATAAACCAACCCCAGGACAACCCTACAGCAGCTGTTGGTCCTTCAGCATCTTATTGGACATCTTCTACAGACCACCCAGTGGCTCATTTTTCCATCTCATCCTCACCCAGTGAGACTACTCCAGAAGACACTTTAGCCTACTTTCATGACCAATTGGCTCACTATCGTTCCATGGCTGAAGAGTGTTGGCAGTCAAGTCTCCAATGATGGGTTCAGGACCCATCATTACCCCCTTACCAACCCATCCTAGTTCGTTCGATATCTTTCAGATCGCCTGAACCACCCTAGCACGTGACCACTAAAGAGACTGGTCAACCCTCGCAAGAGTATAGTCCTGCACCTCAAGTGAACCAATCAGTGGAAGGACAATAGTCCCACACACCTGTTACTACCACAGTTACTTTACCAGTTCCTCCCCCACCTCGAAATTTGAGGGGAGGGTACTCCGTTCCACCGGGTTACCTTATTGGTGATGTTATTACTACGGTAGCTAGTCAACAACCTACGTTGGTTCACTCTTTGAATAGTGGTCAGCCCGCTGTGGCTGGGGGGAAACCCTCATTTCCTACCCAGAACATAGGCGGCGGAACCCCAACGGGCCTTCCGTTGGACTGTCCCAACCCGCTAGACCGTCCACCACGAGATTATCTCATGTTGGAGGGCCATCCAATGTAACTCAACCCCCATGGAGTCAAGCGTATCCAGGTTCTATTAACCCTGTACCGAGTCAACCTAATCCCAAAAATGCGCCATACGGGATACCTTATCTCAGGAACTCATACACTCTATGGGGGAAACAACCTGCTTTGTAGCACGAACCCCAACCAACCATCCCTCAAGTACTGCCACCCCTGATCAGTCCTCCCCCACCTCCTACTGGAGGCGGCGAGCCCCCACCTAACATTGGTGGAGGTCCACCTCATTTTACCTACAACATCCCCCAACCCCCCGGGCGGTGGCGGGAATGGTCCACCACCCCCTCCAGGCGAGGGCGGTGGGGGACCACCTTATCATGGTGGAGGAGGACATTTCCCTTCGGGTGGCGGAGGTGGTCCACCACCCCCTCTAGGCGGAGGCGGTGGAGGACCTAATTACTATGGTGGTGGTGGAGATCCCCATCCTTCCAGCAGTGGAGGTGGTGGGGGCCTTCGTCCTTTTGGCGGTGGAAGTGGTCCACCACCTCCTCTAGGCGGAGGCGGTGGTGGGCCACCTTATTATGGTTATGGACCCCCACCTCCTCCCGGTGGTGGCGGCGGACCTCTTCCCCCTCCCGGTGGTGGAGGTGGACCCCCACCTTATTGGAATGGACCACCTTATGGTGGCAGACCTTCTTACGGTCCGGGCGGCACACCCCCCTATGGTCAATTTCATCCTAGTACACCTTATGATAATTTTGGTCCTTACACGCCTCATCCGTATTATCAATACGCGCAGCCTAATCCACAACTGCCCTTTCTGGCTACTTTGGACCTACTTGACCTTTCCCGTTTAACGAACGATCCTATTTACCATGGATCTAACTGGCCACTGATTCCGGTGAAACTTCCGTCTGATATCCCCAAGTTTGACGGCAAGCCGAGTGAAGACCCTAAGAACCACATGATGACATACCACTTATGGTGTTCGTCTAATTCCTTAATGGACGATTCAATTCATCTTAGATTGTTGAAAAGGACTCTCACTGGTTCGGCTGCTAGGTGGTACATCGAGTTGCCACCACACTATTTTCCTTACTTTGGCTCTCCTGCTATGAACTTTTTGACGCATTTCCAGCCGCCTATACGGTATGTGACTGGTACTGAGCTTTTAACCTCGCTTCGTCAGAATACCGCCACTCACATTTCGAATCATATCCACGAGTGGCGAAGGAGATGACGTCTCATTAAATCTCCTATTCCAGATCAGCTCCTAGCAGACTGGTTTACAAAATTGCTCATTCCCACCATAGCAAAAGATGTTGTTATGCGAGGTGCTGTCATCGAAGAACAAGCCATCGCGAATGCCCATCTGTTAGACTTGGTCTACACCAAGTCCGACACTCTGTTCAATATTTTTCCTGACACACCCTGGGACGTTAACGATCCCACGAAACCACATAAGGGACCCCAAGTTGATGGGATCATTGGTTCCCTTACCACCCAGCCTGCTGCTAGCACTATTGGATCATCCAACTCGACTCCGGCTGGCCATAACACCGCCAAGTCCACTACTCCTGATGTAACTGAAGAGGTGAATTCTGTTCAATCAACTTCATCTGAGAATTTTAATGGTAAAAAGAAGAACAAGGGGAAACCCAAGAAGTGTTCTGCCCAGCAGGAACCAAAGAGCACTCCCGACGATACCAAGCAAAAACGAAAATTGAAGTATCCTTGTTTACTGTGCGGAGAAGACCATTTCTCCAAGGAGTGTCCCCATAGAGATGAAGTTCAAAAGTTTCTTAGGGGTAAACCAACTCCCGCAGTCCTTAACGATCCGTTTCCCGCTCAGAACTAGCAGATGATTGCTCAAACCCCCTTAGCCCAGGGGGAACCATCCAATATCGCGCATGTTCTCATGTTGCGTAACGAGACGATCAATTTGAATACACACTCGCGATCTTACGAACCGGTCCCTTCGAAGGAACCCACCGGAAGCAATACTGAAAAGGCTTCCAACTCTCTGACTGATGTCACTGTACCATCTACCTCTCTCACCATAGAGAGACCATCCTTAGATTTGATATTGCGTTCGCCCAAGAGTACGATTCGAAAAGCAGTTTTCAATCCTAATGCTCGAGTGACACATAATTACAATATCGTAGAGGACTTGGCACAAGCTCCTTGTGCCATGTCTACCCTGTAAGTTTTGTAGAATTGTCCTAATCAATACAAAACTCTCCTTGCAGCCATTATTGCAGTTGACCCGGATTCCTTGAATACCATCATGTTCCGACTTGACAACCTTAAGTCGAGGCTCTCACACCAGCTTGCATTCCAAGTTTCTGCGAACATTGCTGGGAAGATTGTTCATCGTACCCTCCTAGACGAAGGTGCCTCCACTTTTGTCATGTCCATCGCCTGTTGGAGAGCCATTAGCTCCCCCGAATTGAATCGTTCTCCTACCACGTTGAAAGCATTCGACGGACGTGGTTTTCAACCTCATGGGCTCTTACAAGCTCTTGCAGTTGAGTTGGGCGGAAAGACCGTAACCATTAACGTGGAAGTGGTCTCGGCCCCGTTAGATTATAATATCTTGCTTGGTCACAATTGGTTTTATACCATGCAGGCGATAGCCTCTTCAATCTTCCGCATAGTACAATTCCCCCACCAAGGACGAATTGTCACTATCGACCAACTAGATTTTTGTACACTAGATGCCACTACTCATCCCGGTGACCATACACCTTCCATTGGACAAATGTCAAAACAATATGAGAGTGTAGGGGTTGGCCTTTTCAAAGATTCATCTCTCATGGGCGTTTTTCCAGTCGTGGACCCCCCTAATCATGTTGCTACGATGAACATGATCTCCACTGAGATTTTATCTCACTCAAACGATGCTTGGCTTGTACTGGATGAAGCCACAACACACCTGCTTGGAGACATAATGCCTCTTTCACCCGCTGAACGTATTTATAAGGCTATCCAATTAGCATTGGAGGACCATTTAACCATGGCCTCCCCATCTGTTCTCTACGACGGACGTCCTCTCTACCTGATCTCTTACTTCGTACTTTTCATTCAGACAAGTCCATCATGGAAGTAATGAATGTTGACGATAGTCCATGGGATGATCGCCATCATAGGTCATCTTTTCTTCCTCCTTTGGAGTACATAGAGAACAACATCCATACCCTCTTTTCACCGGATATCTATCCATCCCCTCGTTCCCCCATTCTTACATGTCTTACGAACACAGAGGGCAACTTGGCCAACATTGATCCAACCACCCTGGTAGACATCTCGGTGAAACCTGGTATAGTGGAGCACATTCGCATAGGCTAGAAGTGTTCCCCTGAAGAAATCGCTGTTAGCACGGCCTTGTTCAAGCAATGTCGAGACGTATTTGCTTGGTCTTATGAGGAGATGCTTGGGATAGACCCTGCGATTGTTTCTCACGAAATAAAAACCTATCCTGACATCAAACCTGTACGCCAAAAATTGCGACCGGTACACCCCTGGAAGACTGCGGCAATAAAGGCAGAAATTGAAAAGCTCTTAAAGGTTGGTTTTATCTATCCTGTCCCATTGACGGATTGGGTCTCAAACGTCGTTCCTGTGAACAAAAAGCAGGGCACCATTCGCGTCTGTGTTGGTTATCGAGACCTTAATCGGGCTTGTCCAAAAGACAACTACCTGACCCCCTTCATCGACCAGATTATCGACAATTGTGCCGGAAGCGTCATCTTCTCGTTCATGGATGGCTTTTCTGGTTACAACCAAATTGAGATCAACCCAGCCGACCAGCATAAGATAGATTTCATCTGCCCATGGGGTACATTTGCTTATCGCAAGCTCCCATTTGGCCTTAAAAATGCTGGCGCCACGTTTTAGCGGGCTATGTTGTACGCCTTCCACGATATTAAGGACTTTGTGGAACCCTACCTGGGCGATCTCCCTGCTCATTCAAAGCAGCGCGAGTTCCACATCGACCATCTGACGACCATTTTCCTCAGATGTAGACGGTACAATATCCGTCTGAATCCTCATAAGTGTATCTTTTGCGTTGAGTCCGGACGCCTCTTAGGATTTATCGTTTCGAAGGATGGGATCCGCATTGATCCCTTAAAGGTGGAGGCCATCATCAACCTACCACCTCCGACTGATGTTACGGAACTTCAAAGTATCCAAGGGAAGGCGACTTATCTAAGACGTTTTGTCTGCAATTTCATGAAGAAGACTCAGGGATATATGAGACTGCTCAAGAAGGATGTCCCGTTCATCTGGGATGACCAAGCTCAAAAATCTTTTGATAGTATCAAACATGCCATCACGCATGCCCCCGTGGTTCAACCGCCTACTTATTATCGAGATTACATCTTATATATCGCCGCTTCTGCTACCACTATTGCCATGGTTTTGGTACAAGATGATCAAAACGCTTAGGAACATGTGATATACTATGCGAGTAAGGGTCTGGCTGACGCTGAAACTAAATATTCACATGTCAAAAAACTTGCTTTTGCGGTAGTCATTGCCGTCCAAAAGTTCTGTCACTACATCTTGCTCCGCACCACCACCATCGTCGCCGACTCGAACCCCATGTACCATGTACTGACACGTCAGGTGCTTGGGGGCAAGTATTCACGCTGGATCGTGATACAGCAAGAATTCGATCTTCTTTTTGAGAAAGGCAAGTCGAAGAAGTCTTTGGTGTTTGCCGAGCTCATTTGCGACCTTCCCCGTCCTGATGAAGAAGTTGAGCACAATGACTCCATTCCGGATGAATCATTGTTTCTCATCAGTACGATTGATCCGTGGTATGGAGATATCTTGTTATATCTTCAAACCCAACGCTTCAACCTCCAACTTTCTCGCGATGACCGTCGTAAGATTCGTCACCATGCAAAGTATTATTTAATCATCAATGATACTTTGTACCATCATGGCGTCGATTCAATTCTTTGACGTTGTCTCACTCACGATGAGGCTGAACGCTTTCTGAATGACTGTCACACTGGGGTATGTGGCGGTCATCTCACTAGGATGGCTACAGCCCAAAAGATTTTGCGCGCAAGATATTTCTGGCCTACTATCTTCAAAGATTGTGTTGAGGCCGTTAAAAAATGTCCTCCTTGCCAACACTTCCATACGAAGAAGTGCACTCATCCTGCCGCACTACATATGGTTATTGCTGTTAGCCCATTTGCAAAATGGGGCATTGATTTCATGCATTGTAAGCCTACCTCGGCCAGGGGGCATAGTTACATCATCATAGCTGTGGATTACTTTACAAAGTGGGCTAAGGCTATGCCTACATACCAAAACGACGGCAAAACTGCCGCACTCTTCATGTTTAATCACGTAATAGTGCGGTTTGGAGTTCCTCAGGCCATAGTTACCGATCATGGTTCTCACTTTCAAAACCATATGGTTGATGAATTGAGCAACAGGTTGGGTTTTCGTCATGAAAACTCAACACCCTACTACCCGCAATCCAATGGACAGGTTGAGGCCATTAACAAGGTCTTGAAAACTATGGTCCAAAGGATGGTAGGGACACATAAGTCCAACTGGCATAACATGCTCTTTTCAGCATTATGGGTCTACCGAACTACCGTCAAAACCACCACAAGCTTCACTCCCTTCCAATTGGTATATGGATTGGAGGCTGTCCTACTGATAGAGTGCGAAATCCCATCTTTATAGCTCACGGTCGAACTTCTTCCTAACACTACTGCATAGGAAGAACGTCTCTTGCACTTAGCAAAGCTTGATGAGTCTCGTCAAGATGCCGCTCTTGCTAATGAAGCACATAAGAAACACATCAAAGCCCAATACGATAAGTCAGTCGAACCTCGTATCTTCAACGAGGGTGACCTGGTCCTCACTTACGACTAGAAGCACGATAAACTAGGAGTAGGGAAGTTCGAGTCCATGTGGCATGGACTTTACGTTATAAAACGTGTGTTGGAAAAAGGTGCCTACGAGCTTGAAGATTATGACAGAATCTCTTTGGGTGAACCCCGCAATGGGATTTACCTGAAGAGATACTACGCTCAATCTCTCATGCATAGAATTGCTTATATATACTGTACATGGCATGTTTTTTGTGTTTTTGTGTGGTGTGACACATTTCTTTTAGAGTGTCTTTTGATCTTGTTTCCGCTTCTTATACCATGTTCTGTCTGCGTGTGCAGATGGCAACGTGCTATGGATTTGCGGACGATGCTAGCCGGCATACCCGTCACCTTGCTTCGCCATCCTGGGTACTATATTCCCCAATAGGTGAGCTCATTAGCTCAGGAGGAAGTTTCTTAGGGTTTGCGACCAATAATGCTGCAAAATATCAGGCAGTAATCGGAACCCTAACTAATGCCATTTCCTTGGGTATGAACCACATTGTCATCCACATGGATTCTCAATTGGTGTTTTCTCATCTTAACCGGGTCTACGCCATCCGCGATCCCACATTACTCCGTCTCTTCAGATGAGTATGTCTCCTGGAAAGGTCACTTGAATCCATTCAATACCTACACATTCCACGAGAGTTAAACACAGTTGCTGACTCGATGGCCAATTTCATTTTGGATTGGTACATTGCACACACATAACATCCATAATATGTAAAAGCATTCACGACATGTAAATATAATGTACAGAAGCAAACATATAAACAAGATCACATCACTAATCATTCTAAAGACACATAATGTATAAATCGCCGGTAATGTCTGTATATATATATATAAATCGCTCAAAAGTAGTGCTGGTACAAAATATGAAGCACGATGGCTTTCAGTGAGTCTCTACAAAAATCTGAAGCATCATAGCTTTCAATAAGTACAAAATCTTAGGCCTCTAAGCTCTCAGTACAAGTATAAAAGTGTCTCAGGCTTGACGCTTGACCCGTACACCCCTAGCCCTAACAGCTCTCTGTCGCTGGGTGAGAAAGCAGTCCACAGTACGAGCCACCTTGCGGAGTAAGGAGTTGAAGCTCACAGACGCTCCAACCCCAAATCTCTGCATGGGCCTCAGCAGGTCATCGATGGCTGGCTCAGGTACCTCCACAGTCAACCCAGATAGGTTCCTGTACACCTCCTCCATATCCTCGATGGCAGCATGAGCACCTACAGGAACCACTACTTCCCCACCTCTGTCTCTCTTTGCCAAAAGGGAGAGACCTACTGGTCGCACGGGGCCCACATCTGCACACACATATTTGTACTTGTCAGCACTACACCAAAAAAAAATATAATATACAAAACTAAAAAATACAAGGGTTTTGTTCTTACCGATTTCACCCCATGCTGCACCCTCTGGCAGCGCCAAGTCAGGATCCTCCCGAAAGTCCGTGCCACTGTATGGAAAGTCCTCGACCATAAGTAACTGGCCTTCCAACCAGCTAAAGAACTCGGGACCAAAACTGATGATGGGACCCCCACCATGGCGGGTCATCACCTTTGCCCACCTGAGGATGTGAGGATCTCTCGGATCCCTGTCATCTAGTACCAACTACGGGCGCAGAAGAGGAACCTACTCCAAGAGGAACTATACTATGATCGATCCGTATCCAAACTGCTTGAGCTCCCTGCGCTGACACTTGGTCAGCTGAGCTCAAATGTTGGCGAGGAGACCCTCGCACCAGTTGAAGACCATGGGAGACATACAGTCTTTTGCATACAACATCTGAGTCCAAGTAGCCATATGTGGAGCTTGGCTACCCACCACCCTAGTAATAGTGAGCAGTATGGTCCGCAGTGGACGACTCACCACATCTCTAATAAGTATCTTCCCGCTGGAAGGACGAGAAGTAGCTATGCATTGCTGAGACACCATGTCCTCAACTGTACGGTCACTGGCCCGAGTCCCAGTGAGACGTACAGTGTCCCCTCTTCGAGACAAACCGGTCAGAAAGTAGATATCCTCAATGTCAATCGTGAGGATATGCTCACCTATCATAAAGTATTGTTGGGCCGCATCCCAACTCTGGAGCATGTGTGTCAGGAACGGAATCTGGGCTCTCATCCCCTGTATCTCGAAGAATTTGAGCAACCCACAGTTTCGCAAAGCAGCCACACATTGTGGATCGTTTGTGGCTTGATCATCTTCCACTTCATGTTCTCTCTCTCGCCACTCCAATACCATTTTTTCCTGCTGGTAACCTACCAAAAGGAGCAATTAAACCTTGTTAGGCCCTTCCTCAACATCCACAAGCTCATTTTTTGGTTTAGTTTTTGTGTTTGGGATTTGGGTTTCCGTCATCGCAGTGTACCTTCAGGTACAACCCAACGTCGTCGCAGTTCTTGTTTTTGAGGGTTGCGACGACCTGGACTCGTCGCAAGTCCTGAAAGGGCCACTTGCGACGAGCCGAGGGCGTAATGGCCCATCCACAAACCACCATAAAACTCAAAAAATGAACAATAAATGAAAAAGTAAACCGCTACAAAGTTGCTGGATGAGATTTAGGCCTACCTGGTCTGGACGGCTGGTGAAATGGCGGATCGTAGCTCCCGAAATCGGCAAAGGAAGTTTTGGCTCCAAATTGGTACTTCTCCACCCAAATTGGCAATTTGAACAATGTTTCTATTTTTGGCCCATATTTCTATTTATAAATAGAAATGGAATATTCCTTTTCAAATATTTTGACGCTTTTGGGCCATTTACTATAGTTTCGATCATTTGTCATTATATTTGGGGCTATTTGACACTTTTTCTAGTGTACATGAGTCGTAAAAGTGGTCTTTTGGGCCATTTCTCGCGTTACCAACGGTAACTACAGGTATGAAAACCCCTTTCAATGTTTTGTCATTATTATTTTTGGTTAGTCATAATTATTGCATGAGGATGAGTTTACTCTTCGTTTGTTCTCGTACTCACCCGACCATGAGAACAAGTACCGAGTTATGATTTATCACTTTTTCGGGCTCGTTAAACTTATACAGAAAAGGACACCCCCCGGAGTCCATAGTTAATCTCTTTTCAGACTCCCTAAAATTGAAAAGATCGCCAAGCGAACTTGTCGCGTTCACGCTTGTTAAAGTATTTGAATGGTCGTCTTCCTGGTGATAGTTTACCCCTTTTTCGGACCAGGGGGTACTAATTACGAAAAAGGAATACTCCATCCAATCATGACTGGAAGAGTCCTCTCACGCGTTGTTTTACCCTTTTTCGGGCGATGAGGCTAACTTTACGAAAAAGGACTGTTGGAGTCTTCTTTAGTTCTTTTCAAACTCTCTAAATATGAAATGACAACTGAGTTTTCCTTCTATGGACTCGTTAAATTTTCACATTGAAGGGCCCATCATGGGACGAACTCCTCCTATCCTAGGTTCAAAAAATATTTGGGATTGGACTCATCTATGAGATGAGCTATACCGAGCATCTGGTTACCCTCATCAAGCTCGTAAAAAACACATGAGGCACTCATCGTTCATGATGGGGAAAAAGGAAAGTGTTTGTATTACATACCTTAGTGGCAGTATACAGTGGTTCGTGAACATGGCACTCATTTGCATTTGCATACGATACTTGGATCATCTGTTTGTCTATGAGTCCCCGCTTACTTTATGAGTCTTGTCACTCCTTTGAGTCATTCGAAGAAGCTTCTACCATTAGTTGCATTAGAAGTTTGTGTCATTCTCATGTCAATACTGCCAAGTCATGCCATGCCCATGTTCAAGAACACGTCCACTATTTACCGTCTGCAGTTAGTACACACGTCGTCATGCTGTTGTTACTTTGAGTCAGTCTTACATATTGTTTCACCATCCGATCCACTCTACACATCTTTTGTCGTGTTTCGTGTCGATTGATGGGGGATTCATCATGACCCTCCTTCGACGGATTCATCCTTGTCGACTTCAACACATCATCCAAGGATTAAATCTAGAAACCAGTCAAGTACCTTGGCCCTGCATGCCTCAATGGCAGGTTACCTTGCTTTCATCATGATTTTATGTCATTGACTCTTGATTGAAAGATTTCATCTTGCGTTCGACTTCAAATCACTTATTCGCACTCGATGATATGTATTGTGATACCTTAGGAATCATTGACATTAATGGTGATCTCCCTCTCACTTGTTAATGGTTTACATAAATGACCGGTAATCAAGTGGTTTCTACCATGTTCGATGTCAAGACATTTGTAATCACATGGATAGATTCGTATCATTGCGGGTTCAGCTTGAAGACCCTAGGGAGTCATGTTTACCCAGGTTGCGATGGAGTTTGTATTGAGTCATATTACACAGATCCACTTTTGTATTGGTCGTGGCTCTGTTATCATCTCATCATGGATCTATGCTTGTGTCTAGTAGCCATGATTGTGTTCAGTCGGTCATTACTACCATGGATTTGCAATGTATTGGTCGGCAGCCATGTTGTACTTCATATGAGATTGTCAGTTCAGAGTCAGTTGTACTGCGGCAATGTCCTTCATTCGACGAGTCTTTTGCCATTATTTCTATCAAAGCACTTCACCTGTACATCCTGAACAGCTTCATGCTTTGGGGGGCATTCTGTTACACCTAAAATCTACTCATCACCAGATTCAATGTATACACCCCTGAAGGCACTTGGACTAATAATCATCCTGGGAGGGTTTGTACCCATTTTTGCTAGGTTCTGAAGGGTCGTCGCAGGTTGCACACTAACAACATGCGACGTCGCAGGTTGCACCACTACAGGGTGCGACGAGGTCTGTTAATGGGAAAAAATAGCCTATTCGAGATCCTTCTCGAAACTTGCTCATTTGGGGGCTTATCCCTGACCTCTAGGAGAGCTGGTACTCGACCCCTAACTCTTTGGGAAGATCCCCTATCTCTCTCCTACCCTTCCTCAACCTATCATATCCACACCCTATCCATTTAGTCCTATATAAGTGAGGCTCATTCCCATACCAAGGGGAGGAAGACTAAGGTATCCATACGCTGGTGAAATCTACCTTGGAGGAAGGCTATAGTATGTACATGCTGGTGAAATCTCTCCTAAGACCTTCATTCACCTCTTGAAGAACTCATGCTTCCTTGGAAGGATATGGCAATTGGCTTGATCGGAGAAGGGATGCTACGTTAAGTCTCTGGTTGTAGTCCTATATCTCTATCATGTACTCCTCTATTTATAGTAATACAAATGCTTTCCACCAATATTGTTCTTATGTGTAATGATGTTGTGTTGTTTACCTGCTTAACTGTTTACATATATCTCTTATTGTATAGATGCTCTTTACTCGTTTCTCTTTTCTGTGTCTTGACAGGTCTTGCAGCTTGGATCTGACGACCGTGGGACGTGGAGTAACATTCGGGAGAAAGGATAGCAAATCAAAGAGGTAAGACATCTAGCACTTGATACTTAAGTAGATCTATGAAACGTGTTTGTAGTCTGTTCTATTTATTCTAGACTCGCATTGAGCTAGGGAGATCCTGCTCGTGTCCGCCCGAGTGGATTGTCCGGTAACAAGGTTTCACAGCTGGAGATTTACCTGAAGATAAAGGCTATGAAACCCCTAGTCCCATGGTAGTAAAACATCCTTCTCTTACCGGGTTCTCCCCCATTCCAATACGTGTGCCAATAGAGCGTTTACAAGTAGTGTCAAATTTTGGTTGGAAGGAGAGGCGACAGTGCTTTGCAAGGTGTCCAATCCCATGGCACCGATGAAACCGAAAAAGGAATCCCTTCATAGTCCAGCTTCTGAACCCAGTGCGCTAAACCCCAGGTAAGATTGAGATGAGGATGGAGTCCTTCACGAACATTAATCGAGACCAGGATACAGGCTACCGAGTAAAGGCTGGTGTGTAGAAAAGAAATGTCAGTTGCAATGAACGCTCCCAGTGCATTACCAATGTCCTGGAGAGAGTCTATGTTCCAAAACTCCTAGGGTAAGCCCGAGAGACGGACCCAAATAGGGATGAGGTCAAATTTTTCAGTATCCGCGTCGAACATCGGGGTCCAGTCCTTAAACAAGATAGGGGTGTTTCCCAAGCTCCAGTGGGTAGCAAGAACTCTCCAAGCATCCTCGTGAGAATGAAATTTGAAGACAAACCAACCTCTAGACAATACCATTACCTCAGGATGATAGTCGAATGTTTGATTCCAATTTGCGGTTGCCCAGCCATCCAAATCCTCTGCGCGGGGATATTTCCCGTGGGCCCGGACAACAATGGCTGTCTCTGCCATGTGTAGGGTATTTGCAACCGAAACATTTTTTCCATAGACCAAATAGATGGAATCTGGAGCGCTCTTCAGGAAGTTGCCCTTTTGTATAGTGTTGGGGGGAAACTCCTTGTTGGACGGTTGAGAAGGTCGACTTCCCGAAACAGAGCCAACGACGCAGTGAACAGTTGGGGGAGGACCGAGATGGGGTGGAGTGCTGAGGAGGGAATTGAAAAAATCATCAGGTAGTTGGGAGAGGGGGTTTACATCAGTGTAGGAATAGTGAAAGGGAGTCGAGAAGTCAAAAGGAGGCCAACCATTAACGCCAAGCTCAGAGAAAGCAACGTTTTCAGATGACCAGGCGTCCGACAGTGGTTCTGCATGGATGATCGTGGAAGCAATAGGAGAAAAGTGACCCAACGCACAACTAGAGAGTAAGTGTGGGTGTTGAAGATGAGGAATCTCGAAAACCAATTCTTGTATAACCGGATTGAAACCACCTGGTAGATTACCAGCCCCAGAGGAAGACTGGTGGTCCATATGTGTTTGCGCCACCATCGGTTTCTTCCCACCAGTTGGCAGAAGACTGTTTGTGCCCTCGGTAAGCAGTTGCAGGGAAGAGGTGACTAGCGTGGAGACCGCTACAGGAGCTCTGAGGGTTTGTGTAATAAAATCCAGGTCAGAGTAAAAAAAAGTAATACCTTCGTAGTGATCCGACGAGTAGTCCACCACGTCCACAGAGTGGTAAGCCGTACAGTCCACCGCATCATAGCATGAGATGATTTGAGGGATCCGTGCGGCTACTGTCATTGCACAATAGGGTTTAGTAGGGTGCAGCCCCTACGGGCTGCGAAACCCTAGACCAGGCATCTGCCATCCTTTTTCAAACCCGGTTATCCTATTTTTCTATTATCCTATGTATATAATTCAATCATTTTGACAAGCGTGATATGATATGTACTCAACACCAAAAAATTTCAGTAATTGCTTTACCTCTTCACAATTATCGAGGAACACATTATCACTTGGAAGTGCCTTATTTTTTAGTAACCTACAATTAGTGGGCAACAAAAATGTCAAGCATGCATGAACTTCCTTTTCATTTCTAATGGTCAGTTACCTTAGTAGTGCCAAGAAACACACATATAAGACACCATACATTGCTTTCAAGTTGTACAATAATGTTGTTGTCCCTACTTGGTTGGACCTTAACCCATGTCCAAAATAGGGGTGATGGAAGCATATTTCAGGCTTTCAAAGAATGTATAAAAAAAATGAGCATCATCCCCTAGCTCATCCTATTAGAATACATGTAACAACATTCCTTCCATACATGGGTATCCCATAAGAAATCACCAATACCCACCTTTATATTATTATATTCATCCCCAACATGTGAAGAACCATTGTTACTATAGATGTTCTAAATTGGTGACTATGGATGTAGTGGGAAACTGATATGTGGTTGTTTTAACTATGTTTTGTATTCTTTCTCTCTGAGTTGTGGTCATTTGGAAGGCTTATCATAATCTGACATCATAGTGGGGTGCAATGGTAGATGGTAAACATGTCACTCATCATTAGAATCTTGATTGCAAAAATATTGCTCATAAAACCGATGTTATTAGTAAACACAATGCACTTAGTATGTTCAAACATTAGACCAAATGTTTATTAGAAGCACATAATTTTTCTTCTAATAGTATACATGCAATCATCTACTTTATAAAATAAATTTCAAATTAAGTGGTGCATTTACATTAATTCCATTGAAAACCCAGAATACAATTACTCAATGATTTTATTTTACACCCTAAGGGGGTTCCTAAAGGTCATACAAACGCAAGCTAGCTTTGACAAGCAGTTAGTGGTGTATGAAAGTTATATTTATTAACAACTTGTCACCACAAGAAAAGCTATGTATTTCATGGACAAAACAAATCCTGATGCCTTCCTTTTCATAAAGGACTCTTTGTCATTGGAGTGTTCCTCAAATGAACAATTTGCACTAAACAATGAGCACCTACCACTATTTACGAACCCTACAATTCTCCCATGAGTGCATGGATGACCATTAATATATAACATGTTCTTCATGTTAAAGTTTCGAGAATCATAACTGTTCATGCAGATACTATACATGGAAATGTTATGTTTTTATTTAACAACATTCAAGTAATCAAACCAAATATAAAGATCACAAAATATCATAAGTGCTACTAATTGTTTGGGAGGAATGAATACATGTGAAAGAATAAACAACCCAAGATTTGTAACATCTATTCTAGACCTGGTAATCATGTAATTCTTATCACAAAAGGAAAATTTAGTCTCAACATTGCCCACATGTATGGAAAGGTCAAGTGTTATACAAAGCACAATTGTAATAGGTTTGATATTTAATTTGCATATGGACAAAAAGAGAGAAGTCATTGCTGCCCTCCAACAATTGAACCAACCTTGGTGTATACTTGGACATTTTTTCACTCAACTTGTGCAACTTTTTATATCTTTTAGTAGAGACATTTTGGGTAGTATTGATATCTTACTTTGTCTCACTAGAACTCTTGGTTGACTAAAAAAAAGGAGATAGGTTAGTCAATTTAGGATGAAAAAGAGATGATTTGGTTTCCAACTTTTCAAAAGAAGAGTATATGGAAGTGTTCCTATGTGTTTTCTATAGAAACTATTTGATCCTTAATCGCAGAGGGAGGTATTAGACCATCATCTTTGGGTATTCAATCATTAATATAATGAGATAGTGTAGCATAATGAGATTTCACCCTTACATTTTGAACAACCACATACTACTAGTGTGTCATAAAAGAGATCCATTTCACTATGAAGCATCATTGGCCTAGGATGGTTGCTAGAAGATGGCATATTATAATTGATGGGGTAAAGTGGCTGTCCATATTTGTCTACCATCTATTTGTTGTATCTACGAAAAGAGATACAACATTTTTGTACTAGTAGAATATCTTGTGCATGTGCAAAGGCATCATAAATTCAATGCCTAATTATTCAAATGCATGTGCAAAGGCATCATAAATTCAATCAGATAATTAAAATATAAATAAGATATTGACTTATTATAAATTTCAATGGAGTACTTGATGATATTGGAATGATATGGGAAGAGATAGAATATAAAGAATTGACTATTTGATATAATCACGCTTTCTTTTCCCTATATTTTAGTCAAACTATAATCAGTACGTGTCTACATTCTTAAAAGAAATTTTGGGAAGCAAGTAATGTTTTAAATTCCAATAGAGATCTGAAGGTCCCTTTAAAGTAACCAATGTGTCTAATTCAATTTGAATCCACTAATGCATATATGCATCCTAAACATACCAATGTGCTAAATTATCATATGCATTGACAATAAAACTCCGCAATAACCTCCACAAAGCTCTAATTGCAGAGGTTTGTGCTTCTATATACATTATACATTATTTATTTGGTGCATTTAGTTCAACTTAGCACACCCTTGCACCTACATCTATATGACACACTAGTAGGCAAACTAAAGAAGAAAAAATAGTGTGCACATTTGTCATCAATGCATCAAAATAACGAGGGAGAATTTCATTTCGTAATTGTATGTTCATAAAAGAAAACCATCTCCTTATTTCATTATTTTGTTAAGAGTTAGAAGGTTTTCTACTAGACTCCATGCGTAGAGAAAAATTGTAACTCTTGCAATGAATATACTTCTTTATTCCAATCCTTGAGGAAGCACCTAATAATGGTAAAGATAAATGGCCAGACATGAGGGTTTACAAATCTATAAGGGTGGGGAAATTTAAGAACTATATGGTGTAATGTAACCATTCAAATGAATCTCAAGAAGGAAAAATTCCACCAATCTACTAGTTTCCTAGGTTGGGGTGGAAACATTAGATTTTGAATAAGGGAACTAATAAACCCCAAATGGACTTTATCTTGACATAAATATATCAAATGGGGTTAAATAAATAGTTATGATGAGAAAATAAGATGGCACTTGGTCATGGAGACACATTGGTGGTGTGAGACCCACACAAAGCTAGATTCCCCATGCCACATGGCATTCCACTCTCACCCATTCGAATCCAAGGTGGAGTCAACTATTCTTGGGGGAGTTGGAAGGGCACAATACTTGGCATGAATCAATGAGGTCGAAATGTAGAGGAAGAGTAACTCCCATGGAAGAGGAAGAGGCATTTTGGAGCTAGTGGCACACTTTAGATTCCCTAGCTTCTATGACACCAATGATGAATATGCCTATGACGCTTATGAAAAAATCAGACTTGATGGCTGAAATTTGACATACATGACATGTCAAGGCTAAAAATAGTCTCCAAGAAGTCACACAAGGGAGTTAGGGCAAAGAAAGAGACACTTATTTGAATTGAGTGAAGGAGGAGGATAGAATTGGAGGGACAAGTGGCACACTTTGGAATCTCTTCCCAACATGAGTTGGAATGAGTCTTTTGGAAGGAATTCAACCCATGGAGGACTTGAGAAGTTTATAAAATTCAAGAACAAAGAAGAAGACCAGATTTTTATCATTTTACATTTTGCATTTGGAGAGGAGAGCTAGTAGAGTGTTATTCTACTTGCCTTAGCACCAATTTCGACGGTGAAAGATTCCCATCCTAATTGGAAATTGGAGAGGCCATTCAGACCTTTCATTTGGAGATACAATGGATTTCTTTGTTACAGGTTGAAGCTACAGGGCATCTCGTGGTCACATCTCTTTCAGCTTGCTTCTACAACCATTCTTCCATTTCTTGTCATATTCTTGCTCCTTGAGGAGAGGCACACTTGGTGAGGTGATGATCTCTTTGGGATAGTTCTTGAGGCCCCATATATTTGTAATCTGATATATATACTCTTTATTTACTGCTCATAATACTTTCAGGTGGAAATACCAAGTGAAACTATGTAAAAATGCTAAACTATGAATAAATGCTGTCATTTCCCCAATACCTTGTTATTTGCACTTGAAGTGGTATCAAATTTGAAAGGTTAAATCAAAATATGATATATTATTGTTGTATGGAGAGACATTAATATGCTGAAGAAGTTTCATATTCATTAGAGAAGCATTTGGAGCAATATTCTTAAGTTTCATAACCATTTGTGAAGATTTACTATCATTTCCCCCTATCTTAAAGCTAGTATACAAACATCTGATTTATGGAAGTTGCAGAAGCCTATAGAAACTAATTGATGCTGAATTGGGAATCCAATTGAATTCATTTATCAGTACCATGTCTCTATTCTAAAATTTGGGAATTTCTCACATGTTTGGGAAGCCATCTTTGTCCCCTACCCTTGGGGGTTTTGAACCCCGATTTGACTAGTAAAGCTCCCTATTTTCCCCTGATTACAAATGAATGTTGAGAAGTGTTTTAGGAGTTTCTAAGCATCCATCAACCTCATTTACATGTTTGAATACCTTTCAAACTCATTCGGACCCAATTCGGAACCATTTGGAGCCATTTGGGAGCAGTTGAGTCAATACTAGTCTAAGGGTTGAATTGGTTAAAATTTGCAATTTTTCTTAGTTTTTGCAAATTCTTAAAAATGGACACTACAAATGGTATCAGAGCATGATCCTTGCACCTGTTTTGGATTATCATTTATGAGGACAAGAAGCCAAATAAATCAACCCCCACCCTTATAACCTGAAACTGAAAGTGTTTTTGTTGAAGAGGAAGAAGTAGGAGAAGAAGAGTATTTTGTTGAAACTATGGCTAAGGATGAGAAAGGAACCTCAGAGCAGAAGGAGGAATTTAGTAAATTCATGAAACCATTCTTTGAGGACATGACAAAACAAATCATGAAAGGGTTTGAATTGTTGGCTAGTCAACTTGTAAACAAAGGAGTAATAGGAGGCAGCAACAGTTCTCCTTTCGGGGAAAAGAAGGCAATGGGTGAAAGTATATTCTCAAGAACAGTACCTCATAATAGACATAACGAATTTCAGAGTACACCAAGGCCTACTAGACCTAAATTTCTTGAGGCCAAAGAAGAACCTAACACCCCATTTGATATGCAGGAAGTTGTAAAAGAATGAGAAAAGTTGAGTGAAGATTGTAGAAGGACTCTACCATTTGACCAATACTTTACTGTCTCAAACAAACTCAAAATGAGGGAAGGTAATATGAATCCATTTAAGAATAAAGAATTGAATCATGCCATTGGAAAAATTCCCCTTCCCACTTTTGATGGCTCATCTCAAAGTTCTGCAAATACTTGGGTACAAAAACTAGATGTGTATTTTCAGCTGAATCCAATGGTGGAAGAGGATGCTTTAAAAATGGCTATTTTGCATCTCGAAGAATAAGCCAATGATTGGTGGTTCCATGGTATGAAAACTTTGGGACATGATCATATTACAACATATGGAGAATTTTTTGACAGGGTATTAGAAATATTTGAGCAAAAAGACCCAGAATTGCCTTTCAAAGAAATAGCTCAATTGAAGCAAGTTGGAATCCCTGCTGAGTATATGTTGGAATTCTAAAAACTATCAATTAAGGTGGCTGATATATCTATGGTAATATTAGTATTGCTCTTTACTGAAGGTTTGGATGAACCTTTAAAAGGCTTAGTTAATGCCCACAAACCTAATTCATTGAAGGATGACATGAACTTGACAAGAGATCTACAAAATGTGCTACCTAGGACAAGGTTTCCTCCCAAGCCTAAATTCCCTTCCAAGTTCAGATTTGAAAAGAAGCCATGGAAAAGAGATGCATTTGGAAAGGATACGAAAGAGGTACTAAACATGGAAGAACTCAGAAGAAAGAAATTGTGATACACATGCTTCCAACCATGGGTACCAGGGCATAAATGTGCTACGGGAAAGCACAATACATTGAAGTATTTTCTGATAATGACGAGTATGATGGGGATATGGAGGAATAAGGACATATTTCAGACCAAGAAGAGGGATATGATACAACAGAAGAAGGGAAACAAGAAGAAAAGCATCCTTCACCTGACAAAAGAAGGATGGCAATACTTTCAGTAGTGCCTTGTTTTCACACTATTCGATGCAAGGGAGTGTTACAAGGACAAATGGTCTTGGTATTGGTAGATGGAGGAGCCACACATAAATTCATTGATGCAAACATGGTGGAGAGGAGGAAGATACCTACTGAACCATTCGATGGCTTCACAGTCATCATTCCAGGTCATAACACTATGGATTGCAAAACATGGATTCCAAAACTAGAAATCACCATAGGTAATTACACTTTTTTTGATAGATTTGATGTGGTTGATGTTGCTGATACTAATGTGGTATTGGGAGTGCAATGGATGTACTCTATAGGGGAGCATATAGTGAACTATCAAATTCCTGAAATGAGATTCAAAGATTAGGAAGGAAAACAAAGGGTTGTGAGAGCGGGGCAACACACCTATTTGAATCAAGTGGTGACTTCCCACAATATGAGGTCCATATTGAGGCGTGGAGATATTGAATGGGCTGCTGAATGTTGCATCACTTCACCCTAACCAAAAACAAATATTTCAGAACATCCAAAGGAGATAAGGCAGCTACTACACAAATATGAAAAGGTTTTTGGAGACCTCCCTTCTGGAAGGCCACCTGATAAAGGAGTTGAGCACAACAATGTTTTGGAAGTGGGCACTTCACCTATACAAATCCAACCATATAGACATCCCAAAAAGTTCAGATAGGAGATTGAAAAGGTTATTCAAGAACTCTTGGAGTTGGGACTCATTAGACCAAGCTCTAGTCCCTATGCTTCTTCAGTGGTTTTGGTGAAGAAGAAGGATGGGACCTTGAGAATGTGCATTGATTTTAGAGCCCTCAACAAAAAGACAATAAAAAATAGATATCCCATCCCAATAATAAATGAGCTTATGGATGAGCTAAATGGAGCAAAATTCTTCTCAAAAATTGATCTTAGATCTGGTTACCATCAAATTCGAATGAAGGAGGAGGATGTGCATAAAGCAGCTTTCAGGTGTCACTATGGCCATTGTCAGTTTCTTGTCATGGCTTTTGGGTTGACTAATGCTCCAGGCACATTTCAATCATGCATGAATCTGAAATTTTGCAAACATCTACGTAAGTTTGTTTTGTTTTTCTTTGATGACATTCTAATTTACAACAAAACATGGGAGGAACACTTGCACCATCTAGAAGTTGTCTTGAAAATTTTGCATGAACAGTCTTTGTTTGCTAAGTTGTCTAAGTGTGAATTTGGGATGAAAGAAGTTTTATGTCTTGGGCACATCATTGGGCAAGATGGAGTGAAGGTGCACTTAGAAAAAATAAGAGCTATTTTTGAATGGCCATCACCCAAAAACATCACAACATTGAGAGGCTTCATTGGAATATGCACTTACTATAATTTTTTTTTGAAAGGGTTCTCTAAATTGACTACTCCACTTACTGATTTGACCAAGAAGGATGCTTTCAAGTGGGATGAAGAGGCTGAAAAGGCTTTCCAAAAAATGAAAGAGGTAATGAGTAGTTGTCCAGTACTTGCATTACCTGATTTTACTAAACCATTTGTCTTGGAATGTGATGCATTAGGAGAAGGGATATGGTCTGTCCTAAAACAAAATAAACACCCCATAGCTTTTGAGAGCAGAAAGTTGCAGCCACATGGGAAGCTCTATTCTATTTATGACAAAGAAATGTTAGCCATCATGCATGCCTTGGCCAAGTTTAGACAATACTTGGTGGGAAACAAGTTTGTAGTCAAAACTGACCATAACAGTTTGAAGCATTTTCTCACACAAAAGGACCTCAATGAAAGGAAACCAAAGTGGGTAAGCAAAGTCCAATATTTTGATTTTGACATTGAATACATTAAGGGAAATAATAATATTGTAGCAAATGCATTATCTAGAAGACCATCATTTTCTCTTATGGACATTTCAAAAGATTGGAAAAATATGCTAATAGTTGAATATTCCAAAGATAGTTTTTCTTGTGGTGTGTTAGATGGGGTCAAAGGTGATGATAGGTACAATGTTTTGGATGGTATCATCTACAACAAGGATAGAATATACTTGGTTCATGGTTCGAATCTCAAGCACAAGATTTTGAAGGAAGCTCATGACTCTCCTTTAGTAGGACATCCGAGTTTTTTCAAAACATATAGGCAACTAAGCGAAAGGTTATTTTGGAAAGGGATGAAAGAGGATGTTCTAAAATATGTGAATGAATGCAAGTCATGTCAGCAAAACAGATCTAAACATACACATCTTGCTGGTCTATTGCAACCATTGTCCATTCCACAACAAAAATGGGATAGTGTCTCCATGGATTTCATCACAGGTTTGCCCAAGGCTTTGGGTAAGGATTGAATTTATGTTGTGGTGGATAGACTCACTAAATTTGCTCATTTCTTTGCTGTTACATCATCTTTTAATGCTGCACAAGTGGCTGATCTATTCTTTAGAGATTTTTTTTTCAGATTGCATGGACTTCCTGTGATGAACCTACAATAATTAATTAATGCAAATACATGAGATATTAGAAATAACAGAACTCAGAATAGCTTTTATATTGATCACGGGCCACTTCGAGGGGGCAACCTCCTTTGAGCAAGCTCAATACAATTAACTTCACGGTGCCTTCATAGGCCTCAACACACACTTATATACTAAGTCTAGGTGCCAATACCATGTGTCAATACCATGTGTCAATACAAACCATGGGCCAATACAAAATATAGATCAACAATTATTACGGGTCAAAACCATGGGCCAATACAAACTATGGATCAACAAAACTATGGGCAACTTACAAAGCATATGCGCCAACAACAATAACACAAACTATGGGTCAACAAATACTACGGGACGACTTACAAAGCATATGCGTCCAACAACAATATACTAACAAAGTAAAGACATGGGTTCCTAACACTTCCCAAGAACATTGTGAGTGATAGAGATAGCAGATTGATGAGTGCCTTTTGGAAAGAAATTTTCAACTTGGTTGGCACTCAATTGAATCCAAGCATAAGCTATCATCCTCAAACTGATGGCCAAATAGAAAGAGTGAATCAATGGTTGGAAGGGTACTTGAAGAGCTATGTTGGTGAGCAGTAGAAAACATGGGTGAAATGGATACATTTGGGTGAGTTTTGCTACAACACTACTTTCCATATGTCCATTGGCATGTCTCCTTTCAAAGACTATAGGGTTATGAAGAACTTACATTTTTTGAGCACATATTTGGTGATAGTAGAGCTTCAAAAGCTAAATATTGGGTGGAGCAAAGTCAAGATATTTTGAAACTCCTAAAAGAAAATTTGCAGGTTGCCCAAAATCAACAGAAACAGTATGTGGATCAACATAGAGTGGAAAGAGATTTTTAAGTAAATGATTTTGTCTATTTGAAGATATAACTATATAAACAAACATACTTGAAGGTGAAAGGGTCAGAAAGGCTCAAACCAAGATACTATGGTCCCTACAGGATAACTCAAAAAGTTGGGGAGGTGGCTTATGAGTTGGAGCTTCTGGAAGGGAGAAAAATTCACAATGTATTTCATGTTTCATGCCTTAAGAAGGCTATTGGTCAGCAAATCTCTGTTTTAGAAACCCTCCTTCCATAGATGATGAAGGACAACTCATACTTATTATAGAAAAAATTTTGAAGGCAAGAGAAAGAAAATTAAGGAGTAGGACCATAAGGGAGTATTTGGTACAATGGAAAGATTTGCCAAGTGAAGATGCCACATGGGAGGAGGAAACAATTTTGCAGTATCCTAATTTAGAATTTCTTGAGGGCAAGAAATCTTGGGTGGGGAGGACTGTAATGTCCCAATTCAAATAAATCTCAAGAAGGGAAAATTCCACTAATCTACTAGTTTCCTAGGTTGGGGTGGAAACATTAGATTTGGAATAAGGGAACTAATAAAAACCAAATGGACTTTATCTCGAAATAAATATATTAAATGGGGCTAAATAAATATTTATGATGAGAAAATAAGATGGCACTTGGTCATGGAGACACATTGGTGGTGTGGGACCCAGACAAAGCTAGATTCCCCATGCCACATGGCATTCCAATCTCACCCATTCGAATCCAAGGTGGATTCCACTATTATTGGGGGATTTGGAAGGGCATAATACTTGGCATGAATCAATGAGGTCTAAATGTAGAGGAAGAGTAACTCCCATGGAAGAGGAAGAGGCATTTTGGAGCTAGTGGGACACTTGGGCTAGAATCCCTAGCTTCTATGACACCAATGATGAAGATGCCTATGACACTTATGACAAAATCAGACCTGATGGCTGACATCTGACATACATGACATGTCATGGCTAAACATAGCCTCCAAGAAGGCGCACAAGGGAGTAAGGGAATCCATAGAGACACCTATTCGAATTGAGTGAAGGAGGAGGATAGAATTGGAGGGACAAGTGGCACACTTTGGAATCTCTTCCCAACTTGAGTTGGAATGAGTCTTTTGCAAGGAATTCGACCCATGGAGGACTTGAGAATTTTATAAAATTCAGGAACAAATAAGAATACCAACTTTTGATCATTTCACATTTTTCATTTGGAGAGGAGAGCTACTAGAGTGCTATTCTACTTGCCTCGACACCAATTTCGAGGGTGAAAGATTCCCATCCTAATTGGAAATTGGAGAGGCCATTCAAACCTTTCATTTGGAGCTGCAATGGACTCCTTTTTTACAGGTTGAAGCTACAAGGCAGGTTGTGGTCACATATCTTTCAGCTTGCTTCTACAACCATTCTTCCATTTCTTGTCATATTTTTGCTCCTTGAGGAGAGGCGCACTTGGTGAGGTGATGATCTCTTTGGGATAGTTCTTGAGGCACCATATCTTTGTAATCTGATATATATAATCTGTATTTACTGCTCATAAGACTTTCAGGTCGAAATACAAAGTGAAACTATGTAAAAATGCTAAACTATGAATAAATGGTGTCATTTCCCCAATACCTTGTTATTTGCACTTGAAGTGGTATCGAATTCGAATGGTTCAGTCAAAATCTGATATATTATTGTTTTATAGAGAGCCATTAATATGATGAAGAAATTTCATATTCATTAGAGAAGCATTTGGAGCAATATTCTTAAGTTTCATAACCATTTGTGAAGATTTACTATCATTTCCCCTATGTTAAAGCTAGTATACAAACATCTGATTTATGGAAGTTGTAGAAGCCTATAGAAACTAATTGATGCTACATTGGGAATCCCATTGAAGTCCTTTATTAGTTCCATGTCTCTGTTCTGAAATTTGGGAAGGTCTTACAGTGTTTGGGAAGCCATCTTTGTCCCCTACCCTTGGGGGTTTTGAACCTCGATTTAACTAGTAAAGTTCCCTATTTTTCCCTTATTACAAATGAATGTTGCAGAAGTATTTTAGGAGTGTCCAAGCATCCATCAGCCTCATTTACATGTCTGAATACCTTCCAAACTCATTCAGACCCAATTTAGAACCATTTGGAGCCATTTGGGAGAAGTTGAGTCAATACTAATCTAAGGGTCGAATTGGTCAAAATATGCAATTTTTCCTAGTTTTTGCAAATTCTTAAAAAGGGACACTACATATGGGGAGTGGTAGGAAATCTCACAAAAAGCCTATAAGGGAGGATATAGAGGAGGGAAGGGCTATATTAAATGATAAGGGGATCAATGGAGATAGAGGGTTGTGCCTTGATGCTTCAAGCAATCCACCTATGAGGAAATTTTATTTTTCTTAACAAGAATGATTACTTTTTGTATTATATAAAAAAAATTGTGGCCTAACTGATCAACTTGAGATTACATTAGTCTACTTTAGCAGAAAATTAATAAAAAAATATTTGCAAAAAATCAAAATTATGGTTTCACACTAGTTAGTAGCTGCTATCCTCCTATTCTTAATGTCTATTTTGCTTAAGTAGATCCGACAAAACTGTCCTACAAGAAATACACATATAAATCACATTACAAAAATTTAGTAAATACATTTCTTGGCCACTAGAACCCTTCTGCCATCTTTCCTACATATGAATATATGTGTAAGGGGAGTGTACTCTATCCATGCCTATCTAGTCCACAGTTTTATTGTCCCCTGGAATTATCTGATCACCATCAGTTGAGCCAACCGAGCCCTCAAGGGATGGAACATTATGTTCATATTCAAAGCCTAAAAATTATTCCATTTCTAGAGACTTCACCTTTTGTTACAAAACCTGAATTTATTCCTCTTGCTCATTCTTTTTTTCCTTTTAGATATTCAACCTCAATTTTTTCCATAATTAGCTTAGTGTTCAACCCGTTCACCTGTGTGTTTATAATTTCATATTGTATTTGCAAGATTGATGAATTTATGACAAAGTTAGTCTCCCATCTTTTCTCCATTTCACCATTTTATTCAGAGATTGTGCCACTATCTCCAACATTTCATCATCCAAACATTTCATTCTCTTAATAGTGAGGTCCCTATTCTCATCGGGGTTCTCCATCGTGGGTCGAATAATGTTATCCTAACTAACACTACCTATGATTCTTAGAAAATAGAACTCTCATTTCCGATCTAATTGACTATTGTAAGTGAGTGATTGAGCCACATACATACTAACTATTGAAATAAAAGCTTCCTCTATTTGGGATTTAGACAAACTTGGAAATGGTAGTGCTACAATTCCTCTAATAAGGTTCTCATAAGTTTTCAAACCAGACAAAAAGTTTTGAGCAGCTTTCATATCCAAAATGCATACCTTCAAAATGGAAAGAGCTTTGTCTTTGAGGTCTGTCTGGGTGACCACAAACATACTTCGGTGAAATTCCAATGTTGAACCACATCGCTTCAGAAATACATCGTGAGTGATATCCTACCCCTTGAGAGCTATCCCACCCCCAAAAATATACAAAACTAATACAAAATTCTCTATTTAACCGATTGTCCTCAAGAACCAAACAAATACCATTACACTCGATATCCCCAACCCAAGTAAAAATATATCCAACAATGAAACGCCTCCTTAGTCATGCATATGAGCACCAATTGTCGACAGATACCAAACATCATGAATTGCTTGGAATTCGAATAAAAAGTCCCAATGGAACAAGTGTTCTAAAATTGAAACTCAACTGCAGGATAACCTCCCTCTCCCAAATCCCCTCCAAGATAGACTGTAGGAGATGACTAACAATATCTCAACATGTCCAATCATTCGTCCTCCACATTGTATCAATTTGAAAATCCACTTCATTGCTAATGAAATTCATCCCCTGATAATCCCAAGAGATTATGCATTCCCCCAAAACTTGTTCTCCATTAATCACAATTGTTACGATGCTCATAACACTGATTACATCCATCACTTCTTGAATGCATTCACACACATAATAGTCCTATTGATTTAATACACTTAATTCACACCACCCATCACATATCACGAGCTTAAATGCAGGCCCTAACATGACGTAATCTTTCCAAATGGTGAAGTAATACTGCCACATGGTCACAAATTGATAAACTATAGTTGAATATACGATTTTGAGATCTGAACTTAAGGTATCATAGCCCATTTTTCTTAGATGCATGGCTAACGGATGATAGAATGACTTGAATCCTCTCCATTCAGCTCAAATATTCCTTGCTTGATGTTGCATGCACAATTAGAGTGATGATCAACTTACTTATCTAAAGCACGTAGAACATGGAACACTTGCACTTCTTCAAATTCAGAGATCAATTGTTGTATTTTCCAAATTATACAGCAAAGAAATCCATCCTTTGGGATCAATTTAAGGTCCAAGTGATGAGTCGTGATCATTGAGTCCCCAACCATTATCAAATACCTTATTTTATGACCTTGATCTTGTTTCAAACGATGCAAGTGTTGGACATAGTGTTGTCATTGATGTCAAATGGGAGTAAAATGTATAGACTTCATGTAATTAGAAGCCAATTTGAAGAAGTATACAAAACAAAATGTCAAAGAGAGTATAAAGAGAGCATGCGCAATAGAGTGGGTGTTGTGTAGTGGTCTTGTAACCCAAAAGATGGCTCCTTGAATGCTATAAAACCCACAAAATAATGCAATTTAAGTTATTACAAATGTCAAGACAATTCAGCTTAAGAAAACTGTAAATCAAGTTTAGCATCTTGGTCGGCCCTCTTACTCAAAAAAGAAGGGGAGGTCAGGCGTGTATTAAGAGCATGATGATCATTGTGAGAATGGGCATGGGGAATGAGCTAAAAAATGTAAGGTGAAGGGGTTTGTAGTGTTGAATATGATTGTCATTGATGTCAAAGGAGCTTAGTAATGACAAAGGAATAACCACGAACATGATGGCAAGGTGAACTTAATGAAAGACAAAAGAAGTACAAAGGAAGTGATGACATGGCATGTGTGATGAGGCTGGAAAGACACATGATGGTGTTCTGGTGCTATCATGAAGTCAATGTTGCAATCTTACATTATTCTGGAAAAGTATGGCAAGTTTGTGAAACTTTGGAAATTGACTAAGTATGAAAAAGTAGTCAAAACTGCTCTAAGAGAATGCACCATCATATCAGGTTATATCTTGTTGAAGTGGCTATCTATTCATGGTCTCAGTTTTCCTTACACATGTCTGAGGAAAAAGTTACAAGTCTGCCAAAATAGGGTCTCAGGATAAACTTTGGAGAAATTCTTGAAAATGACTTGAGTGTTGGAAAACTAGTCCAGGTGGCCTTGGGAAAATGCCCGCCATACCTCATGGTAGAATGATAAAAATTATCTGGAACTATCATGCTCTAGCTTGTCAAAGAGGCTATATTTCCATTGTCTCATTTTTCATAGAAGGTGTTTGATGACAAAGTTAACAACCTTCCAAAACAGGGTTTCAGGTTGCTCTTACACCAAAGTAGCGAAATTGCCTAAGTGGCCTCAGGGAAATGCCTGCCATAATTGGTAGGTTAAAGTAAATGCCTGCACCATATGGTAATCCTATAGGTTGTTGATGTGTCTACCTGGCCATGTTCTCATCTTGTCTTGAGAGTGCATAAGGAAGAAGTTATGGATCTATCAAAACAGTGTTTCAGGCAGATTGGACAAGTCTAAGAAAAATTGTCCAAGTATACTGGTAAATGTGCCTGAGTAGCCTCAGGAAAATGTTCGCCATAAACTGTGGGTAAAAGTAAATTCTCGCATCGTATGGTCAGGCTGTACCTTTTTGAGCTGTCTATCTAACCATGGTATTAGTTTGTCCAAAGAGTCTCTGAGGAGGAAGATATTAATCTGCCAAAAGTGCCTCCCAGCTTGATTTGCACTACTCCAGCAAAATGCTCGCCGAGGAGAGAGAAAGAGGTTTCAAAGGGGTGAAATTGGTTTGGATAGAATCAACTTGTTGGCCTTTATCCATTGGATATCTCACACTTCAAATTTGATGAAAATAAAGATTACTTCATACTAACTTAGGGTTTGATAATTTTGCCTAAGTGTCAAATCAACAGTTTGGACGGCCACTTTAAAATGCTTGCCAGATGATGGGTGTGTGTCAATAAATTCATCTTTTGACATGGTCTTGTTCATTGTTGAAGTGGATATCCAACCATGCTTTTAGTTTTCCTTATGGTGATCATATATGAAAGAAATCAATCTTCCAAAGTGAAGGAAAAAGTGTTTTACATATTAAAGACACAAATTTGACTAAGTGTCAAACTCACATGGATAAGAGGCAATTTGGAAATTCCCACAAGGAGGTGTCCTTGTGCCGATAAAAGTAATCAGCTGGCATGGGCTTGTTCTCTGATGAACTGGCTATCTAACCATGAGCTCAAATCTTCCTATGGAGTTCACACGTGCAAAAAACAAGCCTGCCAAAATGAGAAAAAGCTTGTTCTTACTATTCAAATGAAGGTTGAAGAGGCATTTGGAAATGCCCACCAAAGAGTGTCCTTGTGCTGATAATTCCTCTAGATGACATGGGCATGTTCCCTAGTGATCTACCCATCTAGATGTGGTATCGGTTTCCTCCTTGATGCTCACACGTGTGAGATCTTGGCTTGCCAAAATAGAAAAAAATAAGGTTAATTACACCTTGTATTATGCCCGCAAAGGCTTAGGAAAATGCCTGCAAGGGGCTATGTTATGCCCGCAAGGGCTTATGGTATGCCCACAAGAGCTTAAGGGAATTCCCACAAGGGGCTTGAAGCATAAATCTCCCAAGAGCTTTATTATGTATGCAAGGGTTTGTTTATGCCCGCAGGGGATTAAATGAATAAGCTCACAAGAGCTTAAAGAGATGCCCGCAAGGGCTTATGTTATGAAAGTAAGGGGATTAATGGATAAGGGCTAAAGAGATGCCCGCAAGGGCTTGTGATATGCCTGCAGGGGCTTAAAAGGAAAGCTCGTGAGAGCTTGGACTATGCCCGCAGGTGAAGAAAGAGGATAGCTCGTAGATGATGGGAGAAGCCCGAATAGGAGGAGAGTCCCGCTTGCTTGAGATGGAAGAAGCTCGGATCCCTGAGAATAATGAAGCCCACAAGCCTGAAGGATGACCAATGAAGTTTTAATTAATTAATTAATTAAAAATCAACAATAAACAAAGTAATAAATTTAAATATGTAATAAACAGAATTATAAATTTAAATCAGTAATAAACTAAGATTTGAAGAGGCACGAGGAAGAAAGGGCATGAGTTCATTTTGTAAAGATGCAATGGTTAAATGATGAAGAAGAATATATAAACAAAAGTGTGAAATGGAAAGAATATGTCTTAGCAGTTCATATTAAAAGGACAACAAGAACAAGAACTGAAGTGTATGCTGGGTTTTGAGACGAATATTTAAAGCAGCATTGAGACCATAGGAAAAGACCAGAATGTTTTCATATTCGAGATGAAGAAGTTGATAACAAAAGTCAGATATTAAAGGGGAAGAATTGAAGCTGTTTGTAGTCCAGATCCATGTAGCAGCAAGAGAAGACACAGATTGAAGAAAGCAAAGAATTATATATGACAAAATTAAAGAAAGAAAGATCTGGAAGATTGATATAAACACATTAGGAAGGTATGATGGTGCTAGGGTCGGCTACAGTCCTGCAAGGGGGTTGTAGCCTCCTTCCAGTGGTAGCTGGTAAATAGGGTGTCGAATCATCCTTTCAGTTGTAGCTGATAAACCAAGGGGTTGTAGCCTCCTTCCAGTAGTGGCTGGTAAATAGGGTGTAGTATCATCCTTGTCTATTGTAGCAGGAATAATCCAGGGTGTTGTAGCATCCTTCAGTTGTAGATGAGAAACTTGGGGATTGAAGTCTCCAGCAAGTTGTAGCTTGCAAAAACTATTGTAAATATAATTTTGCAGTATAGAAAGAGTTTGTGGTTTTCCTAATTGGGTTTCCACGATAAAAATATGTGTTCTGTGTATTTTGTTGATTCCATGTTTTAATTAATATTAATAATTGGTTTAAATTGGTAAAAAGATAACAATACTGATTCACCCCCCCCTCTCAGTATTAGACAATATTCCAACATGTAGTTGGGAAGGAAGGTGAAGGGTTCACAGTTTGATAAGAAGATGAAGCTCTGAAAGGGTGAGCAATCTCAAGGAAGAAATGAAGATTTGAAAGATGTAATAGTGAATATATGAGCATTTGAGGAGATTAATGACTACTTAATATGAAGCAGAGTCTAGTACGAAGTCATAGTTGGGTGAAGTTGCAGTTGTGAGTAAGGATGAAGTCTTGGAGTGTCACCCATAACAAAGTCACGGTTAGAAAGGAAGACAAATCTTGAAGCATAACCAAGTGCGAAGTTGCAGATAGGACAACGGATAAATTTTGGAAGTAGAGCTTTGTGCGAAGTTGTAGTTGGGAAAAGTTTCCATTATGAGGAAGGAATAAATCTGAAGCAGATCCTAGTGTGCAGTACGAAGGAAGTTGCGGATAGTGTATTGAGTCAAGTACGCAGTGCAGAGCTAGCAGGCCTGGTACATAACAAGATGTGGAAGGTGTGAAAACCCTAGTGCACAAGAAGATGTGGAAAGTGCGTAGAGCCAAGTGTTGTGAGTGAAAAATAACACAAAGGGAATAAATCTGAGTGTGATGAACAAAGTGCGCAATGTAGAGTGAGAAAAAAAGAGTGCACCGAACAAAGTGTGTAGAGAGTGCGTAGTGCAGAACGTGTGTAGGAAAAGGAGAAGTACATAGAAAGCTGAGGAGAGTGCATAGTACAAAGTAAGACTGAGGAAATAGAGAAGTACGGAGAAAGCTGTAGGTAGTGCATAGTGAAAAATAAGTTTTGGAACGTGCAAGTTAGAGTAAATTATGGAGAGTGTGCAATACATATTAAGCAGTAGAAAGTGCGCAGTGGAAAGCAAGCTATAAAGAGTGCACAGTGCAGAGCAAGGAAAGGAAACTGAGACTGAGAAAAGAGTGAAGTACAAAGAAAGCTGAGAAGAGTGCAAAGTATGCAGTTCAAAGTAATCTAAAGAAAGTGTGCAAATGGGGTTGAAGCCTCCATCTTGTCATAGAAGAGAAAGGGGGTTGTAGCCTCCATCCTATCACAACAGAGGAAGTTCATGAGGGGGTCATATCCTCCTTCGAGTTGTAGCTAGAATCTTTCTATCAGTTGGAGCCGACTAAGACAAGGGAATCTTTCTATCAGTTGGAGCTGACTAAGACAAGGGAATCTTTCTATCAGTTGGAGCTGACTAAGACAAGGGGGTTGTAGCCTCCTTCCAATTGGAGCTAAAAAGTAGGGTGTTGGAGCATCCCTTCAGTTGGAGAAGAAGAAACAAGTAGGTCAGAGCCTCTCTCCACTTGTAGCTGGTGATCATTGGAGATTTAAGTCTCCTCAACTTGGTGTAATCATATTGTTTTTATAAATACTATATATTGAGTTTTTATATATACATTCAATGTACTCTCTTGTTAATGGTGGATTGATGCATATACTGTTTTGATGAATTGAAAGTGGAATAGTAAATTTGTATGAGATACTGATTCTCCCCCCTCTCAGTATCCCAGTGTGTTCTACAACTGGTATCATAGCAGGTCCTTCTTACAAGTTTGACCAACTTGAAGGAGAACCTTAAACACACCAATGGATGAACACGCAGTTCTTTCAATGAATGGAGTACCCTTATTTGATGGGACAAACTATGTGTTATGGAGTATAAGAAGGAAGTGGTACCTAATGAAATAGGACTTGACATATGGAACTCATTTTTTACTGGCTACACTCCACCAAAGAAAGTGAAGTGTATAGCTTGGAAGGATGCAATGAAGAATAACTCGATGGCCATAGAAACTATACTTGATGGGATAACATATACCTTAAAAGAGAATGTGGGACAATGCACATCAACAAGAGAACTATGGCTCGAACTAAAAGACCTCTATTCAAATGAAGAAGAGAAGACATAGGAAATAGAAGCTAGATCCATCAAATACCTAGTGCAAAACTCAACCAACTTTGAAGATAAGAATTTTCCTGAACATTCTATTTGCAAATGTAATATTGCTCATTTCTCTTATATAATAATGAAGAAGTATGCCATCTTGGTCAAGAGGATGAAAATAAAGATGAAACTTTTGGTGAAACAGAAGTCGAGGTTTATTGGGAAGGAGAACTTACTTGTGGACTAGAAGAATTAGAAAAATCAAGAAAGGAAAATGAGCAGCTCAAGGAAAAATTGCTAAGATACGAAGAAAAATAAGATAATTTATATATTCAAGTACCCAAGAATGCTCTTAAAAAACTTGAAAGAAAGACTTTGCATGCTCTAGAAGGATTAAAGAAATCCTAGGAAAAGAATGTGCTGCAGCAAAAACTATTAAAAAACTGAGCAAGAGAAACATGAAGAGCATGAAAAGGACTAAAAAACTATCATTGATTTGAAATTCGAAGTTGACAAAGCTACAAGATTCAAGGAGGCTCTAACTAGTCAGCTAAAGGAGAAAGATGAAATCTGTCAAGCTAGAGAGGTTGAGAATGTCTTTTTAAAAGGTGAATTAGAAAGGACTGTTGCAACAAACAAGAAGCAATCCAAAGAAGTCACTTCGTTCAAGGATTAGATAGAAGATATGAGGATTAAGGGAGAAGAAATGACAAGCAAGCTTCAAGAAAAGGATAGTGAAATCAATAGATTACATGAGAGGTTGAACACATAAAGCATCATTAGTCTAAATTTTGAGAAAAAGTACATCATACTTGAATGATCTCTTAAGGCAACAAAGAGATTCAAGTGACAAAAGAGGAATTGGCTTTCGCCGTAAGACTGAAGACTCCCAGTCACATGGAAGAGAAGATGAGAAGAAAACTCATAATTCAAGATCCAATGAAGTTGGAATTCAACATAAAAGGAATGGCATGCAAGGATGGATTGAGCAACAAAAGTGGATCAAGTAAGAAATCAAAAGGACTTCATTTCGAACATATTCATCCCAAGAAAAATTAGCTACTCACAGGTATTTAAATATCTTTAATGGTTGCTGTTACACTTGCAAAAATTATGGTCACAAGGCTATCCACTGCAGAGCTTATGACATGTATTCTATAGCAAGAACCAGAGGTATGAGGTCCTTCAAATGTCAATGTTACAATTTCCATAGCTATTGACATATAGCACAACATTGTAGAATTAATCCAACAAAACCTCATAGACAAGAACATGCAAAACCATGGAGAAAGAAATGTTCCAAAGATCTTGTGCATATAGATACAAAAGCATGGAAGAAAAAATCAATTGAAAATCCTAGGATTGAAGAAATTCAAACTATTGGTTATAACAAGAGTGAAGACAAGGATCTAGACTACGAATTCCATGAAATATCCACTACTGAATGTTAAGAATGGATCTATGAACATCTATTGAAAATGTCAAAATTTATATTATGAAAAGGAAGCTGTTGTCGCAGAGGCCAAAACCAACAGAAATACATTTCAATAGTTATGAGTCATACATTTAAAATTTGCCAAAATTTGCAAGCCTATCATTGTCCTTGGTCTACAAAATCACTGCTTATTATTAATTACATTATTAACATTTGAAAACAAGACAAAACTATAAATTTATCCATGGAGAAGTTGATGATAGTCGAATTTCTAGTTAATGTCCAAGGATTCATAATGACAAACATAATTCAATATCTGGCAAGGTTCCTTCTTTGACACTTTCACTTCCTACAACATCCGATCTTGCACCAAAAAGGGCCATGATGTGCTCTTGCTATCGCTCTAATTGTTCAATTTGGTTCTTGAGAGCTGCTGTTAGCACTCAGAATTTATCCTTTGGTTGTAGAAGGATAATCCTAAGGTAACTCTTTCAAACCAACCTTTAGGAGGAAAGATGGCTTCTTTCCTACCAAAGAGGGATCTCTCAGTAGATGAATACAATGGCCATAAATATCTTTACACAAGCTAAATTAAAGATTGTAATGGCTGAAACAAGATGGTTCCATTGGGCATGGAGTCATAATCATAAAATATAAAAGATACACAGGGCTTTCACAATACCAATCTTTCCACAAAGGCGAGATAGTTATTCGTTCACAGTCAAGTTCTTGATTTGCTGGTGGTAAAAGAAGAAAAATGAATAGTCTATTAATATGGGCATCAACATGATGAATCCAATATCAACTTTAGAGGAAAACTAATTTGTGAATACTTGAGATCAATAAATCAAAGCATAAAATTATGAATTTTGATTCATTATACACTTCTTCAAGCGTGAAAGAAAACATAATGGGAATAAGATAATAGGAATAACATGCACAGGAGAAAAGGAGATACATACTATGAAATAATAACACGAGAATCTCTACTTCCAAAATTTCTTGCTTGGCTCTGCAACTTTTATTAAGCTTTTAAGTATTCAGTGCAAAATGCCTTTCGTTCTCATAAGTTCCAACCCCCATTACATTACAAAAACTTGTTTAAATACATAAAAAATGCTCCATGAGCTGCAACTAACTGTTTGCATTCCAAAAATAGAAATTTCATAACTATTTTATCACATCTATCAAAAGTTAAAAACTAAATAGTTAAAAACATGGAAAATGATTTCAGTCCACATTGTAGTGGATCTTGATACTCCTTCGCTGGCATATTCTGGACACCTGTCTTCATTGATGTAGCTTGTATCTCATTCTCCCGAATTTCTCCACTGTCTTCCACTGTTCTACAGATGGTGTCTCATAACTAGTCATTTCTTTAACTGAAACTCTCAACCCAACATGCTCCACATAGTATATTGGAGGCAATTCAACAATTATCATCTTTAACCGATTATGAATTTCAAAATCTACATCCAACTTGTCAATTATGAATTTTCATGTTAGGGATTCAGTCATGTCTTCAAATTTTTTGTGATCCATTCTGGCTTTAACTAACAAAGCTTGATACTCGGACTGAGAAATTTGGTTTCCATTTTTATCCCAGAAAGAAGGGAGTCCTTTTTGAAACATTTCTGAAAATAAACTTTTAAAAGACTTAACTTGCTGTGAAATTTTATTTACTCTTGCTTGGACACTTTGAACATGATGGTGTTTTGCAATGATGCTTCTTGCATGAGTTATTATTGTAATTCTATTCTTGATTCCCAAAGTTTTCATATCTTCTAAAGTTAAGAAATTAAGGAAATCAATAGTGCTTTGGGCTGTTTTTGTTGTTCTTTTCTCCAAAATCTCCATCATGACTGAGCAATTTTGTAGACCTATACTCATCACTTATTCTTTATCCTTTATAAAATTTAGATAAGACCTTAAATTAACAGATTCAACCATGATCATATCCCAGATTAAATGTCTGGCTCCTTGCACAAGCAATTTCCCTGAAATTTTTTCAGTCAACTTTTCATTTTGCTCCAATAATATTTTATTTTCTTCTTCCAGGACCTTTCTTTCTTCTTCTTTCTTCTTCACTTCCTCTGCCAAATTCTGATTTTTTGTTTTTAAACTTTTGATTTCTTCTTCTTTCAAACTAATTTGTGACATAGCTTGAACAATATCTTTTGTATTAGTCTTTGTGCTTGACTGACCTTGTTTTTATCTGATTATTCATTTCTAGAATCAACTGACTTTCATTGAGGACATCAATTTTAGCTAAAAGTGTAGCTCTTTCTCCCTCCCATCCATTTTGTTCTTCTATAAGCTTCAATACTTTTGCTTTAGTATCAGTTAATTCTTGAGATAAAGCTTCCTTTTCCTTTTCTAACTCTGTTAACTCAGAAGCTTGAATTAATTGAGTAGCTGGAATCTTGAGTTTTTTCTTTAATAGTTGGATAGTGCTCTCCTTTTCAGCTAAGATCTTTTTTGTGGCTTGACCTTTATCTGGTTCACTATCCATGGTCAATATATCACCCTGGAGTTTTTTGACTTTTTGCTGGTATGCTTTATTTTCCAATTTCTCTTGTTTTAACTGATTTTCTAGCCTCAAGACAGTAGACTGTAATTTTGAATTCTTCAAAGCAGTTTTCATCAAATCTGTATATATCACTTCCCCAATTTTCTTATGAAGATGGATTTTATCGGGTATAAGGATTCTTTGCAAATTTAGTTTCATCTCTGAAACTCTAACCTGGGTAGTTACTGCCAAATTTAATGTGTTTTTGACATGATCTTTTACAGTAACTAATGAAACTTCTTTGTCTGAGATATCCCTTACTTTTGAATAAATGTTTAAAACCTTTTCTGAAGAAATGTGCCTTTCTTTTCCACATTTGGTATACAAGTCACTCCTTGACTTAAATTTTTCACTAGATCCACTTTGCCGTGCTTCTTCAAAACTGTATTCTTAAACTTGGAAAACTGGTTCCTGGTCTTTTTCTTCTATCTTTTTTATTCAAATTTCAACCATCTCTTCATCTGAATCAATCTTTGACCTTTTTGATATTTCTGAATCTTCATCCATATACTCATCATCCTCTGGAAAAATCCTTTTACCAGTGATGTCAATTTTCCTTGGAGTTGGTATAATCATTGCAGATGATTTCATTATTGCAGAAGGATTAGCCTGCAGTGTCTTTGAAGTCTCTATATCTGGTTGATATTCCATTAAATTAGCTTTTTCAGCTAATTCTTCTACCTCTTCCTGATCAAATGCTATGCTTCTGTTTTGCTGCCTTCTTTGTGAAATAATGTGGTAAGGGTCATAATTGATTTTGGTAGCTTTTGCAAAATTCATATATTGTAACATGCCTTCAATGAGTGAGAGGGAAACCTTATTCTTTATAATTAGAGGACCAATCTTCATAGGAAATTTGATTTCAGAAGCCTTCCTTAAACTCAAGAAGTGTTCATTCTCTACAATAATTTTCTGTCTGAAAAACTCTAGAGCAAATATCCTCGGTGTTAAAAATGCAAGCAAGATATATGGCTCATGAACAAAGCCATAAACTCTAATGATAGAATGGTTTTTCAAAAGAAACCAATCTCCAACTCTCCGGTCTGAACTGAACTGTAAAACCTCTTGCATTTCGGGTAATACTCTGGGTAATTGGTTTTGAAACATTAACCTGTACATTTCTGACATGATAAGATTCATATAATTGAAAGTATTGTTCCCGATCTCAGAAGTGAAAATAATCTCCGAGAACTGCAAATTTGCTTCATTGAAAAACAAGAACAATCTGACCAAATATGATTGAAACCTGAAGTGTCTTGTCATGTGGAAATTTGCTAACTGAGAATGAATACTCTTAGTTAGAAACTCATCAAATTTAAGGCAGGGTAACTGACTGGACTCAAACTCAAAATGATGCTCACCTATTCTAAATAACAGACTTAAAAGAGTTTCCAGGACAAATTTATCAGTATCTAACCCTAGAAACTGACTCAATAGTGGAATAACCCACTAAGACTCTTCATTGAATAGGTTAATATCCAAGGGAAAAGGTTCATTCTCAACAGAAAGACCAGGCTTTAGGATTTTGGAGTAAAAGACTTGTTTTTCTTGTGCAATGGCTTGACTAAACCACTCAATTAGAGTTTCTTCAACAAAATCTTCCAAATTTTGAACAAACGACCCGGGAACTTCTAAAGAATCTCTGGCTATTTGGGAATTTACAGAACATAGGATTTTAGACCTACTGGAATCCATTATCACACGTTCAGACTGGGAATAGTTTGACGCACACCAGGCTACAAAATCTGGGAAATTTAGGGTTTGTTCTGGGAAAAAATGATGAAAAAGAGACTTTTGTACACCATGCAAATCCTTTCCCTGTTCATCTAAGACCTTTAGCCTATATTTTACTTCTCGTACCGAACCAAAGGACAATACTGTATCGAATATATCTCCATCCCCGTCTTCGAAGATTTCTTCTAATTTACTAAACTCTTTAACTTGTGCCTCTACTTCTTCTCTTTCCATTTTTAAAAGAACAATAAACGGTTAAAAATTCGTGAACTACCTGGTATATGATGGTTGGAAAGGTATATATTGACCCGAATCCCACTGATGTAGACACGTTCCTTCTTCATGTACAGGAAAATAGATGACTCATTTCCCGCGACCTTTCCCTTTATAATATTTCTTTTTATAATCAACAAATAAAATTTAACCGTTGATTTTGTCGCCCTTTTCGCCTACGCTGTCGATCTCATCAAGCACTATCACCTAAAGTGGTTTCAGGATCACTCAAGGTGGTTTCCCATAACCACTTTTCAATTGTCGAAATGAATTCTAGTTCAACACGTGGCAAGTGGTATATATTTCTCCACTGTTCACCTTTTCCTTTCTCCAAGCTACTCTCGAGCGTGGAAAGATTATTACCCGTTGATCTATTATCCCTTTAATTTTTGGCCGTCGATTGACTTCGAAACTGATCCCATTCTAACACTCCTTTAGCTTTTCTTCCCACTATTTTCCACCGCCGAGCTTGCATGCTTCATCCTTAACCATCGATCTGTGCCAAACTTTAGTTTCTCGCTTCCTTTAGTGTTTTGGAGGTCCGCCATCCTTTTAGCCATTCTGCCATTTTAGAGCTTCGCCAATAAATTTAGTGACTTTCCAGCGCTTTGTCCTCAATTTTAGCATGTTGGCTAAATTTAAAACCCTATCAATTTGTTTATATGCTCAGGTAGATATAGAAATTTTCACTAGCTTATTGGTCACAACCTTAGGTCCCATTGTAAACTTCTATACTTTGATTTACCTTCTTTTCCTTCTATTCACATAGAAACTAATCCCGTGTCAACAACTGCGATTTCATCTGCATTGCGTTGATTAACCTATGTTTGGGCATACCATTCCGTGACGCTAGTCTCCTCATTTCGAGATACCTAGTTCTCCAAGTTTTCTTTGAGATCCTTGAATTTATTTCGTTGTGCTTGAACTATTTCTAAAAGACTGATCTTCGAAGAATTAATGCGCTGTAGGCTATGAGGATTATACATAGTGACTAAATTACTAAGAAAATTTGTTCACTCAATGGTTAGATACAAAGAAAGTGGGACTCAGATCTAATGCAAATTTCATATCTAGTAAAATCCATGATCAATTAATGCTCATAAGTGATTATGTTCATACTCCAAATTCATTTACGCTCATATGCTTATGAAAATATTGAGAAGACGTGGAAGTAAATATCGCATTCATTTTGGCATGAACGAATCGATCATTTCCTCTTTGCTTGTACTAATGCTGGAGATTGAATGCTTGCGATTTAATTGCCCAGGACATCTAACGCATACCAAGCTGGTTGTGTCACTTGTGTGGTCCTTTTCAGAACCATGCATACATCACCAATAATGTGTCAACTCAATCTAATAATTTTCGGCAAATATGAATCATGGGAGATGGTTTGTTGCACAGTTCGAATTATCATTCAAGTTCCAAAGAAATAATGTAACAAGCTGACAAAATTGAAGCTTACCATTGATGGGAAATAAAGTTCAATAATTTGAACAAGCTTAGCTGGTAAGGGGAGTAAGAGTGAAGAAAATGAAGGCTATTAATAGTAAGCCAACTTAGTCATAAGGGGATCTGATCACAAACTTAGACTGGAAGCACATATTGTATGAAGCTCATAAGCCTCAAGAAGTGAAGAAGCATAATAATGTGAAGCAGTCTTCTAATTTGAATGTTGTAGCAACTTGGAAATATAGATGTAGATGATTGATACTCTAATGAAATGGACTCAAGCATGTTGAGACACTTGTCAATAAGAGCAACAAAGATGAAACAAGAGGTTGAAGGATTAAAGAATGGATGCTCTAAGATCAGTTCAGTGTTTCATTATGACAACATTCTTAACTTAGGAAAACCTAATAATCTTGAGGTAGATAATAGTAAAAGAAGCAAATAACAACAATCAAAGAATGAACAGTGAACTGAATCAAAATTGGGAGCAAAAAAAAGACGAAGCATGAGTCCATGGGGAGTATCCCTTTTCCATTGATGTCAAAGGGGGAGATTGACAGTAAAACAAGGGCTGTAAGTCAGGGAGAGACGGGGAGCAGAGGATCAGTAGGCGGCAAGTCAGGGGGAGTTGATAAGAGGAGAAAAACCAATGAGGAGCTATTACTTATGGGGAGATCAATTTTACTCAATTTTACTTGGTGTTGACATCAATGCCAAAGGGAGAGATTGTTGGACCTAGTTTTGTCATTGATGTAAAATGGAAGTAAAATGTATAAACTTGATGTAATTATAAGCCAATTTGAAGAAGTATATAGAACATAATGTCGAAGAGAGTATGAATAAAAGAACCTAATGAAGTAGGCGGTGTGTTCGGGTCTTACAACCCAAAAGAGAGCATGCGTAGTAGAGTGGGTGTGTTGGGCGTAGCCCAATTGGGACAGTTTTGATGGTGCAGTCCAACTAAAGGAAAGTTTTGATGGCAGAAGTAAAACATAGGTGAGGCCTAACATCATCCAGTTTTGGGAGAAACAACTCCGCAATTCTCAGGAGCAGGGCGTGGAGCGTGACGAAGTGGCATATAGGGATCTGTCCCCTTAGTAAATGCGAAGTACTAAGGAGAAACAAAGTAGTTGGAGTAGTTAAGAATGAAGTGGCGGACTGCCAAGCTACCTGAGCAGAAGTACAGACACATAAGTGGTGCAAAGGATGCGCCACTGTAGTGTCAGAGCTGCGCGGTCAAACTGCGACTGTTAGATCCTAAAGAAGCGGTGCAAAGGACAACAGAGCTCCAATGAAGTAAAGGCAAAGCATGGTCAATAGGAGAACCATGTCGTTTTGGGTTTAAGGGTACTATGGGGTTTCGACCCATAGTTATTGTAAATATGTGACCTTCGGGCACAATCTATAAAAGGGGCAATCTTGCATATGTAAGGGTTAGATCTTGTTAGTCAAGAATAGATATTGAAGATCTGATTGTAAGATATGTGCTAAGAGATCTCTGAGAGGAAAAATACTCTACAACTGTGTGCACAGAGATCTATTGTAGAGAAGAGTCTGCAACTGAGTGCGCAGACTGGAACTATTAATCCTTCCAAGAAATAAACAACAGTTCCCGTGGACGTAGCTCCCATCTGGGGGGTGAACCACGTAAATATCTATGTTGTGTGATTGTGCTTATGAGTTATTTCATGTTTATGAATGTTATGCTTTTATATGTATTTCCATGTGTATGTCAATGAGAATAATATGCTAAGTGTGAATGAATGGGAATGGAAATGATATGTTAAGTGTAAGAACATGCATGCATGAACATTGTGAAGTTGTGTTGAATATACTAAATGCGCAGTTGTCTAGTTAGAATAGTAGTTGCGCAGTTGAAGGAATAAAAGTAACTCAACGAAGTCTGTATTGTTAGAATTGTGAAGTGCACAGTCACGTATTTGCACTGTTATATTATGGTAAATGCACAGTTAGGAGTAAATGTGCAGTCACAACGAATCAACAGGGCCTGTAGGTTGTCGAGGAATGCAAGTGCACAGATACATGCTAAGGAGTGATATGCGAAGTAAATGTTAAGTGAGTTGCGCATCTTCACCCCGTATAACATAACTATGTGTCACCAGGTTACATAAACTTGATTCTGTAACCACCCATCTTCGCTTCGGGTGAGACTTTAGCCTAGTCACAGGTTGATGCCGAAAGGGCCAGTGAAGGGGATTTTGTTGGACTAAAGATAGAAGAACCTCGCAGAACCCAGGTCATCCCCAATTGAGTAGTGAGAAGGGTTACGAGCCAACAAATGGTTCCATTTCCGCACTACAGAATGGCGATATGCGATGTTGTTATGTTATGAGACTGTGAAGAAGGAAGTATAGCTAACAAGTGGTTTGTTGTCACGCTTGAACTGGTGATGTGCTTTGATAACTGGAATCCCGAGAAAATAGAGATACATAAATGGGTGGCTAAGAAAAAAATGTAGTTTGCGAAGAAAGAAAATAGACATCCGTGCTTATCTACGGAAGAGTGGTTGCAGAAATACCTATTTTCTGGCATACACAAAATTTTCTTCTCATTTTTCGGTAATGAGCTACACGAGTGGATATCATGACCTGCAGAGCGCAAAAATTGTTTTCAGGGTGGAGAACCTACAATTTGGACTCCATAACTGATTTAGAGGCTTAAAGAGGTTGATAGCCCAATTTCAAGGGCAGTAGACTTTTGGCTAGATAGCGTGCTAGAAGGCTATGTTACCGAATTTGCTGTGGACACTTTGAATTCTTACAGCGCAGCATAAGGAGAGTCTTACATCACACCTCAACCTTCCACTCTGGTGGCCAGTCTTCCATGATCAACTCGATATTTTGCGCATTGAGATGATACAACCCTTCAAACCATTCAGGAGGCGTGATTATAACTCGTGGCTGTATGTATATGAAGTGCAGTCCGGCTTTGAACTCCATCCTCTGATTATAACGGGCCGTCACCTCCTTGGTGATACACATAGTCTTCTTAATGACTTTGCATAGTTGCTCATAGTAGGTGAGGAACTGAATGTTGTTCACTCTTTGGTGGTCTGGCTTCGGGTTCGCCCACATGTTAGCAAACCTAGTTGCCCGAAAATCTCCAAGGAATACCAGAAGACCTTGCTGGTAGCGAGGTTCCTTCCACCACACAAAGGCAACCAATACGAGCAACCAACTGTAGTGGAATGGAGCTCCGTTTTCTTGTGTCTCATGGATGTCTTCTAAAAACTCATTCAACAAGTAGCTTTCCCAATTGCACTGAAAGCCATCCTTAGCCTTTGCAGCTAAGGATACTACAACAACCGAGACTTCATTTGGCATGCACTTTCTCAAGATCTTTCCTGCGAGCAGATGCACTGTAAAGCACGTTGATTGATCTTGGATTCCTGCAGTCACATAACCATGGATTCCTTCACTTATGCCGAATTCATTCTTCATTCTCGCAGCTAACTCTTTGTCCTTGTTTTTCTCCACGAACTCAGCGGTAGGATCAACACCTCTTTTGCATAGGCCCGTGATCCCGACGATGAGGTCAATGTTTATATACACCTTTCGGTCCAACCATAGATATCCCTGGTGCGTACATGATAGTAGTGTGCGCACCACAACTGTAAGCTCGACAGTTCTCTCGAAGTGTGGAATGCACAGCAGATTCAACAATTCAGATGCGTTTAACGGTGCAGCCCATTCCTGCGGGTGAATTGTCGCTATCTAGGTAACTTCGTCCAATCTCCTGTACATATATTGATCGGGCTGGAACTGTGGGTACTTGTCCCGGTGTAACAAGTCATGATCAACAAACTTACAGTCGGGAATTTTTCCTAGTAGATTGTTTTTAAGCCGCACATGGCTTGACATAGGCGGCATTGGAATATCATACTGAGCATTCTTGACGAGAAGCATGTCTGGCGCGTCACTTCTCCTAGGTGGAATGTACTCTAGAATTAGCCAGATAGGTTTCTCTTGTGTATTTGGTGGTGGGATTGGCTTCTGAGCACTCGCACGATTCGGCTGCACACATCTGCGTACATGCTGAGGATGCAATGTAAAACTCTCCTACAATTTAGTTGTAACATATAATTCCTTAAATTCTCAAATAGTAACGCCTATCATTTACCCTAAGGGTGCATTTATAATGAATCCTTCTATAGTATAACTATAGCACACAATTTATCATCTATTATTGAATTTAAAAATGCATTTGCAAGTAATACTCTTCTATAACCTATAATTTTTTTTGACTTCACAAATGAGTGCCATCTATCATTTAAACAAAGGGTGCATTTATATCAGAACAGAGGAGAGTTGTACAATGTTTTTTAATGTAAATGTAAAAATTAATAAAATAATTTTGTTTGAATATCTATACTTGCACTAGGTATCAACATCTTCTCGTCCCTGATGCACACACAAAGTTTTTCTACATTTTCAATTCCAGTTCTACAGCTTCCAATAACATTATAATTCAATTGAAAATCTGATGGTGCAATGTGTTCGCAGAGAAATCCAAGCACATGAACTTGGGCCTGAAGAAACTTCATGTACTTGATGTCCTCCTCAAGCATTCTGGTCATGTCACGTTTACTCATGCCTAGGTGAACCACTCAATAGATTACTAGGATCTGTTTGTGCCTGGGATTATACCCATTTGGGGATCTCTAAACAATTCAAATATGTGCTCCTTTGTGATCTTTAGCTTTTTTACGGCATTGTAATCCAATCCATCAACATATTATTGCCTTTTCCTTTGTCTATATGATGCAATGTTGTATAGAGCACCATTTGTTTAGGAAATGGTGTATCTAATGGCATCTAGAGTCTGTGCAAGCGAGCATTGGAGATGGTCTCCACCCCTCCATGTGCCCCTAATCTCTTTGAGTTTGGAAATCTCTCTCAGTGTCTCTGCATTTGGATCCATACTTGCCATTGCAACCAAAAATTCAAAAAATAAATCATTAGAAACATATACATGGTATAATGACATCTCTTAAAAATGCAAAAATGTAAAACTAGTGTAACAAATAATGACATGAGTATTTAAAATTTAAAATTGAACAATTACAGTAGAGAATCAACATAAAATATTACTATGATGAGATAATGAAATAATTGAATGGTTTTGCATGCCAAGGAATGGAAATTTGTCATGAATGCATGCCTGCACACTAAGATGAATCCTCTCAACAGAATATTTGGTCGGAGATCAACATAAGGGTATAATTCTCGGGATTAGTGCATAGAGGAAGGATCATTTGGTAAAGAAATTCTTGTAGGTGGAAATGAAAATAATATTTCCCTAAAGTACCCATCCTTAAGAGGTATGGGACATGAAGTTTTTTGGAATCATTAACTAAAGGTTGTGATAACAATATAATTCTATGGTTTGATGCATTAAACAAGGGTATTCTGACCTAATGAATTATTCAAGGATTCAATCTAGGGATTTTCACCTTGATGCACCCAACTATAAGGTAAATTTGTCATGAACCCAACCATACATCATAATACATGAACACTTGATTACAAAAATGGTTAAATAGTAGGATAAGGGATTGAATTATGGGTTTGGGGCCTTAAGAAAGAGTATATCACCTAAGGATTGCACTTTGATCCACCCATGTCTAAAGGAAATCAAACATGAACATTACTCTTCACAATGAGAGGGGCCCTCTCGATGAATTTTTTGGCCCAAGAGTTGGATATGGGATAAATATAAGGTTTGGTGTGCCAAGGCCTTGATGTCAAAAATATGTGTTTAGGACTAAATGCAAGTGTTTTGACCTTGAAATACCTACCTATAAGGGAAATAGGTCATTAATTATTTAGGGGAATGAATGGTATATGGTGGTGTAATATTTGAAAAGTCCATCAATTTTATTTTATTACCACCTGGCATATGGGCTATAATGCATTCTGATGCCCTTCTACTCTTCAATATCATAGAATACTAGGATGAGGATTTCGAGGAATTCATAGTGTTGGGTACTTCGTACATCAACTTGAGCCTTATGGATGCATATTTCATGATCAATATAATAATGTAGGAATTCATGGGTGATTTTTTTAGGTTGTAAGATAGGGAAATGGAGGAATTTCTAGAGATACATTAGATGGATGGTGTGAGATACATAACTCAACACTTTGATTGGAATATATTAGGATTTTACAGACTTGGATGATTAAAATTAGGGTAGTCCAAGTTATACGATTTCATAGGCCCCATCAAGTATTTGGTGGTTAGATGATGGTTGTAGAGAGAGTCCTTCCAAGTAACTATTTTGGCTAGGCCTATATATTTCAATCTGTTGTTCAACATAGTTGATCACCTACATAAGGGAAGGTGAAGGACTGAAGGTAAGTTTTCTTTTGTGACTTTCATATATGCATTATTTTCAAGAGGATCATATCTCTCTAATCAAAACATTGGGTAAGTTGATGATGAGAAGTGATGGTGGTACCATAGGAAATTTCTTTCATTACTAAGAGTGGGTTGTTGTGCTTTCGCCATGCATTTTTTTATTTTTAGGGCTCTTGGAAATATCTTAAGTAGTATTGGATATTTCATTGTCTCACTTTGAATTGTCGAGGGGGAGGGGGGGTTCATTCCCACCCACATCAATATGTATAACTTATTATGACCAAGAAAATAGAAGAAAAGAATTGATCTGGTATATGTTGCATTTTCTATTGCTTTCCATTGTTTCATTACACATAATCTTATTAATCTAGTAATTATGTGTTAATGCATTATTTTATTTAAATTTTATAATTTTACATGTCAAAGTTTTTAATGGGATTATGGGATAATGCAAGATTTTAATTGTCAAAATATTCAATGGGATTGAGGATTAACCTTACATGGGTATTGACTCTAAGGGAGAACTTGAGCTCCCCCAACCTCTCAACCAGGCTTAAGGATTGGAGGGTAAGTAAAAATGCATGATTTTTTGGTTATTTTGGTTTACATATTAGCATAAATGTGTGTTGATTTGTTGGCTCAATAACAAGAAATTGATGAAAATTCATTCCCAACTCTGAAATGTCACCTCTTGCAATAGAAAAAGAAGGTTGAGTTACCTCTAGTAGTTGAATCGTGTGTGTGTTCTCCTTTCAGGCTTGGATTGTCGAACACTTCGCCATGAGAGAAATTAGAAAAGCATGGTGATTGATCGCGTTTTGGGTTTAATAACATGGCTTATAAATTGCGCACATGTTTTTTCAAAACAAGTCACGCACACGTTTTTCAAACAAAGTGATGCACGTTTTTTTGTCTTCCAAGCACACGTGTCAGCTTACCTAGAAGGATCATATGCGTCCATATCTAGTGCCAAGGAACACACATGCATTGTTGTGTTTCAAATCAGAAGAGTGTTTTTGAAATCTTCAATTGCATCTAAAAGGTCCCTCAACTTCATGCGAGGACCCAAGACTAATTTCTATTGCATCTAGGGGGCTTCTGATATACTCAAAGGTTTTTGGAAGATGAATCCATGTAATTGAAGTGATGTTTGATGTGGTACTGCTCCAAGAGGTTCCAATAGAGGTTATGAAGGCGTCCAACTAGGTGACACCTTTTGTATGTTGTGCATGTATTATTCCCGAACCACACGTTTACCAACTAAGTAATAAATATTTGTGTTATTTAAATATGCTAGAAAACATCTCTATCTTATTTATTTTTTCCCGAAATTGGAGCATTTTTTGGCAACGAAAAGAGCTATGATGCCACTTGTGGTGTTCCTAATTAATTGAAACAAAATATTTGAAGAAAAATAGACTAAAATATAGTTGTGAAAAAAAATATACATAGTATGGATTGGAAAATAACAACAATAAGCAAACTTTTATTGATATTCACGGTAAATGCAATGTTCACTTACCTCTTCGAGAGGGAAACCTCCAACATGAGCATAACTCCAAATATGATACTATTTACTTAATAACATATTCCAAAGATTCTACTACTGTATATTGCTTTTATTTGACCAAAACCCTAACTACCTAGTCAACCTCAATTAATGAGGTCTCAACCACTAACTAGTGGACCTTGTTTAATGAGGCCACTTACATTTATTGATTACTACCTCGTGGGGACTTATTTAATAAACATGTCCCTCAATATGTTAAGTAACAACATTTTCCACTAAATAGGGGAGTTGTGGTGGGACTCTAACATGAATAAATATGGTCATGGGGAAAATAATGACCTTAATCCCTAATTAAACCTTTTTGAGCTTAAGCATGACGAACAACTCCTAGAAATCATGATATTTTCCCTATCTAGGGACTCTTTGACATTTGAGTTGAATATGGGAATTATTAGGTGGTATTGGGAATCATGCATGGGTATCAAGTCTTTGACCATAGTCGAGGGAAGGAAATAAGAGTGTCTATCCCAAAAAATCTCTTCTCATTCTCAAGCACCATGGTTGCATCCTTAGGCCACCACATATGACCTCTATAGGGTATCAATAGACTCCAAGTGGGATACATGCACCATGATTAGGTTTGTTGTGAACCAAGAATGGATCTCAAGGTCTAACGAAGGTTAGGGGTGGACATCAAGGGCCTTGTACCCTAAATGGATATTCTTGAGCTTAATTGGCATGAAAAACATCTACTTGATCAACCCACAAAACATTGCCTTTCTTAGGGATGTTTGACTATGAGTAGCTTACGATGGAACAATATAATATTTTAGTATTAACGACAACTTCATACTTAGCAGTGGCTCTCTTCCCCTCCAAGCCTGAAAGGAATATCGTGTTACTGCCAATGGGAATATTGGGTCAACCACGGGGCTAATACTTATTGACTTGCTTGACTTATAGAGAAAATCAATAATGTAAAGAACTCCCTTTTACAATAGTTTAATACATGTTTTGAGGTTTTCTCCTTGTGGTTTAGGCCGCATAAACAAAAACACATTCGTTTTTCCATCTCCTTATTACTAGCTCCATTTTAAATAATTTTTTAATATATCATCCACATATTCATTGTAGATTAAACACACTATATGTGTTAAGATCCTCAAACCCAACTTTTTGTGTATGTGTGTTAAAAATATGAAAAAATAGAGGCACATAATATTGGAGGAATAAATATTGAGCACTTACTCTCATTTTGAGGGTGATACCTAGGGTAAGTTCAGTTGCATTTTTGACAACCTAATCGAGGACATCAAGTGAAATCACTCCAACTAACTCATTGAGCTAAAATAAACTTTTAGTTACTAAGGAACACTTTGAGGAATTGCTCTGGCGCCACGGGAACCAAACCGGTGAGCGAAATTGGATTTTGTCGGCTCCCACAGGTCCATGTGGCCATTGTGGACCTATCCACAATGGCCACGCACGCCCGGGGGCCTCCGGACGAGAAATGGCCTTCTTGAGCAATATTCGAAAGGCCTTCACTGAGCAAAACCCTAGCTCCGGAGATGGCACATTGGTACCGTTTCTGGGACTTCGAGGCATGCTGTGGGGGGTCCCCTAGCTGAAATCGGTGTCTCGGATCCATCGGAATCGACGGATTCGCGATCGGAGTCACGGTTTGGGTGCTGCGGGCATTTTCGTCGGGCACCCCGGGGCCATTCAGGGACACTTTGAAGAATTGCTCTGGGGCCACGGGAACCAAAACAACGAGCGGACTTGGATTATGTCAGCTCCCACAGGTCCACGTGGCCATTGTGGACCTATCAACAGTGGCCACGCATGCCTGGGGGCCTCCGGACGAGAAATGGCCCCCTTGAGCAATATTCGAAAGGCCTTCACTGAGCAAAACCCTAGCTCCAGAGATGGCACATTGGCACCATTTCCGGGATTTCAAGGCACGTTATGGGGGGTCCCCTAGCTGAAACCCGGTGTCCCGGATCCATCGGAATCGATGGATTCATGATTGGAGCCACGGTTTGGGTGCTAAAGTAGCTTAGGCATTTCATGAATTTGAGGCCAACCGTAACAACAGAGGAGAAAACTGAGCTGTTTCTCTAGGTCGTGGGTTTGATTGTTCTCAAACAAAATCCATCTGATGCATATCATAATTGCTTGTTCATCATTCCGTTCATGGAAATTGAGTTGAGGTTGACAAACCTATGCACGCCAAATAATAGAGTATTCACTAGACCATAGATTGTAGGCTGTAGAAATTTGAAAATGTCTAGTAGCTTTAGGGTTTCATCAATACAAATTCTGGTTTGATTTGAAAATTAAACAAATTTATTGTTAGGCCTTGTTCATATTCTTCACTTTTCCAAACTCTGTGCGTAGACAAAAGCACCCTATTAATCAAAGATAAATAAAATCTCATTTATCTCATGAAATGGCAATGTTTGTTTTACCATATAATCGAGATTTTAGTACCGTTCTTTGAAATTCATTGTTTTACCACATGTAATCGAGATTTCAGTACCGTTCTTTGAAATTCATTGGACAACAAAAAAAACGACAATTTGAACAATAGGAAAATTAATGAACTAAAACATATATTTGCTTGTAAATTTGTAGTTGTCTATGTTAAATCATTATTGAATAAACTTTTAGATACAGAAATTGCAAGTTATACCTAAAAGAAAAGCATCATTAACACAAGTTTAGCGTACCTTAAAATTTGTTTGTCGCAACGACTCAAAAGATGCAAATTCTACCAGTCATCACTTATTAAATTACCATAAAATTGTTTATTAAATTACTATAAAGCACTTGTTAACATGGCTAGAAATCCAAGGAATCGTATTGGCATAGGATTGAAGAAAAATAATTTGTCATGATTCAAGTGACTCGGGCCATGCGACTCTATTCTTTATTTTCATGTCCGCTTATACTGAATTGGGTTTTTATTTTTATTTTTTTAATGACAGGTTTTACCAACAGGATTCTACTATGAACTGTGTTTGGTGATAAAGGATTTTACTGTGGATTGTGTTTGGTGACACCCAAGGAATATATTGAAAAGATCAGGAAAGACAAGTTCTGTGTTGGGGAAAAAGAAAATCCACTTACAGAAGATTTACATCAAGCAGTTAAACAATTATCTACTGAATTATACACCAAGGATGTGCATGTTTTAATGGAGCTAATTCAGGTAATTACTGAGTTACAATTTTAGTAGTCATTTTATAATCTTATATGTTTTCTTTGTTTCCATGGTAAGATTAGTGTTGGGTTTTGGGTGCAGAATGCAGAGGACAATGACTATGAACTACATGTGGAACCTTCGTTGCAATTTGTCATTACAACTGAATATGTTGTTGGCATAGGCCTTCCTGCGACCTTGATAGATTTTAACAATGAGAAGGGATTTCAGAAACATAATGTTGATTCTATATGCAGGGAAGGTGGTTATATTGGAGAAAAAGGTATAAAACGAACCATAGAATGACGACCGTCACTCGGATCGACAAAACGTCGACTCTATTTGATTCAGGACATTAGGATAGTGCTTGGGGTTCCCCTCTCGTCCGGTCCCATGGCCCAGGTGTCACCTTGTAGGTGCATTTTGGAAACTAGGTTTTTGCTCAGTAAGGGAGTGTGCAATTTTTGCACATGGGGGTCAACTTTGAAAAATCATCCACTGGGCACTTATGGCTAGCGTTCCCAGCTAGAAACTTCCTAGACACACTTGTAGGACTCCCTGGAACTCGGTTTTGTTGCACGGTTGGAGTTCTATGCCCCCGGCAGGTGTCCCTAAAGGCCTTTTGGATGCAGGATATAACAAGATAATAACGACCATGGCTCCGATCGACAAACCGTCGACTTCGTTGGATTCAGGACGTTGGGATAGTGCTAGGGGTGCCCCTCTCCTCCGATCCCGTGGCCAGGGTGTCACCTTGTAGGTCCATTTTGGAAACTAGGGTTTTGCTCAGTAAGGGAGTGTGCAATTTTTGCACACGGGGGTCAACTTTGGAAAATCATCCACCAAGAACTTATGGCTAGCGTTCCCATCCAGAACCTCCCTAGACACACTTGCAGGACCCCCCGGAACCCGATTTTGTTGCACGGTTGGAGTTCTATGCCCCCGATAGTTATTCGGCAGGAGTCCCTGAAGGCCTTTTGGATGAGAGACGGAACGAGCCATAGAATGATGACCGTGGCTCCGATTGACAAACCGTCGACTCCATTGGATTCAAGACGTCGGGATAGTGCTAAGGGTTCCCCTCTCCTCCAGTCCCGTGGCCCGGGTGTCACCTTCTAGGTCCATTTTGGAAATTAGGGTTTTGCTCAGTAAGGGAGTGTGCAATTTTTGCACACGGGGGTCAACTTTGGAAAATCATCCACCGGGAACTTATGGCTAGCGTTCCCAGCCAGAACCTCCCTAGACACACTTGAAGGACTCCCTGGAACCCGGTTTTGTTGCACGGTTGGAGTTCTATGCCACCGACAGATATCCAGCAGGTGTCCTTGAAGTCCTTTTGAATGCGAGATGAAATGAGCCATAGAATGATGACTGTGGCTCTGATCGACAAACCATCGAATCCGTTGCATTCAGGACATCAGGATAGTGCTAGGGGTGCCACTCTCCTGCGGTCCCGTGGCCCAGGTGTCACCTTGTAGGTCCATTTTGGAAACTAGGGTTTTGCTCAGTAAGGGAGTGTGCAATTTTTGCACACGGGGGTCAACTTTGGAAAATCATCCACCGGGCACTTATGGCTGGCATTCCCAGCCGGAACCTCCATAGACACACTTGCAGGACTCCCCGGAACCTGTTTTTGTTGCACGATTGGATTTCTATGCCTCTAGCAGGTGTCCCTGAAGGCCTTTTGGATGCAAGACAGAACGAGCCATAGAATGACGACTGTGGCTCCGATCGACAAATCGTCGACTCCGTTGGATTTAGGACGTCGGGATAGTGCTAGGGGCGCCCCTCTCCTCCAATCTTGTGGCTCGGGTGTCACCTTGTAGGTCCATTTTGGAAACTATGGTTTTGCTCAGTAAGGGAGTGTGCAATTTTTGCACACGGGGGTAAACTTTGCAAAATCGTCCACCAAGCACTTATGGCTAGATGCTGGTGAGGAACCTAGAGATGACAATGATGATGAAGATGTTGATGATGATTATGATGATGGTGATGATGATGAAGACGTTGATGATGATGGTGATGTTGATGATGGAGAAGATGATGATGACGAAGATGTTGATGAGGAACCTAGAGATGACAATGATGATGAAGATGTTGTTGATGATGATGATGATGATGGTGATGATGATGAAGACATTGATGATGATGGTGATGGCAATGAAGATGATGATGATGATGACGGAGAAGATGATGATGATGATGACGGAGAAGATGATGAGGAACCTAGAGATGACAATGATGATGAAGATGTTGATGATGATGATGATGGTGGTGATGATGATGAAGATGTTGATGATGATGGTGATGGTGATGAAGATGATGATGATGATGATAGAGAAGATGATGATGACGAATATGTTGATGAGGAACCTAGAGATGACACCGATGATTAAGATGTTGTTGTTGATGATGATGATGATGGTGATGATGATGAAGACATTGATGATGATGGTGATGGTGATGATGGAGAAGAAGATGATGACGGAGATGTTGATGAGGAACCTAGAGATGACAATGATGATGAAGATGTTGATGATGATGGTGATGATAATGATGGTGATGGTGATGAAGATAATGATGATGATGAGGGAGAAGATGATGATGACGAAGATGTTGATGAGGAACCTAGAGATGACAATGATGATGAAGATGTTGATGATGTTGATGATGGTGGTGATGATGATGAATACGTTGATGATGATGGTGATGGTGATGAAGATGATGATGATGGTGATGGTGATGAAGATGATGATGATGATGATGGAGAAGATGATGATGATGGAGATGTTGATGAGGATGACGGAGAAGATGATGATGATGGAGATGTTGATGATGATGGAGAAGATGATGATGATGTTGATGTTGATGATGAAGATGATGATGATGGATATGTTGATGATGGCATGTATTTGTAGAAATGTGTAGATAAAATTTGGTCAACATGAAATACTCATGCAAGCCAACATGCACAAAGCATTGATCATGTGAAGATTTCAATTATTGGCAATGGCATTTCGCATTGGAATTTCATTTCATCTCCTCCCTTCAAACTATTTCTTTTTTACGTTTTGAATTTTTACATTGCCCTTGACATGAAGTTTTAGTGACAAAATAACCCTTCAGCAATGAAGTTAGACTTAAAAAAATATCATTTAATAATTTTTTTATTAAAGAATAATTCGTGGAAGTTAATGTTTGGCCACATGTAATGCAACAAAACAAAACTTTCAATTTGAACACGTTGCATGAATGGTGTAATTGAAATTGTGACATTCTATTCCAAATGAATTGGCTTTAAACACCATATAAATATAGTATTCCCTTTATAGAGGCTATTCATTAAAAAACACATTGCTATTGAGACTATATTATGATGTTCTCCCCTTCCTTTGTCAAAAGAAGATTAATAAGGTTGTTTTTCCAAGGTATAGGATGTTTTGGATTTCTCAACTATTATTGTATGTGAACTTGCACATACCAAGCTACAACAAATATTTCATGGAAGTGGATTTGTCTATGTGAATAGATCAGTGAAAATCTTTTAGCAACAAGACGTATAAATTTTAACTTGGAAGTATTGGAAATGTACAAAGTGGGATTGAGAGGCTTGATGGTGATTGTAGTAGTGGGATTGGTATTGGTGAGAATGATGTCGTGATAGTGGAATTAAACATTAAGATGGTGACCCTAGAGCTTGGATCCTAGCCTAGAAACACGAGATCCTAGCCTAAAAACCCTAGTTGGTTGTGTAAACCCTAGTTTGTATTCTAATCACAATGAAACCCTATTATGTAGCCTAATAGCTAGCCCTAAATTATAATACATATAAAAATTAAATCATTTTCATTGTACATATATATCCATGTGCATACATTTGAATCAAAATCACTATACACATATATGCATAGTATCTCATCTATATAGCAAGGGTCCATCATCAACTAGAAAACCGTTGTACCTAGCACTAGATACATAATTTAGAAACCTAATGGTTTGAAATTGGTTGTACCATGAAGATTTTTATATGGTGGATATGCACACCTATGACAATCTTCTCATTGGATGGCAAACCTAATATTATCACAACATTAGTAAAGCTTAGTCCAACATGTAGTAATGCTTACATGTTCTAGTGTTGATGGCGCACTAATGGATGCATGCAACTTGATGAGGGTGTATGTGTGACTCCATTGTTGTAATGCAAGTCCTAACTGTCTTTAACAAGTGTTTGAGTGTCCACTAGATGAATTAGGATGTCCTAATACCCCTCAATCCCTTCCATACACAATTCGAAAGCATTTGGGGTATTGGGGGTAACAAGTTGGTGTGTTGAGGTGGATATAGCGTCACAAATACACCTCATAGTAGTAATTTATTGTAATGTCAACTATATGTGTTTAAGTCAACGTGTCTACATAATATTAGATCACTATCACATAATGATAAATTAAGGAATTCCTAATTGTAAATGGTAGTGGATGTGATGGTCATCAAATCAAAGGTGGCTATATCCGTGAGTGAGAATTAATGAGCTAGCTATACATTGTGCTCAAGGTTATCCTATTTGTATGGTGACAATTGATTAAGAAATGATTCCATAACTTGGTTATTAATTTGTTGCATGATCTTAAGTAGACAAAATGGTCAATATAAATACTAGTGACGACATTTCATTATGTAGAGTATGGACATTTTGGATCTCATTATGTAGAGCTATTAAAAATCATGTTGGATCTCATTTTAACCTTTGGACAACAATGGACATTTTCTATTTTTAAGTATTCTTTTCCTAGTACTCAAGTTCCCAATATATATCTTATGTGCCATGAGGTGTGATTTGTCCATCCATTTATTCCGTTTGTTTTTAGATTAATTCTCACACATGATTTTGTTTTAGTTAGCCTATGTTTATAATGTTTTCTTAACATAGATACCATTACAAGCTTTTACATGTGGAAAGATAAACCAAGATGAACTATGATATCCAACTTCTCTTCTAAGATCTAGGTAAGCTTCAGGTTGATTCACATTATCAACTAATGCATGGACATCATTGGTACCAAAATTTAAGACTGCATGCCATGGACAGATAGAAGTAGAAACCAAATTTCGACAACATCACATCATGATACACACAACATGAGACAACAACATTAGACAACAAGATACTAATATAGACAACATCGATATAAATCACATAACTGAAAATCCATGTACATAAAGGCTACAAAACTCATCCAAACATATACAATTTCTGGAAAATAGTGGAACATGGTTCCCAATGTACATACAATAGAACCTCGTGCCCTATAGAAAATGCGACAACTCATGTCGTAGATCCAAAATACATGGAAACTCGTGCCATAGATACAAAGTACATGGAAACTAGTGCACAAAAGTGCCACATCATGGCTAATGTACATAACATGGTGTGTCAAGCATTGTGACCACCCTCGTCACTCCCAGGCGCATCTCCAAAGTCGATCTTCCTACTCTTCGAGCTACCAGTGCCTCGGGTCTTGCTCCGTCTAGGAGTAGACCATCTCTTTGGGCTCTGGAACAAATGATATAAGATACCATCATTTTCAAGCATTTGCAACATTTACCACATTTATAAAACAAATGTAGAATTCGAATCTTAAATAAATCACCTTTGATGCGAGTGGGAAACGTGAGGTAGGTGTCCTAGATCTGCGGAGCCTCTCAACAATTCTAGCCTACAACATTTATAACAATCATTTCATTGAAAAGTAATAATTGCTTAAATTAATTTTTGTTAATGCATCAAAATATTTTCATAAATTAGCTGGATTCTCACCGTGAACACCTCCAATGATGGACATGGCTGGGCTTCTGGGCTAGTAGGTGGAGCAGATGGCTGGACAACCAGCTCTGATGTAGTCATGGGGGGGGGGGGCACAGATGTAGTGGCAGCTGCCATTGCTGCATCCAGGTTGGGAGATCCTACGTTCTCCCATGTTGGTGTCTCAGCTCTGAATAACTGTACATTGAAATAATAGTTTAATTCAAACAAAAATACTTTAAAAATACTTTACAAGTTATCAAGTGATGATTGAAAACACATTAAAAAAATTGCTGACTTGATCCATATAACAACCCTCGATCGGGCGAGGGAAAGTGTGCCCGCAATGGGGACAAAGATGTGGCATTGTCCCCGTCGAACTGGAATGCCCAGCATGGCTACCACCGGTCACAGGTCTATCCTGGCCCTGTCGTGAAGGCCCTTCACCTGGATCTCTATCAAGGTCACCCGACCTCTCCACTGTAGTCGTTTCTACAAAGGAGGTGTGTCTGAGGAGTCCACATGCAACATTCCCTATTGCCTCCTCGATCTGATCAAGCTTGTGGGGTAATTGAGGTGGCTAGGGAGAGGGTTTGGGGTCACACCTAGGAGCTGGTGGCCCTCTCAATGGGTTCCTCCTGGAAGTAGGTCGATCTTGGGAAGAGCCATGCCCAACACCCTGGAACTCGGTTATGTCAAAAGAGTTGACATGTAAGCCGAGCATAAACTCATCCCACAGTTGCCGAAGGAAGTACTGTGGAACTTCCCTATTATTGCAGGGAGGTTTATCGTACACCATGAACCACCTCTGCATCCAATTGTCCCTCCATGGTTGGTAATGACACCAATCCATGCAGACACGTGGCTTTCTAGTGTTGGGTGGTTGTTGTGTTCTTGGATCAGTGAACACACTGTATAATTGGGCCTTTGTAATATTCAAATCTTTTATTGCTTCCTTGGAAATTCCCGTGGAGTAATACTCCTGCATCCTATCCCTATATTCAGTCATGCCGGTTAATTGGCAATGTGCATGGATGAGGGAGTCAATTGAGCTCTCGATTGACATGGCAAGAGACACTCGAGATGGTTCCCTCGTGTGCACTCTCATTTCATTTACTTAATGGTTAAGGTAATCTTGTTCAACATTTGGTTCGGGGTTTTGGTTTTGTTTGGCATTTGGATTTTGTTGACGGTTTTCTTCGGCATTGGGTCCAAGGTTTGGGTTTTCTTGTGTTCCACCGGACTTCAGGTTAATATTTTGTTCATTCATTGTCTCGGTTTACAATCTGCAATTGAGAATTGGTCCATTGTTTTAAAAATTTGGGAATTATTAACAATTTAATAAAAAAAAAAAAATTGACACAAAGAATGAATAAAATGACAAAACAATTCGAAATTACCTATCCAATCGACGGGTTGATGAGTTGGTGGATCGAATTGGTGGGTTTTGGAGTGCAAATGGGCTCTTATGGTGGTTGTACTCATGCGCACACGGAGGTGAAAGTCGCACTCGACACTCCAATAACAAGAATGGGGAATTTGGCTCTGTTTTTTTTTTTAATAGGAGCGTGTGCGCACACGCCTCGGTTCGGTACCGAACCTAGCAGCGCGTGCACGCTGCCTTAGGTGCGTGGGCATAGTTGCATTATTCCCGCTAGCGCATCCCCATTGCAACGGTTTTGGGGAGCAACTTTGTGCACCCACCCATCAGTAAGTACTTATCGATAAAATATATGACTTTATTTGAACAATATATAGATTTTGCATTGTCTTCATGCTTGCATAGCATGGATCTTGATTAGATGAAGATAAGAAAAAAAAATTAATAAAAATACAAAACATGGAAATTTTTTTAGTTCAAATAAAAGAGTAACATAAAAACTTGATCAATTACATTGTAATGAGACTAAAAAGAGCTAGTAATGGAAAGTTTGTTCAATTACATTTTAACCAAATTAGATGAGAGTTGATGTTACTATAGAATTTGAACTAGGACAAAGGAGAGTTGTACAATGATTTTTTATATAAATGTAAAAATTATCAAAATAATTATGTTTGAATATCTATACTTGCACTAGGTATCAACATCTTCTCGTCCCTGATGCACACACAAAGTTTTTCTTCATTTTCAATTCCAGTTCTGTAGCTGCCAATAACATTATAATTCAATTGAAAATATGATGGTGCAATGTGTTCGCAGAGAAATTAAAGCACATGAACTTGGGCCTGAATAAACTTCACGCACTTGATGTCCTCCTCAAGCATTCGGGTCATGTCACGTTTACTCATGCCTAGGTGAACCACCCAATATATATCTGGGATCTGTTTGTGCCTGGGATTTTCCCCATTTGGGGATCTCTAAACAATGAAAAGATGTGCTCCTTTGTGATCTGTAGCTTTTTTACGGCATTGTAATCCAATCAATCGGCATATTGTTGCCTTTACTTTCTCTATATGATGCAATGCTGTATAGAGCACCATTTGATTGGGAAATAGTGTATATAATGGCATCTAGAGTCTGTGCAGGCGAGCATTGGAGATGGTGTCCACCCCTCCATGTTCCCCTATTCTCTTTGAGTCTAGAAATCTCTCTCAATGTCTCTGCATTTGGATTCATACTTACTATTGCAACCAAAAATTAAAAAAAAAAATCATTAGAAACATATACATGGTATAATGACATCTCTTAAAAATGAAAAATGTAAAACTACTGTAACAAATAATGACATGAGTATTTAAAATTTAAAATTCAAAATTGAACAATTACAGTAGAGAATCAACATAAAATATTACCATGTAAAATTTATGTTAGATGTGTATTAAATTTTTTCTATGTTAGACCAAGGGTGAGATAATGAAATAATTGTATGGTTTTGCATGCCAAGGAATGGAAATTGGTCATGAATGCATGCCTACACACTAAGATGAATCCTCTCAACATAATATTTGGATGAAGATCAACATAAGGGTATAATTATCAGGATTAGTGCATAGAGGAAGAATCATTTGGTAAATAAATTATTGTAGGTGGAAATGAAAATGATATTTCCCTAAAGTTCCCATCCTTAAGAGGTATGGGACATGAAGTTTTTTGGAATCATTAACTAAAGGTTGTAATAATAATATAATTCTATGGTTTGATGCATTAAAGAATGGTATTTTGACCTAATCAATTATTCAAGGATTCAATCTAGGGATTTTCACCTTGATGCACCCAACTATAAGGTAAATTTGTCATGAACCCAACCCTACATCATAAGACATGAACACTTGATTACAAAAATGGTTAAATAGTAGGATAAGGGATTGAATTAGGGGTTTGGGGCCTTGAGGAAGAGTATCTCACCTAATGATTTCACTTTGATCCACCCATGTCTAAAGGAAATCAAGCATGAACATTACTCTTCATAATGAGAGGGGCCCTCTCGATGACTTTTTTGGCCCAAGAGTTGGATATGGGATAAATATAGGGTTTGGTGTGCCAAGGCCTTGATGTCAAAAATATGATTTTAGGACTAAATGCAAGTGTTTTGACCTTGAAATACCTACCTATAATGGAAATAGGCCATTAATTATTTAGGGGAATGAATGGTATATGGTGGTGTAATATTTGAAAAGTCCATCAATTTTATTTTATTACCACATGGCATATGGGCTATAATGCATGATGATGCCCTTCTATTGTTCAATATCATAGAATACTAGGATGAGGATTTCGAGGAATTCATAGTGTTGGGTACTCTGTACATCAATTTGACCCTTATGTATGCATATTTCATGATCAATATAATAATGTAGGAATTTATGGGTGAATTTTTTTTTTGAGGTTGTAGGATAGGGAAATGGAGGAATTTCTAGAGATACATTGGATGGATGGTGTGAGATACATAACTCAACACTTTGATTGGAATATATTAGGATTTTAGAGACTTGGATGATTACAATTGGGGTAGTCCAAGTTCTAGGATTTCATAGACCCCATAAAGTATTGGATGGTTTGATGATGGTTGTAGAGAGAGTCCTTCCAAGTAAATACTTTGGATAGGCCTATATATTTCAATGTATTGTTCAACATAGTTGATCACCTACATAAGGGAAGGTGAAGGTAAGTTTTCTTTTGTGACTTTCATATATGCATTATTTTCAAGAGGATACTGTCTCTCTAATCAAAACATTGGGTAAGTTGGTGATGAGAAGTGAGGGTGGTACCATAGGAAATTTATTTCGTTACTAAGAGTGGGTTGTTGTGCTTTTTCCATGCATTTATGATTTGTAGGGCTCTTGGAAATATCTCAAGTAGTTTCAGAGATTCATTGTCTTGCTTTGACTTGCCGAGGGGAGGGGGGGTTCATTCCCACCCACATCAATATGTATAACTTATTGTGACCAAGAAAATATAAGAAAATAATTGATCTTGTCTATGTTGTGTTTTCTATTGCTTTCCATTGTTTCATTACACATAATCTTAATAATCTAGTAATTATGTGTTAATGCAATATTTTATTTAAATTTTATAATTTTATATGTCAAAGTTTTTAATGGGATTATGGGATAATGCAAGATTTTAATTGTCAAAATATTCAATGGGATTGAGGATTAACCTTACATGGGTATTGACTCTAAGGGAGAACTTGAGCTCCCCCAACCTCTCAACCAGGCTTAGGGATTGGAGGGTAAGTAAAAATGCATGATTTTTCGGTTATTTTGGTTTACATATTAGCATAAATGTGTGTTGATTTATTGGCTCAATAACAAGAAATTGATGAAAATTCGTTCCCAACTCTGAAATGTCACCTCTTGCAATAGAAAAAGAAGGTTGAATTACCTCTAGTAGTTGAATCGTGTGTGTGTTCTCCTTTCAGGCTTGGATTTCCGAACTCTTCACCATGAGAGAAATGAGAAAAGCATGGTGATTGACCACGTTTTGGGTTTAATAACATTGCTTATAAATTGAGCACATTGTTTTCAAAAACAAGTCATGTACATGTTTTTCAAACAAAATGATGCACGTGTTTTTGTATTCCAAGCACACGTGTCAGCTTACCTAGAAGGATCATATGCATCCAATTCTAGTGCCAAGGAACACACATGCATTGTTGTGTTTCAAATCAAAAGAGTGTTTTTGAAATCTTCAATTGCATTTAAAAGGTCCCTCAACTTCATGTGAGGACCCAAGACTAATTTCTATTGCATCTAGGGAGCTTTTGATATACTCAAAGGTTTGGGAAGATGAATCCATATACTTGAAGTGATGTTTGATGTGGTATTTCTCTGAGAGGTTCCAATAGAGGTTATGAAGGTGTCCAACTAGGTGACACCTCTTGTATGTTGTGCATGTATTATTCCCGAACCACAAGTTTACCAATTGAATAATAAATCTTTGTGTTATTTAAAGATGCTAGAAAACATCTCTATCTTATTTATTTTTCCCGAAATTGAAACATTTTTTGGCAACGGAAATTGCTATGATGCCACTTGTTCGGGTACGCAGGGTACTCCCAAAAGACCGAACACCTAGAGCAACCACTTCACACAAAAGATCACAGATCGATACATCGATGTTTTGACGTGGTTTAAACCCTCGTGAGGGAAACACTCCACGACCCCAGCCAAATAGCTTCTACGGAGCAATTTATTATGCAAAGAAAGAAAGTTACAAATGAGCTTCTCATAATCGATCAACTAAACAATGACCCTCCGTGCTCTTTAAATAGAGATCATGGACCAAGTGGGTGTTAAGCCACGGATCCAGGTTAGGTATGATCTAAGAGAAGTTGAGCCGTTGGATCGCAACATATCGTGACCGTCGGATTAAATATTTACAAATGCATACTAAAGAAACACACTTTTCCTAACAGATATATTACACAAGTTGATCTTAACTAACTCCTAAGTGTCTAAATATCCTAACATCCCCCCTTAAGAACAACATGGGATAGGATTGAAGGATTTACAAAAGTGATGCTATTAGGAGAAGGAAGGAGGCATTAGAGCCTATCCCCCTTTAATGACAAGTTCCTGAAATCCTAACATAGATCGAAGTTTAGAAAAAATCACTTTTGTAAGAGACTTGGTGAAGATGTATGCAACTTGATCATCTGTAGGACAAAAGATCACTTCAAGAACATGATCACGAACAATATTTCTGATGAAGTGCATATGTAGCTCAATGTGTTTGCTGCGTTGATGTAGGACTGGATCTTTGGAAATCTTGATGGCACTTTGATTATCGCACCAAAGTGGAGTAGGCTGCTGCTGCTTGAATCCAAACTATGAAAGGATCTGTCAGCTTCTTGATTGGCATTAATTGCGGCTCGATATTCTGCCTCTGCTGAAGAAAGAGCAAGAGCTTGTTGTTTTTTGCAAGCCCAAGTAACAGGTCCAGATCCCAGACTGAAAACATAAACTGCTGTAGAATTTCGATCATCAGGATCACCGTCCCAATCTGAATTAGTGAAACCAACCAACAAAGGTTTCCCCCTTGTGCTGTAATGAATCCCAAACTGAATTGTACCTCGAATATATCGAAGTATTCTTTTCGCTGCTTTCCAGTGACTTTCATGAGGTGTTTGCATATAATGGGCAACACGACCAACGACAAAGGAAAGGTCAGGATGGGAATGAGTCAAGTATAAGAGACTACCAACAAGCTGACGATACAAGGTGGCATCTATTTAAGGTGAAGTACAAGTGGCATAAGGTTTGACTCCAGACTGGAAGGGAGAAGGGGTAGGTGTACAATCTTCTATGTGAAAGCGATGAAGAAGGTCACAAGCATACTTAGACTGAGAAAGAAAGATTCCTTCTTTGGTTTGCAGGACTTGGAGACCAAGAAAATAATGCAAATGTCCTAAGTCTGACATTTCAAAATTTTGCTTAAGACTGGATTTCACATGGGTTATAAGCTTAGGGTCACTACCAGTAAGAATAAGGTCATCAACATATAGAACAAGTATGATGAGATGGTTTCCTACTTTCTTGGTATGGACATTGGGGTCAGAATGACATCTATAAAAACCAGTGTCAAGGAGAAAGCTATCCATTTTGGCATACCAAGCTCTAGGAGCTTGCTTAAGGCCATATAAGGATTTCTTAAGGCGACAGACAAGGCTAGAGTTATTCTGAACATATCCAGGAGGTTGTTCCATGTAAATTTCCTCCTATAAATCACCATATAAGAAGGCGCACTTGACATCCATTTGATGGACTTCCCAGTTATGTAAGGCTACAAGGGAAAGAACAAGGCGGATGGAGTGCAATTTTGTGACAGGAGAAAAGGTTTCATTGTAGTCAATCCCTTCAACTTGGGAAAAACCTATGGCAACTAACCTTGCCTTAAGTCTTTCAACACTTCCATCTGATGCATACTTAGTTCTGTAGACCCTTTTACATCTGAAAAATTTTCTTCCTTTTGGAAGAGGTACAAGATCCCAAGTATCGTTGCCATTAAGGAATGATATTCTTCATCCATAGTTGCATCCCAATATGGATTTCCCGAAGCTCCTGCAAAGGTTTCTGGATCATGATTCTCGGAAACTTGAGCCAAAAGAGAAGAGGCTCGCTGAAACTGAGAACGTGTTCGACATTGATCTCTAGGATCACCAGCAAGATCACTAGCTGCTTCACATGTTGAATGGACCCATCGAGGAAGCACTTGTGCTGGTGCAACTAGAGGAACATGAGCAGGCGGAGGTGGATTTTCATCCTCACTGTCATTATCAGAAACTGGAGTTGGAAACCTGTCAAGGAAGTTGGAAGAAGAAGAAGGCACAATCATCGACTCAGGCTCACAGGCCAAAGATGGTACAATCGCCGAGTTAGGCTCGTAGGCCAAGAGATTTTCATCAAATTTAACATCTCTTCTAATGATTACATCATGAGAATGTGGTTGAAGAAGTCTATAGCCTTTTACATCTTCAGAATATCCAACATATATGCACTTTTCACTTTTAGGCTACAATGCTTTCTGTTTTTCATCTAGAATGTGAGCCCATGCTTCACTACCAAACACACGGAAGTGACTTACATCTGGTTTAATTTTACTCCATGCTTCTTCCGGTGTGATACCTTGTAAGGATTTAGTGGGGGTGCGATTAACTATGTAATTTGCACAATTTATGGCTTCAACCCAAAATTGAAGACTTAGTCCCGTAGATTGCATCATACAATTAGCCATTTTTTTTAAAGTGCGGTTCTTCCATTTGGCTACACCATTTTGTTGTGGTGTATATGGAACAGTGTGTTTTTGTTGGATTCCTTGTTCAGTGTAGAAAATAGTGAACTTTTTGTTAACATATTCTCCTCCATTGTCAGATCTTAACTTAATAATTTGATGACCAAATTGTTTTTCAACAAGGGCCTTGTAGGTCAAGAACATATTAAATACTTCACTCTTAAGTTTTAGGAAATAAACCCAAGTTCATCTGGTGTAATCATAAATGAAAGTTAAGAAATATTTGAAACTAGAAAAGGAAGCAGATGGAAGAGTATCACACAAGTCACTATGCACAAGCTCTGAGGGAAACGAGGCGTGCCAAGAGGCATGTTTTTCAAAACTGTCCCGATGATGTTTTTCGAGTACACAACCGGAACAAACACCATCCCTGCAAGATACCATCGGAAGACCTGTCACCTTATTGTCTTTACATAGTTGTTGCAATGAGTGATAATTTAAGTGACCAAATCGCTCATGCCAAAGTTTGCTCAAGTTATCACTATGAGCAACAAAAACTGAAGGAAAAGGTGATGACCCAAATTTGTTAAATTTGTACAACCTGGTAATATCATCAACAATTCCGGTAGCTAGGACCTGTTGAGGATATTTAAAATCCTTGATTACAACTTGGTGAGGTGTAAACATCACAGTTTTATCTTCACTAGAATGAGTGATTTGATAGACTGATAACAAATTGCAGGAAATTCTTGGAACACATAGTACATCACTGAAATGACCATTATCTACTGGAACTGTTCAATCTCTTACAACACTTAGAGATCTATCACCACCAACAAATATTTGTTTGGTGTTACATTCGTGCATAGTAGAAAAAATGGCTTGATCCTTAGCCATATGAGAATATGCTCTAGAATCAATGAGCCATTCATTTGAAGTAGAAGAAGAAGATGCATTATAAGAATAATCAGAAGCACAAAGTGCATGCCCATGAGAGGTAGATTATGAAGGCGAATCTAGGCTGATGTGGTGCTTCTTCATTGCTGCTTCCAAGGCTGCCATCTTCTTGAAACACTTAGATTCATCATGATTATCTTTCCCGCAATAGTTTCAATGAAACTCAGTCTTCTTGCCTTTTGTCTTGGATCCTTTGTCATTTTTTAAGGAAAGAGCTGACTGAGAGGGTTTGAGACCTTTGTTTGACTTATTATTGCGGAATTTTTTTTTCTTGGGAGGGTTTGTTTTTTTTTATCTGTTGGGACAATAAGGCTTTCCTAGATGTATCTGCATTGTTAATTATTCCAAGATGGATGAGCTTATCTTACTCTCTAATCAAGGAATCACAAAAGGATTCAAGACTTGGCTCTTGATAGCTAGCTGCATTCAAGGATTCTTTCATGGAGTAAAATGTAGATACAAAAACAAAATATGCAGGTCAAAGTTTGGAAAGAATATGATAAATGCATTGTTTGTCTTCCCTCTTAATCTTGCATTCTTCACATAAGAGTTTAAGAGTTTTGTACTTAGACAAATAATCTTGTATGCATGAAAAATCACTTGGATTTAAAGAAATCAACTCATTTTCGAGTTGGTGACCTCAAATTTCATTGTGTTTACCAAACACAGATTCCAACTTGTCCTAAGCAGCATCAGGTTCATCAATTCCAGATATGTGGAATCACAAATCAATAGAGATTGACATCCCAATCAATCCACGAGCTTCGTTACATCTATTTTCCCATTTTATTTTTTTATCATCATCTATGGGTTCTATTTCTTTCCCCGAGGTAATTCTGAAAAGTCCCCTACTTCGTAGAACATCATTCATAAGAGATTTCCATGAAAAATAGTTGGAACTGGTAAGTAGAATATCACAAGGGGTGGCCATACTACAAATTATTGGCTATAAAAATAGAAACCAATAGTCTGGATGCGAAGAGCTCGAAAAAATAGGCAGTTTAAAAAAAAAACGGCACTGAAAACTGACTCCGTATGATGAAATTATGCTTGAACAAAAAAACTATTGAAGATGTCCCCAATAGTGACGTGGCAGATAGAAAATGATCAGCTAAAAAAAAAGGACCCCCCTCTTCCCAAGATGAACCTTTGACAATCACTTTACAATAAAGTTGCTTTAAGTGAATCACTTTTGTAAAATAAGTGATTTCACTTTTACAATGATGTTACTTTAAATAGTGTAGCAATAAGAAGGAACTTAAGTGACTCACTTTTTATTTTTATTTTTTATTATTTAAGTGAGATGCATTTTTACAATAAAGTAGTTTGAAAATAGAAATTGCATGCACGTTTTTTTTAAAAGTAGCTTCCTAAGACTTGAACTCAAGACCTATTAAGGAATAAAACAACTTTGAACCAAGTGAGCTAGATTAAAAGGTATGTAAAATATGAGAATGAGGAAGGAGGCCTTTTTTTTTTTACTCTTCTTGCTCGATTTCCGTGCTTATCTTTTTTCTGCAAAACAAACCACAAACCAAAACAAAATTTTTTTTTCCACACGTTTGGGATTAGATTTTGTTATCTTGCCTGGAAAGTCTACGTTTTCTCTCTGTTTCTGATTTGCCGAGATCGTTCAAGGTGCACGGCAAAGAGCATACGCAGCCGAGAAAAACCCTTTCCCTTTCTGTTTCTGATTCTTCGAGATCGCACAAGGTGCACGACAAATAGCATACGCAGACAGGGAAAACAACAACCCGAAACTAAAAAAATCTAATAATAAAAAATGATAAAATATGAGATATTTTTAAAAAATAAAAATAAAAAAGCGTCACTGTAACATTATAACTTCCGATCTGATGAAATACGCGTTTCTGAAGCAACCGAAAACCGTTTTCGATCAAACGAAAACTATTTTCCAATGGAAACAGCGCTCCAGATGCAATGGAACACCTCCCACAACCCATAAATGCATAAAAATACCAGAACCAGAAACCCTTTCAAGTTTCGGCAACAACAATTCCAGATCTAGAGCATAACCGGAAGCGGCTCTTCATAAAAGCTCTGATACCATGTTCGGATACACAGGGTAATGCCAAAACACCGAACACCTAGAGAAACCACTTCACACAAACAGATCATAGATCGATACACCGATGTTTTGATGTGGTTTAAACCCTAGAGAGGGAAACACTCCACGGCCCCGGCCAAATAGCTTCTACGGAGCAATTTATTATGCAAAGAAAGAAAGTTACAAATGAGCTTTTCATAATCGATCAACTAAACAATGACCCTCCATGCTCTTTAAATTGAGATCATGGACTAATCGGGTGCTAAGCCATGGATCAAGGTTAGGTATGATCTAAGAGAAGTTGAGCCGTCGAATCACAACATATCATGACCAACGGATTAAATATTTACAAATGCATACTAAAGAAACACAATTTTCTTAATGGATATATTACACAAGTTGATCTTAACTAACTCCCAAGTGTCTAAATATCCTAACACCACTTGTGGTGTTCCTTATTAATTGAAACAAAATATTCAAAGAAAAATGAACTAAAATATAGTTGCGGAAAAAAAATATACATAGTATGGATTGGAAAATAACAACAATAAGTAAAAATTTATTGATATTCACAGCTAAATGCAATGTTCACTTACCTCTTCGAGAGGGCAACCTCCAACATGAGAATAACTCCAAATATGATACTATTTACTTAACAACATGTTACAAAGATTTTACTACTGTATATTGCTTTTATTTGGCCAAAACCCTAACTACCTTGTTGACCTCAATTAATGAGGACTCAACCACTAACTAGAGGGCCTTATTTAATGAGGCCACTTACATAATTTATTGATTACTAACTTGTGGGGACTTATTTAATAAATATGTCCCTCAATATCTTAAGTAACTGTTGATGTATTTGTAACTTTGGAAGATATTCACTTGTATATTGTATTTGTACTTTATTGTATCCCCAACGGAGATGTATTATTTCTCCGATTGGAAGTGTCATCAGTTATATTGTAAGTGTCGTAACTTATACTTGATGGGTTATTAGACCACCTTGATGGGGTCATCCCTGTATGATTCATGTGGGTCAAATGGTTATTAGACCACCCTAGTGGGGGTTGGCCCGATCAACATTATGTTAAGTGGTTAAGTTGAGGCCGACCTAGTTGAGTAAAGGTCAAGTCAAGTTAGTGTATAAATAGAGAGTGTGTCTTTCTCATTTTGCACATTCTATTGTTCACTCACTTCGCATTAGTGAGAGAGAGGAGGAGTGCGCACAAGTGGAGGAGGAGCATGTTGCTGAAGATGTCTATCTCTTGGGTTTGATCATGGTGATCCTTGTATTGATGCTTATTCTATCTTTGAGGAATTTGTGGGGTTTTTCACCTTCTTGGTTTTCCCCGGTGAAATGTTTTGTGTCTCTTGTCTCTTGTCTCTTATGCTTGATATGCTGTACATGTTTTTCTTTTAGATAAAATCCTAGATCCGAATGAATTAAATTATGAAAAAATAACATGGTATCAGAGCTAGCCTGAAGGAAGGCATGCTATGGCATTTATGAGACTTGTTGCACGTGCGACAAATCGGAAGCTAGGGATTGATATAGCAAAAACCAGTCATCGTAGAACTTTCGCTATAAATACATTTCTGCAAATGTTCAAGATCTGAAACATTTACAGGTCATAGATAACATCCCCATGTACCTTGTGTTCAAAGCACAACTTCTAAGTCGATGTACTTTGTGATTTATGATCAGTACAATCTAGGGTTTATGCCTCTTCCATATCTCAGTGATAAACATGTGACCTAGGAAAAAAGGTCACAACTTGTGCTAGGAAGCTCCAAATGAAATTTCGTAAAATGTGACAGGTAGGACATGGACTGTACTTTCACAAGTAAGTTTTTCAGAGGCCGAAACTAAACCATTGACACGTGGAATGCCGTACAAGTTCGCTCTCCTATTTTATCCCATAAACAAGTCACGTTGTGACACTTAGCATAACTCTCTCTCAGAGAATCTAATTGAGGTCAGACCTATGGGGTTGGAAAGATGACAGGTTAGTCTACCACAGGCCAAATTTTTAGACCATGTGGATTCATAATTTTTGAGTTACACCAGAAACAATCAGGTGCATATTTCTGTCAAAACAGATTTGGATTTTGAGCACCTTCATTCTTGGATCGTCACTGTTGTAGGAAATCAGGGTTTCAGAGAAAGTTGAAATTCTTGGAATCGGAGACCAAGGCTAGATGATCCTCATCAAAATCAAAATTTAGAGACCAAGATCGAATTTTTTGGTTGGGCAGAAGGTCGAGCTTGATTAAACCCTAGTTCGGGATTTTGATCGGAAAGGTGGAAAATTAGGGCTTTTGCAAAAGTTGGAATTTTTGAAATCTATGACCACGGCTGGAAGCTCCTAAGAAAAATCGAAGTTTAGAACACAAGATCGAACCTTTTGGATGGGCAGAAGATCGGGCTTTATCAAACCCTAGTTCGAGATCTTGTCTAGTGAATCCGGAAGTTTCAAAGGCAATTTTGAGGGGTCAAATTTTGGAGTTTTCAAAATTGAAGTATACCAACTTGATCAGCTCAGCAAGCCACATCTTTCCATCCATTCAGAAGTTTGAAACTCAAAGTTTGATTTTTTAGGGTTTCTCTGACAAACCCTAATCCAGCTCCAAATCGAGTCTCAGCAAATCAAAGTGGATTGGGTTAATCCTAGAAGAAGATGATTTGGTCACTTGTATAAGTGAAGAAGTTCCAGTTTTAGAGGGAGATGAGGTTGAGGCTTTACATGAGAAGGATACAAGCAATTCCGATAGGTATGAATTGAAGAGATATAGGTATGTTTTGAAATCTGTTCATGATTAAGTTATGATATGTTTGTCTTCATATTATTGAGGTTAGTACAATCTTGATTAATCTTAGACTTGTCTAATCACCCTAGTAAAAGAATGAATGCATGTGAATGATATAAGACATTCATTGATTAGGGTTATGACATTGATGATTGTACTAATGCACTGTGGTGTTGTATGAGGTTGATGTTGTCCGCTAACATGAAAGGTACAAATCAAGTTCTAGATCAAGAACATATGACCATGGTGACATGAAGACAAAGACTCATGGATCACATAGAAGCTCCACTTACGAGGCATGTATAATTTGTTTCTACAATGGTGAACTTATGAGTTATGCAGGTTACTAAGCACAAGTCATTAAAGAGAACAATAAGACATTGTTTGGGTATGTTAGACATAACTAGCAAACATGATAACCAGGTATGTTTTTCCTATATCAAGATTAGAATCCTACCTTGTGTTAGGATATTATACTTTTGTATAAATGATAATGTTTATTCTTGAAGTTAGAAGTTTTAGCAATCGAGGGTCTATGCATATTTTATTTCTTACTTTGATTGATGATATGACTAACCAGAAGAGTCCTATGGTCAAATAAGAATATGCATGAGTAAAATAAGTCTTTCCTGAAACCTTGAATACTAACGCTTATTACCTATGATCATGACCATACATATTTTAGGAACATAATGTTTTGATAGTATTGAGATTATACTAATAGATGTATGATTGTGTACGAGATCTTGAGGATGACACTAGTGCACATTTAAGCATGCATAGTGGTCCGAGATGGATATAAGTTCAAGGACAAGTAATCCAGGTAGAAAAGATCAAGAGGGAGCACACTCCAAAAGTTCCTGCAAAGGAGCAAAGATCAAGAGGGAGCACTTCAAGAAGCAAACATCAAGAAGGAGTCCACCCTACAACCAAACAAAGATAAGTATTTGAATTGTCAATTCCTGTATACATGATTACTTAAATGATGTTGTCCAGTCATATACATACTTATGTTCCTAGATTTAGGATATGTATCATGCATATTAGAAAAGTTTCATTAATGAACAAGATACTACTAAATATGCAAATAATGGGTAAGTGCCCTATGGTACTGTACAACATTCCATTGCTAAATATCTTTAATTAAACCTCTTTACTGACATGTTGGGAGTTGTGCACACTCTTAACAATGTTCTGGTAGAGATGGAAGGCATCTAGAAAGTTACGGAATATGGATAAATGTTGTATTGAAACATTGGCCAAGATAATTACATGATTGTATGACATATGTCTTTATGCATAAGAATGTGTTTTTGAAAAACTATGAGAAGTTTCTAATCATGCAATTGGACTTGTCTTGTAGGAAAGACCATGTACCATCACCTACAAAAAGGACTACAAAATTTGTTCCAACAATGAAGATCAAATAAAAACTATCTATTGAAGATATTGAAGAATCTGAAGTTCCTAGGATCTGGGATGCAGTAATGGAAGAATTCCATGATCGAGGAGTATCGGTCGATCATGAAGAATGATGTCTGGGATGTGGTCCCGAGACAAGAAGGGAAGTCTGTTGTGACTTCCAAGTGGATCTACAAGATCAAGCTTGCTTCCGAGTTAGAGATGAAGGACTTGGGATGATGCACTACTTTCTAGGAATGGAGGTGTGGTAGAGTGCAGATGGAATCTTCCTTGGACAAGGAAAGTATGCAGTAGAGATACTAAAGAGGTTCGGGATGATGGACTGCAAGGCCATGGCCACACCTTTGGCATCGAACCTGAAGCTTCTATTTGATGCTTCATCTGATCCGGTTGATGTCATTGTGTATCGTCAGATGATTGGGTCCTTGATGTACCTGACGAACACGAGACCAGATATTTGCTTTGCGGTGAACACATTGAGCCAATTCCTGACAGATCCCATAGGTGTTCACCTAGTTGCTGTAAAGCACATTCTGAGGTACCTGAAGGGTATAATTGATTATGGGCTCAAGTATGATGTGAATCAAAAGTTTAACCTGCAGGGTTATGTTGATTCAGATTGGGCAGGCAGTGCTGCAGATAGGAAGAGCACTTCTGGGTGCTGCTTCAGTATGGGATCAGGTGTGATCCCTTGGTTTAGAAAGAAGCAGTCCTGTGTAGCACTGAGTACAGTCGAAGCAGAGTGTTTTGCAGCTTGTTCGGCTAGTTGTGAGGCAGTATGGCTCCGAAAGCTACTGTCTGAGTTATTTGATCTCCCGTTGGAGGCTACTGGTATCTTTTGTGACAACCAGAGTTGTGTGAAGCTGTCTAAGAACCCGGTGTTCCACGACAGGTCAAAGCACATTGAGATCAAATATCACTATATCAGGGATATGGTGCAGAGAGGAGCAGTGAAGCTCTTGTATATTGCGACGAATGAGCAGGTTGCGGATGTGTTGACGAAATCACTAGCCAGAGTGAAGTTTGAGTACATCAGAGAGAGGCTTGGTGTTCTTCGGATTGAAGATACTTCGAGGAATAAGTCATGGACACATTTGCAAGAGCCATTCCAAGCATGGTGAGAAGAGGATCCTTCCCATGGCTGTGGATGTAAGTGATGTGTGATGAGCATCGGGACGATGCTCCAGTTACTGCTTTGGATATGCATCAGTTGGATTCTTTGTATGATTAGTTGGATCATGTATGATGACATGCATCAGGACGATGCACTGATGATGATTAGGATGATCATGTGTGATGAGTATCAGGACGATGCTCTGGATGATATGCATCAGGATGATGCAGTGACGATGATCAGGATGATCATGTGTGATGAGGATCAGGACGATGCTCTGGATGATATGCATCAGGACGATGCAGTGACGATGATCAGGATGATCATGTGTGATGAGTATCAGGATGATGCTCTGGATGATATACATCAGGATGATGCTATGATGATGATCTAGATGATCATATGTGATGATATGTATTAGGTGGATGCATTGCATGATCAGTTGGATCATGTGTGATGAGTTCTAAAGACATAGATGCACATGAGCCATTCTCACATGGTGGTAGGTGTGTCCTCCCATGGTGCAGATATAAGGGATGGGGCCATTTCGACATGGTTGAAGTGTGTCTTCCCATGGTCATTGATGTAAGAGCTGTGCCATTTGAGCATGGTTGAAGTGTGTCTTCCCATGGCTGCGATATAAGTGCTGTGCCATTCGAGCATGGTTGAAGTGTGTCTTCCCATGGCTGTGATATAAGTGTTGTGCCATTCCTATCATGGTTGAAGTGTGTCTTTCCATGGCGTAGATATAAGTGCTGAGCCTTTCACGGATGGTTGAAGTGTGTCTTCCCATGCCTGTGAATGTAAGAGTTGTGTGATGTGCATCTAGTTTGTGCTTCGTGGACGATGAGATGACATGATCAGTATGATCATGAGTATCAGGATGATACTTTGTGGCCATGGACAGGTTGTGCAATTGCATGTAAAAGATACTGGGAGATTTGATAGGTTGAGCTGCGTGCTCATAATCAGTCCCGAGATGCTCTTTTGAGGTTTTGTGGTGGTCACATATAATATTACCCTGGGAGATCTGATAGGTTGAGCAGTAAGCTCGTAATCAGTCCTGGGATGCTCTTTCGAGGTTTTGTGACGCACGTAATAAGTACTGAGGATTCCACAGTATGGCCAGTGATGATGAAGACCTGCAGGTGGTGGGCCTACATCCAACATGAAAAAGAGATGGCTTTGTAGAACTTCCTATGACGAGAAGAATTCAGAGATAGCCCAGTGATCGAGATGACGAGTACAACAGCAGTGATGATGATGATGCTTCAAGATCCAGTGACGATGATCCAACTCCATAATTAAAGACTTGTGCCTATATGTATTGATGACTTGTGTCAAGAGAATACATTCCTAGTTAAGAGGGAGTGTTGATGTATTTATAACTTCAGAAGATATTCACTTGTATATTGTATTTGTACTTTATTGTATCCCCAACGGAGATGTATTATTCCTCTGATTAAAAGTGTCGTCAGTTATATTGTAAGTGTCGTAACTTATACTTGATGGGTTATTAGACCACCTTGATGGGGTCGGCTCTGTATGAGTCATGTGGGTCAAAGGGTTATTAGACCACCCTAGTGGGGGTCGGCCCGATCAACATTATGTTAAGTGGTTAAGTTGAGGCCAACCTAGTTGAGTAAAGGTCAAGTCAAGTTATTGTATAAATAGAGAGCGTGTCTCTCTCATTTTACACATTCTATTGTTCACTCACTTCGCATTAGTAGAGGAGGAGTGTGCACAAGTGGGGGAGGAGCATGCTGCTGAAGATGTCTATCTCTTGGGTTTGATCATGGTGATCCTTGTATTGATGAGGAAGTTGCGGGGTTTTTCACCTTCTTGGTTTTCCTCGATGAAATGTTTTGTGTCTCTTGTCTCTTGTCTCTTATGCTTGATATACTGTACATGTTGTTATTTCAGTTAAAATCCTAGATCAGAATGAATTAAATTCTGAAAAACCAACAGTAACAACATTTTACACTAAATAAGGGAGTTTGGGTGGGACTCTAACATGAATAAATATGGTCATGGGGAAAATAATGACCTTAATCCCTAATTAAACCTTTTTGAGCTTAAGCATGATGAAAAACTCCTACAAATCATGATATTGGCCCTATATAGGGATTCTCTAGCATTTGATTTGAATATGGGAATTATTAGGTCATCTTGGGAATCATGCATGGGTCTCGAGTCTTTGACCATAGTGGAGGGAAAGAAATAACAGTGTCTATCCCTAAACATTTATTCTCATGCTCAAGCACCAAGGATGCATCCTCAGGCCACCACATATTACCTCTATAGGGTATCAATAGACTCCAAGTGGGATGCATGCACCATGATTAGGTTTGTTGTGAACCAAGAATGGATCTCAAGGTCTAACGAAGGTCAGGGGTGGACATCAAGGGCCTTGTACCCTAAATGGATGTTCTTGAGCTTAATTGGAATGAAAAACACCTACTTGATCAACCCACAAAACATTTCCTTTCTTAGGGATGTTTTACTATGAGTAGCTTACGATGGAACATTATAATATTTTAGTATTAACTACAACTTCATAGTTAGGAGGGGCTCTCTTCCCATCCGAGCCTGAAAGGAAGATTGAGTTACTGCCAATGGGAAGATTGGGTCAACCACGGGGATAATACTTATTGACTTGCTTAACTTATAGAGAAAATCAATAATGTAAAGAACTCCCTTTTACAATAGTTTAATACATGTTTTGAGGTTTTCTCCTGGTGGTTTAGGCTGCATAAACAAAAACACATTCGTTTTTCCATCTTCTTATTACTAACTCCACATATTCATTGTAGATTAAATGCACTATATGTGTTAAGATCCTCAAACCCAACTTTGTGTGTGTGTGTGTGTTAAAAATATGAAAAAGTAGAGGCATAGAAGATTTGAGGAATAAATATTGAGCACTTCCTCTCATTTTGAGGATGATACCTAGGATAAGTTCAGTTGCATTTTTGAGAGCCTAACCAAGGACATCAAGTGAAATCACTCCAACTAACTCATTGAGCTAAAATGAACTTTTAGTTACTAAAGAACAAACTTGATTCTTTTAACTAAAAGTTTAAGTAGAATATGATAAACAACATTATAAAATAATTTAACATATTGGTGCTGACATACTAGAGGTATAAATAATAAGGAGTATACAAATGTTGGGAAAAAATAGTAATTACAAATTTAAGTGAAAAAAATGAAATTATACACAGGGGGGCATATTTCAAACACCTCGTTCATTTGTTTATGTTGTACAGACAAGGTCATTTTTTTATAAATTTTTGGGTTGATTTTTATAAAGTTTTGTATGTTGATATTTTTGGTGTTAAATTGATTTTTTTTATTTGAATTTTTGTCAATGTTTCGTTGGTCACCGGTTCGTGTTTTGTTATCCTAGAGCTTTTGAACCTGGGCATCGACGACATGGTGATGGGGGGTTCAACTTAGTACCTGGAAGATACAATAAACCAAGCGGCTTCCATGAAATGATTGGAAATTAAGAGGCATTCTACTTTTCGGGTTCATGTTTCATCAACTGCTAGTTGTACTTGATATTAATGATGTAGTTTTTCCTATAGTTCATTCCTGGCTACGGGTTTTGGAGATAATTGTTTTGTTTCCCAGTTTCACTTGTTTTGGGTTGCTAATGTTTTACACACTTGTATTGCTATTTTTTATTTATTTAAAAAAATCATTTAACACTTGTTCTATGTTTCTTGTGCACCATATGTAGGATTAATGCAGCTTTGTGTTCATTTATTACATCGGCTATTTATTGTGATGACAATTTTTATTGCGATGGTTGTTTTTATTACACTGTAAATGCTCTTCGAGGGCTATGTTTATTACACTATTTTTATTGCGAGGGTTGTTTTTATTACTTTGAATTCCATCATACATCTTCCACAAAAAGATAATTTTATTGCAATTTTCGCTAATCCATGCACAAAATTGCATTTATCGATGTTTTGATATCGAAGAGACTTAAAATGGTGTTTTTTGTTAGATATTTATTTGTTTTTTCTTTTTTTATATCGGCCTTGAAATACCCTTTAAGAGCATTATGATTTCTTTCTTTTAATGTTTCAGAGGTTCTAGTCCCACTAAATGTTCCGTTTCATGGATTTAATTTTGACTTTCCAATGGTTCAATCCATCAGTCCATCTATGGTTCTATTTTATTTTGTATTTGTATTCTTGTTTTTACATTTGACTGGTTTTGACCTTGATGATGCATTTAGTGAATTGTGTCGAGCATGAGGGATCTGTAGCATAGTGGCGCCCCGATGAAACTGGGTCTCAATTTATCTAAATTGCTTCTTTGACCATAAGCATACCACTGGTAGATGTTCTACAAGAATTGAATTGTAGAGATCTTGACAAGCCGATTAATGGTGATTTTTTTTTCTATCGCTCTGTATGTTTTATATTTTGGGTTGAGAGTCTGCGTGGAAATGAAAATGTGTTTTGCCTTGGTTATTAACAGACTAATATTTTTTTTCCAACCCTCGGTTTTTTTGGAAGGTCCTCTTTGTGTGCACTTAGGTTAGAGGTGAGAAATGAGGCAAGGCTTATAGCTCCTGGTACACATTCATATTGTGCGCCTAGATGTTAATGACTGATGTAGATTGGATTGCAAGGTTTGTCAATCATTTTAATGCATTGTTTTTTTGTTAGAATTGTTTGCTTTGAAGATAGAACCACAATTTGCATTGAAAAAGATATCTTGGTTGTCTCTTGATACTGACAACTTTAAATTGTTTGATCCCAAGTTGTGGAGGTTGGTGTTAGGTCCTTAAAACTATTTCACAGTTAGCACTTTCTCCATAAAGAGATATGTTTCAAGGTCAGAGAATGGATCTGCTACTTGCCCTTCTTAATAGTACAAATGAAAATGTGGTAGAAGATGCAACAAGTGTTATTGCAGGTCGCTTTGAAACCACCATGCAATAGCGCGTTTTGTTGGTGCTTTGGACATCCTTGAATATCTACAAGGGAACTCTAGAAGAGAAGAGAATCTTGCTTACATGCTTTAAGAACTCTTTCCAAGAATAATCGTCAAACTTTGATGAAATTGGTTGGTGTGAAACATGGTGGTGCTCTAGCTACAATCAACTTAGTAAAGGATAAATTTGCTGGCACAAGATTGGTTGCTTGCATGTGCTTGGCAGATGTAGATTGTGCTTTCCTTTCTAGTTATTCACAAGAATGGGAGATGAGGACTAGCATGTCCTATTTTAGTCAAGTTGATTTATGAGCCTCATTAGGATGGAGGAGAATCTCTTAGCCTATTGGTCTCATAAACCTCATCGTAACATTAGATTTCCCTTTAAAGTTTCAACCCAATATATTTACCCTCTAGTTTGGAAATCATGTACCAGACATGTTTGGGTTTTCTCAAAAGCACTTTTCCATAATTTTTTGAAGGTGTTATTAATGTGGCACATTATCTCATGCATTAAAAGATTTTTTGGTATTTAGTGATAATGGTAGGAATCCCTGGTAAGTTCATGACACAAGCTTCTCATTGATATTTTCCATTTATTTCTTTGTGTTATATGTGGATATTAAAATTTCAATTGGGGAACTTTATTTCTACAAATATGCAATTTCAACAAGATGGTCTCTAATAACAATAGAATTTATAAGACTACATGTAGCTTCAGCAAGACAGCTTGTAACAACAAGAGAATTTATAAGACTACCTATCATAAAGGTAGCTTTTCTTTTGTACCAGAGAATATTGTTATATTTTTGGACTTCTCTCACTATATTTTGTGGACTTCAAATTAACAATGTGCTAAGTCACATTCTATTGAAAACCAAATATTGGAAATAAAAACCGAAGAGACTTTCCTCTTATGATCTTCCTAATTTTAGAGGAGGCTATATCTAATCATCTTGATAACATTGAGCAAACATAAATTTTAGTGCTAAGCAAATTGGGAAAACCTAGATGTGTGAGCTAACACTATTGTTGGAGACAAAGTTTAGATTTTTCCCATTTTGTCAATTCCCCATTTTGTCTATTAACATATGTGTAGTGCAAAATCCAGTGTTTGAAGATGACAACACATGAAACAAAACCAAATCTCCGCCCATTTAGCTGTAGCTCTTGTGAAAACTAATTAGTAAAGTTATGTAATTTTCATTGTGGATATTCTCATCCCGATTTCATTTTGTTTGAAGTTAATTTTTAAATTTCTAAAAATAGATATATATATATATATATATATAATGAATTTATTTATATAAATATATTTTTAATCAAATTTAAATTAATAAATATTATTACATTTATGGCCATTAATTATATATATATATATATGCTCTCTAGCAGAGAAAAATTGTTTTTATTATTATTTTCATATACTTATTGAACTCTCGAGTTGTTTAACTTATTGAATAGTTGTTTAACTTATTGATTTATATAGTTTCAAATAGGTATAATAAAGTTTTGAGAAACGAAATTATTCATGATATAAATGTGGAAAGAAGGTTGGAAAATTGTCAACAAAGTTTTGAATAACAAAATTATTCATGATATGAATGTTGAAAGAATGTTTATTATGGAAAACCGTTATGAATCTATACTTTTTTAATTTTTAAAAGTTTTAAATTTTAATTTTAGAAATTTTAATAGAACTTTTATTTCCACTTATTATATTGCAAATAAACTTGAAAAATATAACAACTAATTAAGCACAAAACATTGTCACAAGGTGACTCTTATCTTATTTTGAAAATGTATCATGAGGAGATATTAACATTTAAATTTGAGAAAATAAAACTTAGTTAATATTTTTTATTACTTTATTAATCTATATACTCTGCTATACATTTACTAAATATAAAAAATATATAAATGTTTTTTAAAATATACACTTTCATATATTTTAAATTTATCTCACACAATTGTACATTTGACAAAAACATTTTTAATAAACTTAAAAAAAAATATAAAGAAATATTATTTCCCATTAGAAATTTTCACCAACCTAAAACACTAGAAACCCATCAATTATATCATATCAACCATGAAGTAATACAATCTAAGCTCTTATTCACATTAACATTGAAAGGTTTGAGCGAGTTCAGAGTAAACCTTATAAGTGTTGTTCGTCTACCCTACTAAGCCACCCCTCCTTAATGGAGTGGACCCTCTCATTCTTGCAGCAACTAGTGTTGGATCGCTTAATCCCCTTGATTTAAATGGGTTGGTTTCATAGTTATAAATTCGGTTAAATCAATCAACTAAATTAGAAAATTCAGCAATTAGTTTGATTCAATTGAATTATTCTTTAAAATTCGGTTTGGTAATTGATTAAGTGGATTTATTTGTTTTGGGCAATAATCCGAGTAGTTAAACAAACCAAAGGTGTGAGAGCATATTTGTATTTGGCCTAATTTTGAATATTTTATTGGTTTTATTTTTTTTTTTTATTTTTTATTGTATTTTATAAATTTTATACATGAAGTATTTCTGTATTATAATATGAAATTCAAAATAAAAAACTCGAATTTGATAATTAGGGTGGGTAATTTATGACCAGTGAATATCAATAAGCAAACCCATTACCATTGCCTTTTTAAATTAAATGTCAAATTAAAAAATGCTTCATTTATTCCTAGTCCTTTGGAACAAAATAAAATTGACTACCAGGATATACCATTATGCTGCAATGGTTGCCACCATTATGGACATATTTCCCGTCACTGTGATTGTGGTTTCCAAAGAAAGGTTTGGCTGATTAAGAGGGCCTCGCCCATGCCACCCGAGCACATGCAGGACAAGCCGAACAACCTCTGCATGGGGAACGTGCTAGTGGAACGGCCGACAGGTATGGATGTAAATTATGTGGCTCATTTATCTGAGTTTCCTTTATTGTCTACCATTGTTTGGAAGGGGATACTATCCTTACCTACCCGTCACCTTGTCCCGACCTCCTCCATTGGTTTCTGTTGGAACATTTAAAAAACCCACTATGTCATTCTAGACTTAGGATAAAATTAATTAATCATTTATGATTAATTTCCTGAGTTTTGACTAGGTAGAATAGGCCAGTTTTGTCTTTTAGTGGACCACATGCTATCTTCATTCACAAAAACAAATTTGGATAGATTCTGGATAAGATTTCCTTGGATTCTGTCTGATTTTATTCCATTTCTGAATTAGAAAGACAATATTCAGATTTAGTTAGCTTTGTGCTGCTTTTTGTACTTTCTAGTGGAAAAGATAAAGCTAGTTGACTTGGAATCTTTTGCCACTTGACCATTTCGACCCCCACATCATATCTAACCTTCTAAAGCCATCATTACATTCCATTTACTTCACTCATGAGCTACCATACCATACTTGCCAAATTCGTGAGCCTCTAAGACAGTTTTGGAAACCGCTTTTGCCACCTAGGGGGTTTTTTGTCTTTTTCTAAGCCTTTCTTTTTGCGCTTTCCATATTGCCTCAAAGCAATTTGATTTTGTCCATGGAGGATGTGTTATATATTGTTACAATATCAATGAATAAGATTCATAGTGTTTTCCATAATTTATTCTCTCTATTCTTCTTCTCTCATTGTCTAAAATATTCCATGGTGAAATTGTCTTATGAATCTAGTTCCTAGTAATTGAAAATTTCACAGTTTCCAGTGCTTTCCCTACCTTGAAACCACTTACTCCATTTTTCCTCACCATCTCCCCTCCTACCCTTTGGGATATGTCTCCTATCCTATAGTTTAGTCATGCGGACCCCCCGAATTCCCCATCTGAGGCTGCCCAATTGTTACCCTCATCCTCGGAAAACCTTGATCAGTCATCTTCTATTCGGCCCATTACCAATGATCCTAGGGGTAATGGTCTACATGCTATCCTACTTGTTACCCCCACCCCTGTTGTCCAGTCTCATCCATATGGGTATTTTCTACATTCTTCCAACTCGTTTTGGAACCTCTCACACGGACTGGGGTGCATTCGGGGTTTTATGCATCCCACCAACCGAATTCAGGGTTGCCGCTCCATAATGGACGTGGATACATCATAGGACTGCATATGCGCCTTCCTTGGACTGCATTGATTCTGTCTGATTTTATTCCATTTCTAAATTAGAAAGACACTATCCAGATTTAGTTAGCTTTGTGCTGCTTTTTCTACTTTCTAGTGGAAAAGATAAAGCTAGTTGACTTTGAATCTTTTGCCACTTGACCATTTCAACCTCCACATCATATCTAACCTTCTAAAGCCATCATTACATTCCATTTACCTCACTCATGAGCTCCATACCGTACTTTCCAAATTCCTGAGCCTCTAGGACAGTTTTGGAAACTGCTTTTGCCACCTAGGGGTTTTTTTGTCTTTTTCTAAGCCTTTCTTTTTGCGCTTTCCATATTGCCTCAAAGCAATTTGATTTTGTCCATGGAGGATGTGTTATATATTGTTACAATATCAATGAATAAGATTCATAGTGTTTTCCATAATTTATTCTCTCTATTCTTCTTCTCTCATTGTCTAAAATATTCCATGGTGAAATTGTCTTATGAATCTAGTTCCTAGTAATTGAAAATTTCACAGTTTCCAGTGCTTTCCCTACCTTGAAACCACTTACTCCATTTTTATTCACCATCTCCCCTCCTACCCTTTGGGATATGTCTCCTATCCTAGAGTTTAGTCATGCGGACCCCCCGAATTCCCCATCTGAGGCTGCCCAATTGTTACCCTCATCCTCGGAAAACCTTGATTAGTCATCTTCTATTCGGCCCATTACCAATGATCCTAGGGGTAATGGTCTACATGCTATCCTACTTGTTACCCCCACCCCTGTTGTCCAGTCTCATCCATATGGGTATTTTCTACGTTCTTCCAACTCGTTTTGGAACCTCTCACACGGACTGGGGTGCATTCGGGGTTTTATGCATCCCACCAACCGAATTCAGGGTTGCCGCTCCATAATGGACGTGGCTACATCATAGGACTGCATATGCGCCTTCCTTGGACTGCATTGATTCTGTCTAATTTTATTCCATTTCTAAATTAGAAAGACACTATCCAGATTTAGTTAGCTTTGTGCTGCTTTTTCTACTTTCTAGTGGAAAAGATAAAGCTAGTTGACTTTGAATCTTTTGCCACTTGACCATTTCAACCTCCACATCATATCTAACCTTCTAAAGCCATCATTACATTCCATTTACCTCACTCATGATCTCCATACCGTACTTTCCAAATTCGTGAGCCTCTAGGACAGTTTTGGAAACTGCTTTTGCCACCTAGGGTTTTTTTTGTCTTTTTCTAAGCCTTTCTTTTTGCTCTTTCCATATTGTCTCAAAGCAATTCGATTTTGTCCATGGAGGATGTGTTATATATTGTTACAATATCAATGAATAAGATACATAGTGTTTTCCATAATTTATTGTCTCTATTCTTCTTCTCTCATTGTCTAAAATATTCCATGGTGAAATTGTCTTATGAATCTAGTTCCTAGTAATTGAAAATTTCACATGGCATCAGAGCTAGCTTGATTCAAAGCAATTTCCAAGAGTGTTTTTTGCAGGTATTTCCATCACCAGGAGCGCATCAGTATGGAGCAAAATCAAGCCAAGGCTGTGACTCTCACTCCATTCAATTTCTTTGACTGGAAGGCGCATATGATCATCTAGCTTCGGAGCAAAGGATTGTATAGAGTCACTATGGGGCTTGAAACTGAGCCAGGTGTTGTTGCATTAAAATCCAAATGGTTCAATAGGATTGATGAAGCTTATGGGTTACTTTGTCTCTTTGTATCTCCAGATCTTTTATTCCATATTGATTCTCTATCCACTCCAAATGAAGTGTGGACAAAGCTAGAGTCTCTCTTTGGAAAACAGGATGAGCTCAGAGGTCATTTGTTAGAGATTGAGCTGATCTCTCTTAGTCCAAGTAATTTTGATTCTATGGAGGAGTTCATCTCAAAATTCAAGAACCTAGGGATTCAACTCAAGCAATGTGGCATAGAGAAGAAGGATGAGCAATTAATCCTTACCATTCTGTCAAAACTGAGTTCTGAATACTCAGTATTTGTGTCTACTTTTCATTCTACAAGACTTGTACTTCCAAAGTGGAAGATGCCAAACTTGGATGAATTCATTGATTCGCTCACTCAAGAAAAGGACAAGCTGGTCCAAATGAGGGATCAATCACCCTCCAAAGACTTCGCACTTGTTGCTCATGGAGCAAAGAAGAATGACAAATCCAAACAAAAGACATTGTCAGATGAAGAGGATTCTGATGGAGATTCCAAATCCAAGAAGCTGAAGAAGGAGAAGCCCAAGTGTTCTTATTGCTGCAAAGGCACTCATCCTGAGAAATCTTGCTTCAAGAAGAAATTGTACATCATGGCCAAGATGCTTGAAGAGCATAACATAGATGTTCCTGACTTTGCAAAGAAAGAACAAGGAAAGCTTGCTGTAGAACAAGAACAATGTTTCCAAGCCTCTCCCAAAGGTAATCATGCTTATGCTTTGAGTGCTAGAGTGAAATATAATTCTGATGTATCTGATATTGATTCACATTCTAATATATCAGAATCAGAAACCTCCACTTCTTCCTCAATACATTCTTCAGTCAATTCACCCAAGTCTACTCTCAAAACAAGTCATTTTTTACTAGCTTCTTACTTGTCTTCTGAAAGCTCTTTTCACCAACATTCAAATCTTTTAGATTCTGATTTAGAAGATGATTTATAGTTTGATATGCAGGTCATTAAATATCCCACACCATTTACCCAACCTTTGGATGCATAAAATACCCTACAAACCCCAAGTTCTCCAGTTAAGAAACTACACAATTCTATGTTTTCCTACACTGTGTCACTTGCCTCTGTTGCACTTTTTGTTGGCTTAAACTGACCCAGAGGTTTCCAATTAGACCCAGGTTCTTTGCAGTTCTCCCTTTGACCAACAAAACCCCTTCGCACCGTCCCTTTCAGCAACAACCTGCAAGCAGGTTGAGGTCTCACCCGAGGTGTTTCTTTATGGGGTACTGTGGAATCAGGTTTCCACAGTAAATGATGAGTTGTTTACAAGAACAAGTTGCTCAGCGCAGGACAGAAGGATGGCGCTACGGGCAGAGTGATGCGGTACCCAGTAGGATCTATGGTGCGAACAGTACTGTGCGGTGCAGGCAACACTGCGGGCCGCACCAAGGGTTTCTTACTGCTGCGAATCTTCTTCTAGAAATGCGAGTCACCCACACTTATCCTCTACTTGGAAGATTTCGGCAATGTTAAGGCACTGAAATGAATATCACTCATCCATTCATTCAGGCACTTACTGGTTATCTTTCTCGCGTTCATTCTAGAACTTGGATTATTACAATGTGAACCGGAATGATAAACATGATTAACTGTGCTACGTTCCTTCACTATGCTTAAGAAAGTATTTAAACTTAAACGACGGATTCACGACCTTAACATATAATTGAAATGTTTACCATTCATCTGCTCCCCTGGAACCTAGCATATCTTTCCCAAACTTCTCCTATTGGTAAATGCATATCGAAGTTCTCATATTACAGCATGCAAGGAAACATTCAAGCATTCATTCTACAGAAAATACAGACAGTCATTCATTCATAAACATCATCACATAACATAGGATTTAACGTGGTTCACTTCCCCGGATGGAAAGCTACGTCCACAAGAATGGTTGGTAATATATTTCTTTCAAAAGGGATGGGGCAGCCGTTCTTAGTCTGCGCACTCAGCTACAGACTCTTCTTTCTCTCGGCTAGGTCTCTGCGCACACAGTTGTAGAGCCTTTACAATATTCTCAGCTCAGAGAGATTTTACAATACAAAAAGGGTTATCTTCTCAAATTCTCAGCAATAACAAAAGAACAACAACCCAAAAAACCCAACCCCCATCCCATACAAAATGTCTTCTTAAATAGATCATGCCCGAAGGTCATGTCTGTACAATGTCGAAGACCTAAAAACCCAAAACCCTAAGGGTTTCCAAAACTACGCTAGTTTTCCAAACTGGCTTGCTGGCTCCTGGTAGTGTCTGCTTGATCATGGCGGATCTCCACGTCCTCATTATGTCGCTATCGGCCTTCCCGTCGCACGCATTCCTACAAGCTGCTTCTGCTGAACAGTTTCTCTCTAACGGTTTTACCTTCTAAGCGTGCCAAATGTCACTTTCCTTAACAACCCACATGTGGCCGCCTTCCTGTTTTGCCTACGTCCGTCGCTCGGCAGTCCTAAAATATCTTTCCAAAAATGGCTGCTACCGGTCGAGCCGGTAGCTACACTTGATACTTGTCCAACACACTGCTTTTATGGCTCCACGTGGCCTCCTAACTACGCAGCACTGCTTCAGCGCAGTACTGGTCTTCGCATCACGGCCAAAACTTCGACTCTGCACGCAACTCCGTAGTCTTGTCAAAAGTTGGATGCTGCGCGTAACTTCACAGCATCCTCAATACTTAGCCAAAATTGTGTTTCTGAGCTGCGCTCAGCTCAGCTTTCCCTGCTTGCCTCAAAAAGGTGTTTCCAAAACTTCATCTCAACCTGGGCCCAACATGCCCCTAACACTTACATGTGGCTCGTCCCCAAGCCACTAATTGTTTCAGCTGTCTCACTCGGCGTTGCGACCGGTGGAACGAACTTGGCCGCGAACTCGTCATATGTACTGCACAACTGCACTATTGCTTCTCTTGTATCCTCCTCAACCTGTTTAATTGTCTCAAGCAGTGTTGGAGTTATTTATTGTCCAATTTGATCTTGTACTTGCTCCTGGTTATCGCGTAGTTTTACTAACTTATCTTCAATCTGCTGCGATACCGCAATGGCATTCTCCAGGAGCTGCTGCGACTGATTATCCATATCAGTCTCTTTTTGTCGCAATTCTTGTACTTCTTTCTTTAAGCTGGATATCTCCTTGTATCTCGGCAGCCTTTATCTAGGTGGCAGAGCTTTCACCTCTGCATTCAACTTGTCCAGCACGGTCTGTTTTTCTTGTACCGCTGTCTTGACCTGCAGCAACCCTTGATCCTCTTCAAGGGCCGCGATTGCCTATGAAACTTTATACAGGAGAGATTGGCACTTAGCCATCTCACTTGTGATGCTTTTCGAGGCGGCGCTCACTGCTTGCTCTCTGACTTGCTGTTCGGTTAATGGCGCCTGCTTATTCAACTTATCCTTCAATGTGGCAATGTTGACCTCATAATAAATCTCTTTATCCTGCATCTCTGTCTGCAAGGATCTCACCTTATCTCTGATCCTCAGAACTGTGTCTACTGGATCATCCTGGATTTCTATGCCTTTGATATCCTTCGCCACATTGGATATGGTGGTCTCCAAATTTTGTCGACGGTCATGTTCGTTGGGTAGCTGTACTTCTGCCTTCTGCTGAATTTGTCTATTTGCTGCGGTGAGCTCTGCTTATAACTTCATCGCTTCAATCGTCCATTTATGAATCTCCTCCATGATCTGCGTGTGGATGAAGTGCAATCCTGGTAACGGGATTTTGGCTAAGTCGAGCTCTACCCTGTCGACTCCCTTTGTGTCCAAGACCACTTGTTTTTCCATTGGCAACACAACAGCCAATGGGTCCACATGGACAATCCTAGTCTTCGACGGCAGCGTTATTGCTAGCTGTTGGCTTCCTTGCTGCGAGGTTCCTACCGACCTCCTTTCAGCCCCTGCTTCCTGCGGCAAAACAAGGCTTTTCTGGACATCGTCCATTTTCTTCATTAGGCCTTGCATTGCGAGCCGCGTCTGGTGCAGGTCATCATGGATGACCTTGTCCTTCTTTTCTTTAGCCGCCTAAGCTCCTTCATCTGCTCTGAGACTGTTTCAGCTATCATCTCGTAGTCATCATCATTGAGGACTGCCTCCGATTGAATCTTTGTAGCCTTCACCTTTTTCCTCGACTTTGGCTTCTCTGAAGTCTCAGCTTCTTTTCTCTTCCCTGTTTCTTCAATGATTGGGCATGAAAGCGGGATCGACTCATCTTCTGCTGAATCTGTCTCCACGTCCATGACCTCTATGCAGAACTCTGCTAGCCAATCTTTCATGAGGTCCTCAATATCCTGTTCATACATGATGTACTTTCCTGGGAACCACTCTGGTTTCCTCGTTTGTGCTTTCAGCGATATGAATATAGATTTCATATCCGCCTCAACGTCGATGATGTGGATATACTTTGCCATGACCTGCTTTGTAATACGGGGTGTCTTCGTGATTGTGTCGCGCAGCTGGATATAGTATTGGTAAAAGACTTCTTCTGTTGCATGCTGGCGCTTTGCATTTGTGTTTGCCCAAAGGTTGACGAACTTAAACCCTCTAGGATCCTTGGAGTCCATAATGACGCCCGCATAATCTCGCGGCTCCTTCCATCCACACAAAGCAATCAAGATGATGAGCCAGGTGAAATGGAACTGGCCACCATTCACCTGGGTGTCGTTGAGTTCTTCAAGGAACTCATTCAATAGAAACTGACACTAATTGAAGCTGTGGCCTTCGGCTGCTACGGCACCAAGGAGTATTGCGCCCGCAGGAACCTCCGAAGGCCTAGCTGTTTTGAGCATATTGCCTGCGAGCAACTGCATTACAAATCTTGTTGCTCTCTCCTCTATATCTTCTCTCGAGGATCCTCTTTTTCCCTTCACCACTGAGTGGGTTTTCTTCATCTTTTCAACCGCCTCTTTTTCTTTGCTCTTCCCCTGGAAGAATTGATTCGGATCCTTACCGCGCTTGCTTATCCTGGTAATGCGGTGGATCAAATCAATGTTAATATCAACATTCCTGTCCAGCCACAGGTAACCTTGGTGGATTCACACCATGAGTGTGCGAACCACGATATTCAATTCTAGGGAACAATCAAAATGTGGCAATCTCAACAAGTTCAGTAGCCCCGACTGAACGACAGGTGCTAACCAACTGTCAACTACCAAGTTCAGAGTTCCCTTGATGTCCCTTTTCCAGCACATATACTGGTCTGGTTGAAAATCTGGGTATTTCGAAACATCTGGCTTGTCTTTCTTCATTCCCAAGAGGTCATAATCCTCCCATTTACAATCTGCTATCTTTCCCAGCAGATTCTTAGCAATGTTTACATGCTTTGACATAGGCGACAGCGAGATGTCGTATCTCACATTCTTGGAAAATTTAAACACAGGGGCATTTAGTGCCCGCGGGGAGATATATTCAGGTGTCATCTTCAAAGGTTCTATCTGAAAGACTCGTGCTTTCTATGCCGAGGATCCCAACTTTATGATGTTGGATCGACGTGCAGTTACAACTTTTCCCTTATCTTTTGGTTTTTCCTGCATCGTGGGATTAATTCTTGGCGATCTGTGGGATCCTTCACCTTGTTCTACGGCGACCTTCTTAACTGGAGTTTTCATTAACTGCTGAATCCCTCCGTGCTGAAAGATCCTCAATGTTTCTTCAATGGTCAGTTCTTCTTCTCTAAAGGAAGGTTCGGACATTCATAAATGAGGTAGCGACTAAGGCAGATAGAATACAGATGGCTATTAGCTCAGAGAGGTTAATCGCAAGAAAATTCTAAGTGCTTGGTAGCGCCTGCGAGTCTCCCAACGGTGTTATTTATAGGCACAGCAGACCCTCTCCCGCACCCTTCAACGGCTAGATAATCATTTAATGTGGTGTCCGTTAGCGAATTTGAGTGGATCCTTCTGTCTTTTCTGTCGTCGGCGTGGTCATAACGACTATCTTTTCTTTAAATGCTGAAGCGGTTGCTGCAACAGTGATCTAACAGCTATTTTTCTGAAAAGCCATGCAATGGCTATTTTTCTCTGAGTGCTGCGCCGAATTGCGCGGCAAGCCATCTGCAACCTTGCGCGGCTACTTCGCAGTGCCAAAAATTTCGAGCTGCACGGCTTCTTCGCAGTGCCAAAAATTTCAAACTACGCGGCTTCCACTATACACATATATATATATATATATATATATATATATATTTTTTTTTTCTTCCGCGCAGCTTCAACAGTGCTGCGCGGTACCTAGATCATTCTTCTTATCATACCTTCTTCCTTTTATCATACATGTACAGACTCCTTTACATTTCTAGTGTCCACTTTCAACTGTACTTGACACTTAGAACTTCCTTTCTTTGTTCGTTATTCAGGGTTCTGCGAAGTAGTGCTATCATGGTATAGCTTTAGCCTGCTTCCATTTATCAAAGTTGGCAAGGTATCACCAGCTAAATTGGCTAACTGGACTGCACCAGTGTTAGTAACATGTATCACAGTATATGGGCCAAGCCAATGCATCTTAAATTTACTAGGGAATTTCATGAATTTGCTATCATACAATAGGACTAGATCACCTACCTGAAAACACTTGTTCTTTATATGGAGATCATGCCATGCTTTCTCGCGGTCCTTCTGAGCTTGCTAGTGGAAGCCTGCGATGAAGCGATCTTCCTCCAAGCCCAGTAAGTGTAGTAATCTTTCTTCTAGAGCTTCGCAGTCTGCTATCCCTGTAAATGTAGCGATTCTCAAACTAGGGACAATATATTCCATAGGCATTATAACCTCTTTCCATAAACCAACCGAAAGGGTGTCTGTCCTGTCAATTTCTTGCATGTGGTTCTGTATTCCCATAGCACAGATGAGACGTGCAGGTCCCAATCGTCTCTATTTACATTGCACACCTTAGTGAGTGCGTTCTCCAATATTTTATTGAAAGCCTCTACAGTACCATTCGCCTGTGGATGATATGGAGTGTTGCGCTGATGATGAATGTGGAATTCCTTTGTAAGCGCCTCAATCATCTTGTTCAAAACGTGAGTACCTTGGTCACTCATCAAAATCTTCAGACAGCCAAATTTGGTGAGTATTTCTTCAAAAATAAACTGCGCAGCAGTCCTTAACTAGTTTTGCTTCTGCCCATCTGGTGAGGTAATCCGTAGCAGTAATAATATACCTTGCACCTGTTCTTTTTCCTGGTGGGTTTATAGGACCCACAAAGTCTATTGCCCATTTTTCAAATGGCTGCAGTGTCAACTGTGGATTCAATGGCATCTCATCTCGGCGTGATGGTTTTCTTGTCCTCTGACAGACATCACAGTTCCTGCAATGTTCTTTGGCATCTTTATGGATCGTAGGCCACCATAGCCCTGCGCGCAATATCTTCTACGTAGTAGCCCTTCCTGCATAGTGACCTCCCTCAATTCCTGAATGTGCATCGGCTAGAATAAATGGCTTCTCATGATCGAGTACGCACCTGCGCAGGACTTCATCCGGCCCAAGTTTGTATAACTGACCTGCAATTATAGTGAAGTCCGCGGCGCGCACCACTAACTATTTTTTCTGCTGGACCGAGAAGTCCTGGGTTGCCAGCCCCGTGGTTAGGAAGTCAATGATGTCCTTGTAATAATCATCGACAACCTGTATACTAAATAACTGTGCGTCAGGCAGACTATCTTCAATATTCGTCGGCTCCTCTCCTGACTCAATCCTTGACAGATGATGAGGTCCCAAGTTCGGTCTACCTGGCTTGACAATAATTTCAAAGTCATATTCCTGGAACAGCAATAGCCATCGACATATGCGTCCCCCTAACACTGGCTTGTTGACCAAATATTTCAACGTAGAATGGTCAGTAAACATAAGGAAGTGCGATCCCAGCAAGTAGTGTCTAAATTTCTGTAGGGCATATACCATCGCAAGGCCTTCCCTCTCAGTAGTAGTATAGTTCTTCTCTGCTGTTGAAAGCTTTTTGCTAGAAAATGCAATAGGGTGGTCAATACCTCCCTCTCCTGGCTGAGCTAACACGATCCCCAGGGCAATACATGATGCATCAACATGGACATGGAATGGCTTCGTCCAGTCTGGAAAGACTAGAATCGACGCAGTGACCATCTTTTCTTTTAATGTGTCAAAACCTTGTTCGCATTCTGCGTTCCAAATGAATGGTGCATCTTTTTTCAGCAGCTTCTCCATTGCTGCGGTTATCTGTGCATAACCCTTTATAAATTTCCTGTAATATCCAGTATGGCCTAATGTAGATCGCAACATCTTGACTGAATTTGGTCTTGGTAAGTTTGCAATAACTGCAATCTTCGTAGGGTCTACCATGAGTCCTTGCTTACAGACAATGTGGCCAAGTAAAATTCCATAAGGCACACAGAAAATACACTTTTTCAAATTCAAGGATATTTGATGCTGTCGACACTTCTCGAGCATCATGCAGAGATTTGCGCAATGATTTTTCAATAGACCAAATACAGTCCAATCATCAAAATATGCTTCTAAGAACTTGTGCATAAAATTTTTAAATGCTGCGACGATGACTCTAGAGAATATGGCAGGTGCGTTCTTCAACCCAAAAGGCATGACGGTGTACTGGAATGACCCCCATTCTGTAGCAAATTTCATCTTATGCCTATCCGCAGGATCAATCCTGATCTGATGATAACCAGAGAAACCATCAGTGAAAGAGTATGCCTCATTTCCTCCAACGTTATCAAGCACTTTGTCTGTGAATGGAGTGGGAAATGGGTCGTGCATGGAAGCATCATTCAACTTTCTGAGATCCACATAAATCTTGATCTCGCCTTTTGCTTTCTTGTCTTGAACAACCATGGGGCTAATCCATTCGGATTCTTCAATTGGTTCAATGATTCCTACTTCTAGCATCTTATCTACCTTTGCGCGGACTTTTTCCTTATAGTGCGGATTCAATTTGTATGGCTTCTGCTTGATAGGCTTAGCACCTAGTTTTAAAGGTATTTTCATGACCCCTAGGTCTCCCAAAATTCCTTTCATTTCTGTAAATTTTGTTGGAAACAGTTCCTGATACTCATGTAAGGTATCTGTGATCTCTGCAATAGTTTGATCGTCCCAATAATCTCCTATTGATACGAACTTCGGCTCTTTGTCTGTGCCAATGTTCACTTTTTGTGTTTTTACTGGTCCAGTCATATCTGGGATTTCCAACGTAGGTCCTTCTACCTCACGCGCTCCTTCTGACTCTGGTATATCTATGTTGTGCGGGTCCTCCTCATCGTCTTCATTTGTGTCATTGGTACCTTCAGCTAAGTTGTAACACTCGATCAAGTGCTCTTCATGTTCCTTCAATTCTGACTGTAGGTGCGCGGGAACGAACTCTGTCCCAAAAAACTCCTGCAATGTTATGTTTTGATGATGACAGTCGTCCTGGAATATGCGCTTCTTGATTTGCTGTAATGCTTCATGGATTAATGGATTCTCGTCTTCAAAGCTGAAGTCCTTCTGGAAGTTCACAGCAAGCAGCTCCCAATCAGTGAGTTCATTGCGCAACTCTAGGTCTAGGTACCATTTCTCTGGTATACCCGCATCTAATGTATGTACAAATAAATGTACCCATTCTGTAAGTGGTCTTTCCACCCATGCCTTTGAACAGATTTCAATGTGCTGACTAGGGTCTGTTTGTCCATTATACTTTTCAAAGGGTAAAGTAACATTTTCGGCGAACCGAATCTGCATCTTAGTTCTGCATTGATCCCAAGTGGTCAATGTTTTCTTATGTGCATTCCACCATCTGGCAGGTGTATCGTGCAATGCTATATCTAAAGCTGGCAATCTATGCTCATCTAGTATAGCTGTAGTATATTCCCTTATGAAACTGTAAACATTAGCAGAACCATCATATGTGGGAATAGGAATCACCTCTTTTCCGATCCAGCGTAGTGATTTTGTAACCTAGGAACATCTTCTTGCTGATACTTCATGCATGCAGCTTTGCCAATTCTCAAATCCTGTATCCGAGTCAGAGATACAAGAAGTGTCACATCGCCAGCTGAGCATACCGTCCGTAGTAGGATTAATGTAATCTTCCTTGTTCGCAGTCAGCTGGTATAGTCGGTCTAGATCTTGAGCTTGGGATTCCTCCTGAATCGACTCACTGTATCTATCGCCATCTTTAGGATCCAATGGTGCGATGACCCTAAGATGCTTCCCTTCAAAGATCATCTTCTTTGTCTTCAAGTTTATGATAGCCAAGTTATCCATAGCCCAATCAATTCCCAATATTGCTGGAAAAGGTTGACTATCATCCACAATTTCAATAACCTCGAAGTCTGCATGACTCTATACTCCGTCAATGTCAACTACTACATTAGCTAAGCGGCCAAAAGGTATGACCTTCTCCTGATTAGCCATTCGTAACTGGATAGGTGACCAGAGCAACTTTGGTCAACCCATCTGCTGCCATGTCTGCTTAGTCAAGACATTCACTTTTGATCCCAGATCAAGGATGACTTCATCCATTTCAAAATCTCCTATCTGTGCAGTAAGCCTCATCTCTTGGCCTGTTCTTTTGTGCTTCCTTTAATGATGTACAGCGCTATCTAGAGTCTCTGTTGCAATCTGAGGTTCATACTGGCTGATAAGCTTCTGTAGCTCTACTATGGCTTTTTCGCTTTTTAGTAACTTCATGCAGCTTCGCAAGAACTGTGCAACAGAACTACGGACATCTGTCGCAGTACTTGTTTTATCATACGGAGCCGGCATGTCTTGAACATGCGGTGTTTCATTGCGCAGCGGGATCCTTGATGACTTATCTGCTGGTTCTCTAAAGGTATCCCGCGCGTCAATGAATATCTCCTTGTTCTTCTATAAGTTAAGAGGGGGTGCTTTTCCTGGAGCTTTCCTTATCCATACTGTTTCAAGGGGATCCTTCTTCGTATGTGATTCCCCTGATGTTGAAGCTTTTGCTCCTCTGTCGCGGCCTGTCTCAGCGCCACTGCACGTGACCATGTTAATGCTCAGATCCATTGGTCTATTCTCTACTGCGATCCACTGGACGTTTGGATTCGGAGCCTCTATTCGTCTTCTCTTATGTATTTCCACCTCTAATACTGGGCAATCTTCAATGACATGCTCAAACTATTTACAATAGTTGCACGTAGTGCATGGGTCAACACAATCTCTAGACATGTGCCCGAGTTGGCCACAGTTATAACAAATGACTTGGCCGCGGCCTCTTCCTTGTGCCGGACCAGCATTTCTTCCTCTGCCGCAGTATCCACCACCACAACCTCTATATCCTCCTTGGTCATATTGTGCATTTTCTTGTTTTGGTTGTGTATCTTCTTGTACGCGGTACAAGCCAGCGCCTCGCATTGAGTCCATATCCCTTTTTCTTTCATTCATTAATTCATATGTGCGGCAGTTGTATTCATCATGTCCAACTGATTTACAGAAATTGTAGTATAAATTCTTAGGAGTTTTCACATATTTCTGGATTAGGTAACAGTCTTCAGGTCTATGTCTTGTGGTTCTACAAATTTCACACCATGGGGCCTGATTCCGATTTAATGGGTTAGGCACACCACTGTTAATATAGTCACGGAATAGAGGGCAATGCTCGCGGTCATGACCTTCTCCTTTACAACTTGTACACTAGACCTCCTGTTTAGGTTCATATCTTTGTTCTTTACCATTTTTCATACTTTGCAGTTCAAGTGTCAGTGTGGTCAATTGGTTCTGGATCTGAGACATCCCAGAACTAGTATCCCCAATCGGCGAAGCTTCCAGCTTCATTGCAATTTCCAAGGCCTTTTCCTGGGATAGAACCTTCTGCTGCATCAATGGTAATCTGATATGGGGTAATAGCGCAACAATGAACCATTCTTTATGCTGTTCTGGTGGTATAACAAAACTTACTTGGTCTAGTAAGGTCTTAAATTTCTGATCAAATTCCTAGACCATTTCAGTTGGTCTTTGCTTTATTTCCTTCAACTCAGTGATACACTGAGACTCAGACTTAGGTTTCTTGAACTCTGCCACCAGCGCGACTTTAATTTCTGCGAGGGTTCTAGGCTGCATGGTAGAGTATTTCATAAACCAATGTAGCGCTCTATCCCTGAAGGTGGTGATGAGCTGTGCTTGCTTCACAGCATCGTCCTAGATTTGTCTTACACTCCATACGGCTTCACAAAGGAACCAATGCTGATCAGGGTCTTCTAGGCCAGTTCCTCTGAATATTGGCAGTTTCATATCAGTGTTCGCCATTGTGCTATTAGGTGGTGGAGCGCCGGAATAAGTGCATGGCTGCTGTAAAGGGATCTGCGTAGTAAATACAAATGGGACTATCGGGAGAGATGGACTAGGCTGAGTCTTCTGCGGGGTGGGATGCGTAGCGGGTGGGTTCTGCGATCAGGGTGGCGCGGTTTGTGCAGCCGACGGATTCTTAGGGGTAAATGGTTGTGCAACTTCGCTATCAAGATCGGAGGGGATCTCAGTATCTATATGAAGTTTAGGGCCTTCTGGATTCTTATTAATTTTATATCTCTTACCACTTCTAAGAGTATGTGTCTCTTCGTCAAAATCAATATATGTACTGTTTATCATGACAAACTTCAAGCATATTACTGCATTCTTAGAACACCTTTCTCATCTAATAGCATCTTAATGTATAGACTGAGATTGTTCAGAAACTTACCTTGGAATCCTCTGAAAAAATGTGCTTCTGCGTGGTTGTAGGATTTGAGTGTGTCTACAACAAATTCTGTTGCAAATCCTTCTAGCATATGATCGACCCAATAATCAACTGCGCATGACAACGAGCTGTCTAACGCTTTAAGCTGCGTTGTGAGCTCGGGAGTCCACTCCATAGGAACTCCTCCTTGGAAACAGTTTTTCATCTCTGAGAGCCGCGAGATCCACGCATGCATCTCGTTTGGAAACGATGCCCAAAAGATCTCGTGAATGTCGTCCAACAGATATCTATCTAACCACTATGTGTCGCTTAGACGCGGATGTCTATTTTCTTGTCTGTTAAAATCGCTTATGGTCTTATCCCACCAAGCTTGGATTTCTGTCTTTTCAGGATGCCAATAGTCAGATCCTTCAGGGAACTGATATTCTTCTTCACACAAAGCGATTGCAACTCAACGGAACCATTTCAACTCATTATGGATTCTAGCGTGGCAATGTAACCATTTCAACTCATCATGTATTCTAGCGCGACAACAGAACCATTTCAACTCATCATGGATTCTAGCGCAGCAACGGAACCATTTGTTGGCTTAAACTGACCTAGAGGTTTCCAATTAGACCCAGGTTCTTTGCGGTTCTCCCTTTGACCAACAAAACCCCTTCACACCAGCCCTTTTGGCAACAACCTGCGAGCAGGTTGAGGTCTCACCTAAGGTGTATCTTTATGGGGTACTGCGGAATCAGGTTTCCATAGTAAATGATGAGTTGTTTACAAGAACAAGTTGCGCAGCGCAGGACAGAAGGATGGCACTGCGGGTAGAGTGGTGCGGTATGCAGCAGGATCTATGCTGCGAACAGTACTGTGCGGTGCAGGCAACACTGCGGGCCGCACCAAGGGTTTCTTACTGCTGCGAATCTTCTTCTGGAAATGCGAGTCACCCACACTTATCCGCTACTTGGAATATTTCGACAGCGTTAAGGCACTTAAATGAATATCACTCATCCATTCATTCAGGCACTTACTGGTTATCTTTCTCGCGTTCATTCTAGAACTTGGATTATTGCAATGTGAACCGGAATGATAAACATGATTAACTGTGCTGCGTTCCTTCACTATGCTTAAGAAAGTATTTAAACTTAAATGACGGATTCACGACCTTAACATAGAATTGAAATGTTTACCATTCATCTGCTCCCGTGGAACCTAGCATATCATTCCCAAACTTCTCCTATTGGTAAATGCATACCGAAGTTCTCATATTACAGCATGCAAGGAAACATTCAAGCATTCATTCTACAGAAAATACAGACAGTCATTCATTCATAAACATCATCACATAACATAGGATTTAACGTGTTTCACTTCCCCAGATGGAAAGCTACGTCCACAAGAACAGTTGGTAATATATTTCTTTCAAAAGGGATGGGACAACCGTTCTTAGTCTGCACACTCAATTGCAGACTCTTCTTTCTCTCGGTTAGGTCTCTGCGCACATAGCTGCAAAGCCTTTACAATATTCTCAGCTCAGAGAGATTTTACAATACAAAAAGGGTTACCTTCTCAAATTCTCAACAATAACAAAAGAACAACAACCCAAAAAACCCAACCCCCATCCCATACAAAATGTTTTCTTAAATAGATCATGCTCGAAGGTCATGTCTGTACAATGTCGAAGACCTAAAAACCCAAAACCCTAAGGGTTTCCAAAACTACGCCGATTTTCCAAACCGGCTTGCTGGCTCCTGGTAGCGTCTGCTTGATCATGGCGGATGTCCACGTCCTCATTCTGTCGCTATCGGCCTTCCTGTCGCATGTGTGCCATCAGGCTGCTTCTGCCAAACCATTTCTCTCTAACGGTTTTACCTTCTAAGCATGCCAAACGTCACTTTCCTTAACAACTCACGCATGGCCGCCTTCTTGTTTTGCCTATGTCCGCCGCTCGGGAGTCTTGAAATATCTTTCCAAAAATGGCTGCTATCGGTCGAGCCGGTAGCTACACTTGATACTTGTCCAGCACACCGCTTTGTTGGCTCCACGTGGCCTCCTAACTCCGCAGCACTACTTCAGCACAGTACTGGTCTTCGCATCACGGCCAAAACTTCGACACTGCACACAACTCCGCAGTCTTGTCAAAAGTTGGATGATGCGCGCAACTTTGCAGCATCCTCAATACTTAGTGAAAATTGTGTTTCTGAGCTGCGCTCAGCTCAGCTTTCCCTGCTTGCCTAAAAAGGGTGCTTCCAAAAATTCATCTCAACCTAGGCCCAACACTTTTGTCTTGCATATCTTTCATTGGTTGGACAACCATTGTTTTAGCATTATTTGGACTGATATTCCACACATCTGGACCTGATCCCATCACTCATGGTTAAAAGTCAAGTCCTCACACTCTCTATGCTTGCTCAGTTGTCCGGGTGATCTAGTTTCTCAAACTTTTTCTACTGAAATTATGTTCGATCATGGAGACTCCACATCTTTATTGGTTGCTGCTCCATATGACTTACATTCTGATATTTCAGAGTTGCATGATCTAATTTTAAATATCAGAAAGGTTCTACATCAGTTTGAGAAGAAAGTACAAGAACTAGTATACCACATTGCAGCTACAGAAGAAATTGATCTTGTTGAGTTCATTGTTTCTCGTTGGGAAGGAGTATGCATAGATCTTCTTTCCATCATTGATTATGTTTTCAGATCTGATTATGTATGTTACAACAGCAAGAAAAATTCATTTGATGCTCCTCCATCATCAGAAGATGAACATCATAGAGCTTCAACACATGGTTCTTTCCTACACAACATTGATGCACTGATGCATGATCATGGCATCCAAAATCTCTTCATCAAGTCAGTTACTCAGAAGCATTTAGCTCATTCAAATGAGCAACATGATAGTATGAAGACATCAAGCATGTCCATTTTTGAGGGAGGGTTTTGTTCCCATGAGGTTTTCCCCGTTTCCTCGGTTTACATGGACTAGTTATTTTTGTATTGGGGTGACCATAAGCCTTGTTGCTTGGGCCCTATATTTCTGATATTTTTTTGATTCCCATCACATAAAGTTAGGCTTAAGGGGGGGTGTTGGAACATTTAAAAAACCCACTATGTCATTCTAGACTTAGGATAAAATTAATTAATCATTTATGATTAATTTCCTGAGTTTTGACTAGGTAGAATCGACCAGTTTTGTCTTTTAGGGGACCACATGCTATCCTCATTCACAAAAACGAATTTGGATAAGATTTCCTTGGATTCTGTCTAATTTTATTCCATTTCTAAATTAGAAAGACAATATCCAGATTTAGTTAGCTTTGTGCTGCTTTTTCTACTTTCTAGTGGAAAAGATAAAGCTAGTTGACTTGGAATCTTTTGCCACTTGACCATTTCGACCTCCACATCATATATAACCTTCTAAAGCCATAATTACATTCCATTTACCTCACTCATGAGCTTCCATACCATACTTTCCAAATTCGTGAGCCTCTAGGACAGTTTTGGAAACTGCTTTTGCCACCTAGGGGGTTTTTTGTCTTTTTCTAAGCCTTTCTTTTTGCTCTTTCCATATTGCCTCAAAGCAATTTGATTTTGTCCATGGAGGATGTGTTATATATTGTTACAATATCAATGAATAATATACATAGTGTTTTCCATAATTTATTCTCTCTATTCTTCTTCTCTCATTGTCTAAAATATTCCATGGTGAAATTGTCTTATGAATCTAGTTCCTAGTAATTGAAAATTTCACAGTTTCCAGTGCTTTCCCTACCTTGAAACCACTTACTCCCTTTTTCCTCGCCATCTCCCCTCCTACCCTTTGGGATATGTCTCCTATCCTAGAGTTTAGTCCTGCGGACCCCCCGAATTCCCCATCTGAGGCCGCCCAATTGTTACCCTCATCATCGGAAAACCTTGACCAGTCATCTTCTATTCGACCCATTACCAATGATCCTAGGGGTAATGGTATACATGCTATCCTACTTGTTACCCCCACCCCTGTTGTCCAGTCTCATCTGTACGGTTATTTTCTGCGTTCTTCCAACTCGTTCTGGAACCTCTCACATGGAATGGGGTGCATTCGGGGTTTTATGCATCCCACCAACCGAATCCGAGGTCGCCGCTCCATAATGGACGTGGCTACATCACAGGACTGCATTGATATCAGCTCTGACAAACAATGAAGGCTATGTGGGGCACTTAGAGCATGCATGCCTAAGCTGGTGGTTCCGTGGTGCTTTGTTTATCCCTCAACATTCGTGGGTTGGGACTACCCACAAAGCGCCTGGCCCTTCGCAGGCTGGTTCCAGTCTATAGTCCACACATTATTTTGTTGCAAGAAAGTCTTCTGACAGGTAATTCAATTCTCTCAATTCTTTGCTCACTTCTTCCTGGATGTTCTTTTATCTGCACAGATGTAGATGGGAGATCTGGCGGCCTTATTACTGCCTGGCTTACTTCTAGCTTTCTGCTGCTTAACTCTTGGGCTCTACGGTCGGTGCTTGGTTCTGTTCTATTTTCTAGGGAGACTAGTTTGGCTTACACGATGGTGAATTTCTACGGTCCCTATGCACGGAGGGAGACCTTCTGGGACAGTTTTTTAACTAACAGCTTGTTAAAGGTTGATAATTTTCTCATAGGTGGTGATCTAAATTTTACCCTGGGAAACGCTGAGATTTGGGGCTCACATTCTGTCTGGGATCCTTTGTCGAAACATTATGTGCTCTCCTCACTCCTAATTCACTCTTTGATATCCCACCTATTCAAATGCGCCCTACGTGGAGGAATACGAGTGATGGAGATGCACATATAGCTAAACATCTGGACCAGTTCCTGGTCAATGAAGGTTTATTGAATTATGCATCCCATGTGCGTCAATGGATTGGGATTGGGGGTGAATCCGATCACCACCCAATCCTCTTGGAACTTTGTCAGACCCATAAGACTCCATCAAGCCCATTTAAATTCAATACAAGATGGCTAAAGGAATTTAACTTTTGCGACTTGATTGTCAAGGAATGGAAACCATTTGACTCTGCTTCTTCGACTTCGGCGGCTATTCAGTTCAACAATAACCTTTATAGGATTAAGAATTCTGCGATTCCATGGATTAAGAGGCAGTCTTTTGAGATCAATGAGGAGCTTGTCCATATTGAATCTGTTATGGAATCCTTCTACCCTGCCCATCCATCAGGTTTTTCTTCTAATCAACAAAAAGCGGATATCTTATCTATGGAAAAACGTAGAAATATGATATTATTGGACAATGAGGCTACTGCTTGTCTAAAGAGCAGAGCTCTTTGGATACAGGCGGGAGATTCCAACACCAAATACTTTCATAACCATGTTAAACACATATAGTTTGTCAATACCATTTTGGATCTGATGGATGACGAAGGTATTACACACTCTGGTTTCCATAATCTCAGTGCTATGGGTACTCGACATTTTAAAAAGGTATATACCTAGCCACAGGGTGTTTCGGTGGCACAGATGTTGGGAATTATGGGGAGCTATCCTTTGATGGTTTCTGATGAGGAAAGCATTGCACTCACTTCTCATGTCACAATGAAGGAGGTAAGGGATGCGTTATGGAAGATGCAACATGATAAGAGCCTCGGGTCCAGTGGATGGCTCAATGAATTCTTCGAGGCTTTTATGGATCTTTTTGAAAAGGACATTCTTGCGGTTGTGGAAGAATCCCGAACCAAGAGGAGGATATTGGTAGCCACCAATGCTACCATTATCTCATTGATCCCCAAAACTGACAAGGGACATAAATTTTCTGATTACAGGCCCATATCACTATGCAACGCATTTTATAGAATCACTGCGAAGGTGGTGGCCAACCAGATCAAGGATATCTTATTTGCTGGCATCTCGATGGAGCAACATGGATTCTTAAAAGTTCGTATGATTCAAGATGCCATTGGATCCACCCAGGAGATCCTACACTCAGCAAAGATCAAGAAGATACTGAATGCTATCCTAAAGATTGATCTCCGCAGGTCATACGACCAGGTGATTTGGACTTTCCTCCATTTGGATCTCTTCCAGGTAGGTTTTCCCCTGAATACGGTTAATTGGATCATGGGTACTGTACAGTTTGTTTCCTTTGTTGTTCTTGTTAATGCATCCGCATCAAGTTTTTTCCGACTGGAACAGGGGCTATGGCAGGGCTGTCCACTTGCCCCCTTATTATTCCTCCTGGTTGTTGAGGGTCTCGGATGTGCCTTGCATAAGGATTTGAACTGGAGCACATTCTAGGGGTTTCGCCTTTCCACTGATCTTTTTATATCCCATCTTTTTTTTGTTGATGACATTATGATTTTCACTAATGGTTCTCATGGTGACATTCTTTGTATTAATGAGATTCTCAAGTTATTTATGGGGGCTACTGGGATGACTGTCAATAATTTAAAATCTACCATATCTTTCTTCAACTTGGAGGAAGGGTTGAAGGATTGGATCTCCAGATAGTTTCCCTTTACTATTGTTGATGCTGATGGGGGTATCCCTTATCTAGATTTTAACATTCGCCCCAATTCATATGGCATTAAGGACTGGATCTGGTTGATTGAATGTATCGAGAAGAAGTTATACCATTGGTACAACCCAAAGGGGGTCTTCTTATTCTCATCAACGTCGTTCTAGAAGTGATACCGGCTTTTTGGTTATCACTGGCATGCATACCTGTTAGTACTCTCAATACTATACAAAAGATTTGCCGTAACTTTTCTATGGAAAGGTAGTAACTTGAAATCCTTCCATTGGATCGCATGGGACATGGTAACCTTACCTAAATCTTGGTGTGGTTTGGGTATTAAACATCTTGGGAGCTTTGGGAAGGCCTTAATGGCTAAGAATATCTGGCGGTTAAATACTGTTGACAACCTATGGACTACGATTATTAAAATCAAATTAATACTGCCTCTACTTGTTGAGGACTGGTTCAGGACTGGTGGTATTTGCATGCGTCCATCCTCTATGATGTGGAGGGCCACTTTGTCCACTTTCGATTTTATTGATAAAGGGATTCAATGGATAATCGATGATGGTAAATGTTTGCGTATTGGCATTTACCCGTGGATCGGATGCAGGGGTTCTTATTATTTGTCCGACCCTATGGTTATGAAGCTGCAACAACAAGGTTTTTACTTTTTGGCGCATATTGACAATCCACAAAACACCACTATACACCAACAGCGTTGGCTGGACTCCGATTATCTTTGTTTTCAGGGACATGAATAGGTATTATGGGATATTTTTTATTGGCCTTAAGGGACAGCTCTATTCGCCTTACATAGGTCCCAGATGTTTTGCGCTGGTTTCTGAATTTGGAAGGAGGTTCATATTCTCCGTTAACTGGTTATTTGATACTCTGTAGCAAAGTCCTTGTCCCTGAACATTGTTGGTGGCATGATGCACTGTGGGTATTAACGTGTCCCCTTAAGATAAATTTTTTTTCCTGGGCCGCTTTTCTGGATCACACACCTGTTTGGGATCACCTCCAATGATTCTTTCTCGAAGGTCCTGGATGTTGTCCTCTATGCAAGGTACACTTTGAGTCGATCACTCACCTTCTCATCAGCTACCCATATATTCAGGATTTGTGGCAACATGTTCATAGGATATCAGGCATCCTTCATCATTGGTCAGGTTCCACACTTTCGAAGGCCTTTGTTTTATGGAGAACCTCTCCATTTGCACTTACTTATCCTGCTCTCCCTTATATTATCATCTGGCTCTCCTGGAAGGCTTGAAACCATGCTATTTTTCGAGACACTTATATTCCTCCTGAGATATATGATATGTGCAGTATCGGTTTGGCTCTGGCACACTCCCAAAATCCTGGACCCCCTCGTATTCATTCTGTTATGGAGGAAGTCATTGACAGTGACACACCCTGGGGTTATTTCAATGGAACTACACAAGGGAATCCATCTCGCAGGGGTGCTGGTGGCGTCATCTATTTCTCATCTTCCCACTAGTTCAAACTTGATGCATCCACTGGTAATTGCACCAACACTCGTGTAGAGCTTGTGGATTTGAAACTCCTTTTGCATGCAACTATTGCTAGGGATATCCAAAGCATTCAGATCTTCGGGGATTCATCCCTCATCATTCAGTGGATGAAGTCTAGATGGAAGCCACGAAATATCATGTTGTCTCCCATTTATGAGGAGGCTTCTAGGCTGGCTTCTACATTTCTACATATCTCTTCCTGCCACATTTATAGAGGACAAAATCATGAGGCAGACGAACTATCTAAGAGAGGTCTTAATCTTGGGGATGGACTATGGCATACATGGCATCATGATCTTGGTCAAGTTACGCTCTACGGTCCGGGGCCTATTCTGTTTTGATCTTTTTGATACTGATGTTTTTTTTATATGGTTTTGGAACCTTGATCACATGTATTTTGATCACGTATATTGATCTTCATGATCTTTTTGAAATTTTTTGAACTTTTGTTCGACTCCTAGGGATGTATTTTATACATTTGTCTATATGATATATGTAAAGATATGTGATGTAAGTCAATATCGAGAGATCTAAGTGGTCATGTAAAATGTCTCTACTTTTTATAAAGTGGCGCAGGTTTTTTCATGGAAAAAAATTGACTAATTTTGACGATTTCAAGGTTCACTAGATAGATTTACAAAATGCCAAAATTTTCAAGAATAAAGATAAACGATATTTTTGTAATTCCAAATTTAAATTTTTTTCCTTCCTTCATACCCAATAAAAGTATTACAATAACATTTAAAATATGTACATACAATCTTTTATTTATATATATATTAAAAATAAGATAAAGCATTTGAAAATAACCAAACCTCTATGATGCAACGATGAACCATTAGTCACTTACCTAGCCAACCCTAGAAATTACATGTATGTCTTAATAGATCTTGGAATGAAAGTTTTTTTACTTATGATTCATGAATAGAGTTGGAGATGGGGACATTGCTCTATATCAGAGGTATTTTAAAATAAGTGTGTAACATTCATTATCCATTAAAAGGTATATAATATGAGCTTGGAAGAAGGTCATGAGATATTTTCCTATTAATCCAAGACGAAGGTCACGAGACATTTATTTTATTAATGTAAGAGTATTAAGAACTTTTTAAAATTATAAATTTAATATGATGACGCTGTGGAGAAAATTCTCTGAGCTCAAGCTTTGAAGGCAATTACTCTTTAGGCTCAAGCCATGTAAATTGGAAATAAAGTACTAGGAATCCTTAAAAAAAAGTAAATTTGATCAATACTTAATATGAGATAACAACTTTCTAAATTCAAGCTTGGAAGACAATTACTCTTTAGATTCAAGCCATGTAGACTTGAGATAAAAAATTAAAGAATAGAAAAAAAGATAAATTTGGAAAATATCTAATATATTAAATCTTTGAAGATAAAACTCTTTAGGTTAAACAATTATTCTTTAGGCTAAAGCCAATAAAATTGGGTAAACTTTGGAGATAACAAAATGAATAGCTTTGTTAACTATCGAGTGAACAATGATCAAATTTGAAGGGTGGGTCTTAATTTCAATTGGAAGGGCATTTGTTCTTTGAGCTCTTCAAATATGACTTGGAAAATATAAATAATTGTACTTCAATTGATAAGTATAAATTAACTAAAGTCTTCCCCCCAAAAAACTATAAAACAGATATTTCATATCCAATCTTTTACAATCATGAACAAAGAAGCACTCCTTAATATTTACATGAAAATGACATATTTTCAATAAAACCTAGTTTGAACACATTAATTTGTCATATATATAACATTAGTTTTACAATTCATTAAAATACAAAACTATTATGTTGTATTTTTCCGGGTTGGAGCACATTTCATTATACATAAAAACTACTTAAACTATGCAATAACCATATTGGGGCATCCACATGATCTTATGGATAGTTTAGGGCATTCTAACTAGATATAGTCTTAAAATAAAACTAGAACTATGAGAAAATTACTTAGTGTTAATTATGTACAAAAGGAAGCCACTAAGCACAACGATGCTATAATAAAACGATTCGACGAATTCATAGTCACTGGCATGAAATTTAAGTTATTTAATGAAAAGAATTAATGTATCTACCTCTATGTCGAAACCATCTTCAATGCTGATGCCACTACCCTCCTTATTGTCTTACCAAAAGGCACGAGTCGAATGAGGAAGAAGACTTAAAATTGTGGACTTCACCTTCAAAGAGTGCCTTACAATTACACTGATAATTGGAGTGATAAGAAGATCACAACAATCCAATGTGTACAATCTTAGTTGATAATGTCAATTAAATACTTATATGGTAAATTTAATATAAGACTTACTTATAGTTTTCTCTTACTCTTTGCATCTTGACAGATTTGATATTTTATGGTTGTCTCTATGCCCTGACCCAATTGATATTATAAGCTGAGGATGTGCATGCATGATAATCCTTAGTTATGACTATGAGATGAGGATTTAAAGAGAAAATGATGTCAAGACATGTAATTTTTATATGTATTTTAGTGGTGAGCACCAAAGACAAATATGGTGAGAATAACCCTTAGTTATGGCTATGCGATGAGGATTTAAAGAGAAAAGGATGTAAAGACATGTAATTTTTATATGTATTTTGGTGGCAAGCGTCGAAGACAAATGTGGTGAGAAACCACATCTGTTTGGAAGAACGGAGGGATATTACATCATGATCATTCTGCTCATCAAATTGAGACTATTCCTGAGCCAAATTTTTTTTTAATAACCATTGTGGTGATTTGGTCCAAATGTTATTTCTAACTCATTTTTTCTCCATATCGTGTGTTGAGTGCCACTTCTCTATATTAATGCATAAATCGAACTCTACACTAGGGATAATTTTAAGGACCCATACTTATTTAAAAGTGTACAAACCTTGGCGAATCTTACCAATTCTTAAAATGTCAACTATAAAATATTTGATGATATTTTTCTAAAATTATTTCAATTTCTAAGGATTTTATATAGTTTATATAATAATTTGGCGAATTTTAGAGTGAAAAAAGTTTACCCCATCAAAATTGGGCAAAAAGGGGCTTCAAAAAATGCAAATTGACAAATCTTTTTTTGGAAAAATAGCCCATGGGCTAAATTTCGCCCCTAAAATTATCCTTGCTCTACATGATTTGTTGTCCTAGCTGCATGCCACTATTTGTAGTTGCATGCCATTGAGTGTTGTTTAGAGTTGCCATGAGTATGTGACATTCATGCAAGAAATGAGGTATTGTAGAGGAGGACTCATCAAACCAGCCATTTGAATTTCATTTCGATGAAAAACCAATGGACATTGGTAACCAACTTCACATAGATAGTAGGCACAAAGTTTCAATTTCGTTTTGGGCCTAGTAGTAGACTAGTAGTGGTTCTCTGCTGTTACAGCTATAGTTGTTGACATATTTTCACACCTTAGATCTCAGCCTGAAGTGACTCGAGAAACACAGTCAAATCTTGGTGGCCAGTACCTCGTAGTCATTAGTCATCACTCGCCATCTTGCGCAGCTGAGTAATGAGTGTGTGACGTGAGTGAGTGACTATACTTTATGATATTTCCAATATTTTGAATGACGAATCGAATTTTATAGCATAGGAATTTCAACATAGAAATTGAAATTGATATGGAAGGATAATTACAAATATTTCCATTATTTTAAAATGTTAATATAAATTATGTCCTTCTTAATTAGAAGGGTAAACATCAAATTTTAAATTTTCTTTGAAGGACAATTTTAACTTTACACTTCTAAAAAGAACTAGAATCCTTTGAAAGGAACGAGAAGATTTCAAATTTGAACATTACCCATAAATAACTTTAAATAACTTCGTTAGTCTATCAAGTGAAAAGATTAGAAACCTCAAACATTTTAAAATAAGTAATTTGTTAAACTCATAAAAAAAAAATTCACATCAGCCATTGCTTTTAAACAAAAATATAATATCTCACGAATTATTATATCTCACGTGATTCACATTCATTTTAGCATAAAATAATATAAACAAAATATAATATCTCACATAACTCAGATTATATATCACGTGATTCACATCCATTTTAACATAAAATAATATATATCATATATAGAGCACACATATCTCACATGACCATACAAATTTGTACAATTTATATAACATACAATGTTCATAAACATTTTAAGACATGAACCCATCGCTAATATAATATCTCACATAATTCGGATTAAATCTCACGTCATTCACATTCATTTTAACATAAAATAATATATACAGCGCAGACATATCTCAAGTGGCCTTACAAATTTGTACAATTTATATAACATACAATGTTCATCAACATTTTAAGACATAAACCATTCGCTAATTATTAATATACCTTTTGGTGGTGATCTCTTCGTTGGGTTCCAGGTTCTCAGGTTTTGCTCCATTCGCTTGGAATGAAGTAAGAAGTGAGAGTGAAGTGAAGCGTGAAACTTGTACGTACTACGAACCATTTGCACGAGCCTTAATTCCTGGTGCTATATAAAGAGCATACGGCCTTGCTCGTTTTTCAATAAACTAGACTGTAAAGAAAGACAGTGATTATTATTATTATTTTAATATTGTTTTGGTACAAATCCATGTATGATATAATAAAGTTATTTGAACTAAAAAGATTTATAATCCAAAACCCAATTCTATAATTAATTACATTAATTTAAAATAAAATGATAATAATCAAGAAAAAAAAAATATCCCATAAGAACGAAAAAAAACTGTAGATAAACTCTCCTATTTGTACATAATCTTAATCTTGTTTTGAAATTGTGGAAACACCCATTTCCTTCTAGATTGAACCGTGACACCATCTAAACTGAAAACAACTCAGCGAAGAGACCAATCTCCTTCCACATATGAAAGGATAACAAATAAAGAGATTTCTAACAAATTCATCAAATTATAGAGGTGACTAAAACTAGGCAATCCCTTCTTTTGCATAAAATGCCTCTTGTAATAGAATTATTGAAATAACTTTTTAAGTTATGATACCAAAATTCTATTTTGAGATAAATTTGAAGATATATATCATTTTAGGCATATTGAATTTAATAAAAAAATTTTAATGAAAAAATATTCAATTTAATTAAAATTTAAATATATATATATATTTTTAATCTCATCTTAAATTAATTAGTAAATTTAAAAAATTTAGAATTTTAATTTAAATAAATACTTGAAAAAATTAATCAAAATTACCAATAGTATACATCAACTTACATGAAACCTTTATTACCAATAACCTGAAAACACCCATACTAACATATTGGCAATTTATTCCCAAAAAACCTCTAATTTACACAGAAAACTATCAAAAATGTAATTTACAAACCTTCAATAATTAGGTTCATATTACTCTTCTTTGGAAGTCATGAGACTTGTTTTTGAGATTTTGTATATGTAATGAAGTTAAAACAGTTTTATATAGTGCGATAAACATCCGTGGAATGTATTCGACGTTCAGTTATAATCAATGCATATGTTTTTTTCTTTGGAAAAAAATATAAACAAATTCAAAACTTTATATAAATATAATTGTAAATATATTTTTATAAATATAAAAAATATCATATCCTGAATTTTATCAAAAGAAACACTTGCTGGGGAAGAAGGAATATTAGAATGTATGGAATTTGTAGATTCCATAGACATAATAAATGGTTAATGATTGAGAATCTCATTTAAGAATTATATAATTAAGTGATTTTTATTATTATACACAGAATATATGTTTATAATTACAAAGAAACATGACCGAGAATAAAATCCATATAATAAGTAAATTACAAAATAAAGGTCAGAAGTACTTATTGACAAAATATATGCTCATCACTGAACAAAGCCCAATGCAGTTATATATCAATATATAGGCTTGGCATTGTCTTCTTACCTACATAGCATGGATCGGATCTTGATGAGATGAAGATACAGAAGAATATAATTAATAAAAATTCAAAACATGTAAAAACTTTTACTTCCAATAAAAAAAAAGTAACATATGAAAAGTTTGATCAGTTACATTTGAACCAGACTAGAAAAGAGCAAGTGATGGAAAGCTTGTTCAATTACATTTTAACCAGATTAGAGGAGAGTTGATGTTACTATAGAATTTGAAGCAGAACAGTGATTTTTCTATATAAATGTTAAAATTTACAAAATAATTCTGTTTGAATATCTGTACCTGCACTAGGTATCGACATCTTCTCGTACTGGATGCACACGCAGCGTTCTGCAGCGTACAAATTTCTTTGAATTATGGGCGACGTCACCAAGATACTGAGCATTTGTTCCTTTGACAATTCTCTCACCATCCCAGCATTAGTTCCAAACAAGGAAAAACCCCTTGTCTTTGGCTGGAAATTATTAGTATTAGCAGCTCCATTTTCAATTACAGCTCTGCAGCTGCCGATAGCATTGCGAGTCAATTGAAAATCTGATGGGGCAGGGTGCTCGCACAGAAATTCAAGCACATGTACTTGGGCCTGAAGAAACTTGACATACTTTATGGCCTCCTCAAGCATTCTCGTTGTGTCACGTTTACTCATGCCTCCAGGAATAAGTTTCTCAAGCGACCTAATTTTGTCACTTATCTTCTTTCTTCTCTCACGAGCAGCAACACTAGTCTGAGGCTCCACCAAATCTGAGTGCTGCAATTCTCTTAAGTCTTTTCCCACTACCCAATTGAATCCAGACCACAATATTGTTGAATCCCCCATGCTAACCAAGTCGCAATGCTTGGGATTTTGACTAGAATTTGAGGATAATTCAAGGGCGCTTACATTTCTAATTGGACCATCAATGTAGGTCTTCAAAGGATTTTTTGGTGGTAGCATTTCCATCATCTGATTCAAACTGTAACATGAAGCCTTTCTCTGGATTTTGTTTGGTGGTTCAAGACTTTTTGAAACAACAGATTCAAGAGTTCCAGATTGCCATGTGAGGCTTGGCCAGAGATACTGATCAGATGAATAACTTAATTCAAAATTTTCCAATGAAATATCAACTTGCTGCCCATCATGGTCGTCAATTTCATTCAGTATTGCAGTAGGCTCTAACATATTATTCAATGCACAGGCTGTTGCAGCTTCAATTGATTCAGGAAAAGAAGGAAACTGATTACTTAGACCATATAATCCAGGCCCAGAACTCAATTCAGGAAAATTAGCATCTTGTCTCAGGAAACCTTCTCTGCATTCTTGATGATCCATAAGAGTATCGATGTTACATGAATTTGTATCAACATAGTTGGAAGAACAGATACCTTCTTGAATGTTGCAGGAAATGTGGGTTCCCTCCAGAATAGACTTAATATAAAGATCCATTGAGAGAGTCCAAACACAAACTCACACAGAAAGACTTCCACACTATATATAACAAACAAACTTCCCAACGATACTAAACCTATAAAGTTGTACGCCCAACGAACGTATTAGATTTCATTTATTTTGCGGCTATCTAAGCTGTGATCCAAACATAATTAGCATGGCGTACATTCTGCTCATTTCGACATGGAATAACATGAGAACTAGTACGAGAATGTCATAGCTACATCATTTGGGAGACGGATCATCCCAGTGAATAAAGATTCAATGCAAATGATCATATTCGTTTTCTGAAAATACATATGGGTATTTTAATAGCTAATATGTGATTACCGTGAAATCATTGAATAAAATGGTGCCAAGATAGATCTGAAAATATAAATATGTGATTCATGGACACACTTGACAATCTCTAATTTATCATTAGAGATTATAAAAGTATTTCTAGGATTCATTGAACGTTTCATTATTTTGATGAGTAACTCTTTCTTTTGAATTATTATAAGTCCACCTAAAATATTTGTCATCGATTCTTTGTTTAAACCAAATATATATATGATGGAGAAACTCCAAAAGAAATTAATAACATGGTATGTAAATGTAATGACAAATCAAATTGTGACAAGAATCATTTTGATATATATGTATAACCTTAAGCATTGGAAAATGGTTAATACAAATCAAGATATAATTAAAACAAACTTTTGAAACATACAAGAGTGGGGAAGTGGTACCAACGTGATCAACACAACTCATGGATTTTATTGAGATAGATATAAGATAAGGTTGCACATAGTAAAATATGTACTTTAAGAAAATAATTCTACTGGTGGAGTTTTATTCTTGCATAAATATGTTGTATAGACAAAATTCTCAAATTCTTATTTTATCAAATATGTATGAATTTTACTAACTAGTTATAAAGGATAGGATTTTGAAGGTCCTAAGGGTAAAGGAATGCCATGTGTTATATCTCTTTGATATATTTGCAAGGTTAAATAGTAGTACTCAACCCAATCTCTCAGGGAACTAACTAAGGAGGCCTAACCATGTGCTTATCTTTGTATTACCAAATTACCCAGGTATTAGAGAGTAATATACTCAAGTGTTGTGCTCGGTGCCACTATAGTAGCAAGATAGTCGATGAGATTATCTAAAGTTGGTTTAAGGTCACTTAGGGGATTTTCGATATACCTGAGGGTACTTGGAATTGAAATTATATATATACAAGTGTTGTTTGATGCGATACTACTCGAAGGTGTACCAACAAGGGTTACAAAGGTGTCCAACATGGTGAAACATCTTGTATTTTTTGCATGCAGTCTTCCCCGACCACAAATTTACCCACACAATGACATATCACTGTGTTATTTATAAACGGCATAACACATCTCTAGCCTAATTAAAATTATAGAATTTGTGTCTTGAGAAAGTGTTCTGATACTAGATGTTATGTACTGTAATAACAAAAGGACACAATTACCACAACAATAAACAATTCTAAATAACCCATACAAAAATAGCAATACCTTTATTGATGAAAGCAATGCTCATAAGGAATCTTATTACATTTCCTCTACTCCTTTATATAGTTTCTAGTAAAGGAAATTTCTAGTAGCTGGAACCTTCTAGTTAGGGAAATTTTTAGGGGCGAAATTTCGCCAATTGGCTATTTTTTTGGTCATTTTTAGTCTCTAATATCGCCTATATTTACATAAAATATGTTTTTTTTATCATAATATTCGCCAAAATTTACAAGTTTGAGTACTAAATTGTATATTTCATATTTAATATTCGCCTACTTATCTATATTTATGTTTTTCTCAATCCAAAATAATCACCTAGAATACTATACTTAAGTATACTTTTATAATCCTTAAAAAATACCCTCCTTCTAGTAAGCTTTCTTATTGAAGGAACTTTCTAGTAGGTCTTCTTACATATATTTATTTCACCCTAGATATCTTCTTCATGAGCCTTATTTAATATATATGGCTCAATACATACCAATCTATCTATCTTTTTAAGGGGGTTAGGGTAGGACCTAAAATTCCCTCCCCCTTAAAAGGAAACATTGTCATGAAGGATGGAGATGTGGAAATTGCTGAAGTATGCCTACTAGTTCCCATGTAGCATCCTCAAGGTGGGTATAATTCCATTGGATTAGTACCTCTTGGATGGTGCACTAGGAGAGGAAACATTCCTATTGGTTGAGGGCGGTGAGGTTGATCAACATATTGTGTCATCCGATTTTGCACCATTACTACAATATCCTTAACAATGCAGAGAATGTCAGTTGGATATGTGAGTGTTTTATCAACCTATCATACATTAGAGACATCTGGTAAGTAGGATAATACTAAGGGAGAATTTTATAGACAACTTCAAAGGGATTCATTCACGTGGATGTATGATAAGTTGTATTATACCACAACTTTGCTAAAGGTAACTACTAAGCACATTGGGATTACCGCTCTAAAGTAAAGCACCATAAATAATATTTTTGGAACTTATTGATCTAGATTCACCTTGACCATCAATTTAGGGGTGATATGTGGTGATGAGATTTAGTTGAGTTCCCTGGAGCCAAAAAAATTCTTTCTAGAAATTGCTAGTGAAAGTGGGCTCGTTGTCCATGATAATAGATTGTGACATACCATGGAGTTTGAAGATATTATCCATTAAGGATTTAGATACCATAGAGTCCTTGAAAGGGTGTTGTAGGGCACAAAAATAAGTATAATAAAAAAGGAGATCAAACACAACCATGATTACATAATTATTTCTAAATTTTGGTAACCCCACAATGAAATCCATTGAAATGTCAATCCATAACATAGGTGGAATGGGGAGTGGTTGAAGTTCACATAGAGGTTTCAATGTCTCACCTTTATGTCATTAGCAAGTGTCACATTATACCACAAATGAGTGAATGTCTTTCTTCATGTCTTCCTAGAAAAATGATTGTTTGATCCTTTCATATGCTTTATAAAATATTGAATGATCAGATGTGGGGGATGAATGTAGCTTATATTACACCCACGATTAAAATGTTGATTTCTTGTGAAAATATAGATGTCCTTTATAGTGAATATTGTCATTGTGCCAAGTGTAGCCTAGACATGCATGGGGTTCCTTTTGAAGATGCTTGATCAAGGTAGTGAGCATGGGATATGTGAACCATTCCTTATGTGTGTGAATCAACCAGTTTGCTACAATCAAGGTGGGGGGAAATAGGGAACCTTCTTCTTCATAATTTCAAGAGAGAGAATCTACTACCACATTGTCCTTTCCATTTTGGTAAATTATCTCATAGCCATATCTCGACATTTTGGTGACCCATTTATGTTTCTAAGGGAAGGAAGTTCTTTGTTCTAGAAAGTAATTTAGGCTGCAATGATCGGTTTTGATATGGAAACGTTTCCCAAGTATATATGGACACTAGATCTCCACAACATGCAATATTTTCATCATCTCTTTTCCATAAATCTATTTTCCCAAGTGTCACTCTGTCACATCTCCAAAATTTGATCAAAATTTAAAATTTTTCTAAGCGGTATATTCGTTATTAAATACTATGAGGAAAATATACCTGTGAACGTTTTATCTCTTTATTAACAGCTTGACTATAATTTTTATTTGTGACACTTACTTGTTTACAAACAGTTGTCAAATATTAAATGTGTCTTAACGACATTAAATTGATTATGGGATTATGTGTCTATAGTTAACATGGTAACTGTCCATAAAAGTCAGTATTATACTAGTTAATTGTATAAATGTCTCATGCAGTCATTGATGCTATTCTAGTATTAAAAAATTCGACATTTATTTATCTTCTCCTTAAAAAATTGAAGTAGGACTATGGATCTTATTTACTAATTCGAAAATGTTTATGTTTTCAATTGTACCATTGTCTATAATGCACAGATCGTTTGTTATTTCGTATGACCTTTTAATCATGGATTTAAGCGACCAATAAATTCGTAATGCATTTATGTCGTCATTCAGAGAACAACACTATCAGTCTTAAATTCGTAGTCCATCTATTGTTGTTATTAACGTCGTAGTATAATATATTAATTTTATCATGTTGTGATGCTGACTATCTTCTTTTACTTGAAGGGGTTCTGGTGTTGCCTCGAGGCTTACTTAACTATATCAAGCTAATGCACGTGGCCTCCTTTTTCCTAGGTTCCAAGTGAGGGATCTCAAGCAAAATCAATTAATGTTTTCATAGTTAAAAGGAGCTAAGGTTATGCAATAACCTAGCTAGATGGCTTAAATTATTACCAAGGGTAAATTATGTCCATAACTTATTAAATAATGGATCCATTTGAGTTTTTAAAGGGGTTCTTAACAAGGTTTTGACAAAGGTTATAAGTTAGAAAACAAAGTATATACCATGAAACATGACGCATCCTTCTATGGAGCTCGATGGTAAACAAAGGGTGACCTAAACTATATGGTAGTGGGTTTAAATTCAAATGTTAGTGGAGGACAGACCAAGAATTAAATGCCTTCACGTGAAGGTTGGTGAAGGATTACACGTAAGGAGAAAAACCTAACTATGCACTGAGGGTTTAGGCATTAACACTTGTTGTTGTTTGTGAAGGTGGGAGAGCCGAGCTCTCATGGCCTACATGGCCATTGGTCACCCATGCACTGTTTCAGTGTGTAGTTAAACGCAGAGGGGTCTTCCAGGGTTCCATCGATGCTATTGTTTTAAGTCCTTTGCTTTGGTTTGATTAATGTGAGGGTTGGAGATCTCGGATCTTGACTTCACAGTCATTACAGGGTATGGTTTGGTCAATTGGAGAAATAAGCTCTCTGCTATCGAAATTCTCAGTTTAATTATAGTGGTAAGTTTTAGTATTAACTTATGTAGTTAATTCACTCTTACATTTATGTTTATAGTAATATTATTTAACGTTTATTAACTGTTTACCTGCCATGGCAGGGGTTTCCTTTCCGTCACTTCCAACTGCTCCCTTGTCTTGGTTTGTGGTCTCGACGTTGGTATAACAAAAGAAGTGACGATTCCAGTGGTTGGAAAACCACGGTAAGCCTCAGGCCTTCACCATGATGCCTCTGTCAACTCTTGCTTGCGTTAATACCAACGTTGACCTTCGTTGTTTGTTGTAAGCCATTTGGCACTTGGTTATGATAATGAAAGCTTGTAAGGGTTCCTGGGTTCATACCCAAAGTTGGGTTTTCTCCATTGTTCTAATAATGAAAAGATTACAGTTTTGATCTCTATGTCGAGACTGTTGCTAAAATGTTCTTTGTGATTTCAAAACATTTGTGAATGTTTTTAAGTGTAAAAACATGGGGTTAACCCTACTGTGGTGAACTTGTATTTTATTTAAAAGTTGCATTGTTATTGAACTCTGTGTGTATTGATATAAAATTGGTGTGGGAGGGATTCGATCCCTGGAACTATGTTTCAACAGTATTTAAGATTGTATTTAAATGTAATCTTTGTGAAACAATGGTCGATCCTTATGGGTCTTGAACCTTTGACCTAACATTTTTGGTTTGAACTTTTGTTAAGGGATTTGGATATCGTTCTGCTCCTGTTGTAATATTATTGTTTGTATTTATTTTAATTTTTTTTCTACCAAATTGATCATATAAGATTTACAATATTTTACATAGGGTTTAAACCTATCGGTTTGTAAATACCAGACTGTTTATAAATATTTAAATATTTATATAAGTAATAGAAGAGGTGAGCTCTTACGAGACTCGAACCCTTGATTATTGATTTTGGTATGTTGATATTTAAGAACCTATTCCTATATGATTACGGACTTGGATCCACATTCTCTCGACTGCTTGATGCTTACCAACGACAAAGGTGTTGTAAAAATTAATTAGGGGAAAAACCCTAAACTGTTGCTTATATTTGATTAACGATTTTCTTAAATGTTTTAGAATTAATGTGTAATGTAAGGGATACCAAGGTTGTTTGTATTGAGCCTGTTGGCGATAGTGGATGATCTTCCGAATGGATTATATTACAACCTTAGACTGTGTTGTTTGGATAAAAGAATGGGAATTATATGTTTATAAATTGGATCAGTTCACTTATTTATGAGTATCGATTTCATTCCGGAATTGGTAAATTTTAATAGAACATTACTTTATACTTCAATATTGTATTTGATAAAAGTTATGTGCATAATATTTTAAACTTGTTTATTTATATGAACTCGATGTTGATGCTATAAGTCTCTCGACTGTATTCTATTCAATTTATATATAAGATAGTCTACCTATGAATAATGATAGTATAAAAGCGAAATATCTAGGGTTATAATTGTGTTTATTGTGTAAAAACTTATGATGATTTTAATGTGGATTTTTTTTGCTGCTAGGTTTTCAATAATTAACTGTTTACAAATATTGAATATATATATAAAAGCAACATTCTGCCTATAATAATCTATCCTATCCTGATCGGTTTGATCAACAAATAAACTCTACTTATTTTAAACTTGGATATGCTATAAGAAAACAAAGATAAACTCTAGGAAATATTAGGTTCTGTAAATTATTACAATATACATTCTATAATGAATTCTATATTTGACACATTATAAAGAACAATCCTTTCTTGGAATCTGCAGATAATTTTTAATCTATGTTAATTAAACATCTTCTTGTACTAGAGTACATCACTTTTAAGTGAAAGGAAAAATATAGGAAAAAATTTATAATCATCATTCTATATTAACCAATCTTTAATAGTCCAGTCATTGTACATAAATAATCTATCAGTTCAGTACACCACTAGTTTGACAATTATTTAGATATCTAGACAACATTACTATTTGATAATAAATTTTCAGAAAATGTAGAATTAAGCTAAAATATAGAACCAAGAACAAATGTAGAACCTGTTAACTGTGTAGGTGGAAAAACACCCAAAGAAGACCGTTCCTCCCAACCGTCTCCTGAAAGTAGCCAAGATCACTTGCTTTAGGACCCCCGAGCCTGTTCACTGAATCACCAAGACGGATATTATGTGTAGAAGCATGTGACAATCTCTTTAAAACTCAGCAATCATGGAGACTTGCATAAAACCCTCTTTGCACTCAGCAACATAGAACAATCTTACTCTGCAACTCATTAGCTAGCTTATCCCCTCATCAAATCTCTTGTGTGCTCAACATAGTAGTTTCCAGCAGCACAAGGAAAAATTTGTGAGTTTCCTGCTCAATTAGATGGCTATATAAAGATTGCCTAGGTCTTTAGGGCCAATTTAACAATTAATGAGACACCTTCTCAGTTCCACCATCCTTGGGGAACATGAACACAGCTTTAGGGAATTTGCTCCCTGCAACAACTAGTGAGTGAGTGCAGATGCTGCCACTTGTCCATTTCCTTCCACACTAGTTTCATTCCTCCTAGTGGGTCAGTGAACACTCTTCAACAATCCTCTTTGGAGGAGTGTCTCCTATTTTAATTTATTAAATAATAATAATATTCAATTACAGTCATCCTTGGTCAATAACATAAAACTTTACAATAAGTTTTAAAGTAATGTTTTTCCTCAAACATAAAATGTTTCAAGCTCTAGGTAGGTTACACACTCAAAGATTTGTTTGCTATAAAATCCAACAGTTTTTCTTCTTTTACAAGGATTGCTTTGATTCCTTTATTCGAGGTGTCACATTTTAGGAGAAAGGCTTTAGTGAATTTAGGAAAAGCGAGTACATGGGTGGTATACATAACCTCCTTTAAGTCTTGGAAAGCCTTTTTTGTGACATCATTCCAATTAAATGCATTTTTTTAGCAAAGATGTGAGTGGAGCTACAATCCTACCATGTTTCTAGATGAAATTGATGTAATAACTAGTGATACCTAGAAAACCTCTTAGTATTTTAAGATTTTTAGGGTGAAGCCAATCCTTCATTGCTTCAATTTTATTTGGATCTAGCCACACAACCTCATGACTAACAATAAGGCCCAATTATTACACTTCAAATAAACCAAAGGAACATTTGAACATTTTATGAAAAAGTAGATGATCCACAAGGAGTTGTAAGACCTAATCCACAGGGGCTACATAGGCTTGCCAAGTTTATGTTATATCAAGTTGTTAGAAAAAAAACATGAGGACAAAATTACACATAATGAGTTTAAATATTTTGTTCATGAGACTTTGGAAGGTGGAGGGTGCATTACAAAGGCCAAAGGGCATTGCTAAGAACTAGTAATGCGTTTCATGAGTGTAAAAAATAGTCTTGGGATATATTCCTCCATGTTAATTTGATGATAGCCTAAGTGGAGATAAATTTTAATGAAGAATTGAGCACACTTGAGCTCATAAAAAAATGTCATCAATGATGGGAATGGGAAACTTATCCATCATGGTCAATTTGTTCAAAGCATAGAAGTTAGGGAACATGTTCCAAGCACCTTATTTCATGATGACCATAACAATTGGGGAAGAATGAGGGATGGTACTGGGGCAGATGAAACCAACAACTAGCAACTCTTGAATTTTTTTTTCCATTTTTTTGGTGGAAATGGATGGCGATATGGGCATATGTTGGGTCGGGGGATACCAAATATGAGTGGAATGGAATGATCATGATTACTGCAGGAAGGGGGAAGTCTTGTGGGAGTGTCATATATGTATTGGTGTTTTTCCAAGGCTAATTATGTACAAATGGAAGCCACTAAGCAAAGCGAGGCTATAATAAACCTACAACCAAAAAATACATATAAAAGCAATAAAAAACTTAATTCGAACTGGAGAGAGGGAATCCCTTCAAGATTGAGAGATGCAAGAATCATGGGCATTAGGAACCTAAGAAAAAATAATGCATGTCTCATAAAACATTAAAAAAAATATTCCATACCAAGCAAGTTAGCAACACTATCATTAGAGGGATTAGGGCATCAAATTTTGTTGTTCAACACTTGTGGTGACAACATACAGATATGGGATGGAGGGGAAATGGAATCAATCCTAATTCAACTAGAGCCTTGCAACTCGTTGCATGTTTGAGTCTCGATAATCTCTGTTTTAAATTAAACCAAAACAACAAAAGAAGTTTGTTAATGGTTGGATTTGAGAAATTTCTATATATGAGTAATTAAGAGCTCAAAGCTCTAAAATTTGTTGTCTTTTTTACCAATCCACGATTCGATGAATTTGTAGTCGCTAGCTGAAATTTAAGTTATTTAATGAAAATAATTAATGTATCTACCTCTATGTCGAAATCATCTTCAATGCTGATGCCACTACCCTCCTTATTGTCTTACCAAAATGCATGAGTCGATTGAGGAAGAAGACTTAAAATTGTGGACTTCACCATTAAAGAGTGCCTTACAATCACATTGATAAGGAGTGATAAGAAGATCACAACAATCCAACGTGTGCAATATTAGTTGATAGTGTCAATTAAATACTTATATGGTAAATTTAATATAAGACTTACTTATAGTTGTCTCTTACTCTTTGCATCTTGACAGATTTGATATTTTATGGTTGTCTCTACGCCCTGACCCAATTGATATTATAAGGTGACGATGTGCATGCATGATAATCCTTAGTTATGACTATGAGATGAGGATTTAAAGAGAAAAATATATAAAGACATGCAATTTTTATATGTATTTTCATGGTGAGGGCCAAAGACAAATGTGGTGAGAGTAATCCTTAGTTATGACTATGCGATGAGGATTTAAAGAGAAGAGGATGTAAAGAGATGTAATTTTTATACGTATTTTGGTGGCAAGTGTTGAAGACAAATGTGGTGAGAAACCACATATGTTTGTAAGGACGGAGGGAGATTACATCATGATCATTCCGCCCATCAAATTGAGACTATTCCTGAGCCAATTTTTTAATTTTTTATTAATAACCATTGTGGTGCTTTGGTCCAAATGTTTTTTCTAACTCATTGTTTCTCCATATTGTGTTCCCAGTGCCACTTCTCTATATGAATGTGTAAATCGACTTCTACACGGTTTGTGGTCCTAGCTGCATGCCATTATTTGTAGTTGCATGCCATTGAGTGTTGTTTAGAGTTGCCATGAGTATGTGACATTCATGCAAGAAATGAAGTATTGTAGAGGAGGAATAATCAAACCAACCATTTGAATTTCACTTCGATGAAAAATGAGTGGACACTGGTAACCAGCTTCACATTGGTAGTAGGAACAAAGTTTCAGTTTCGTTTTGGGCCTAGTAGTAGACTAGTAGTGACTCTCTGTTGTTACAACTATATTTGTTGACACATTGTCACACCTTAGATCTCATCCCGAAGTGACTCGAGAGTCAGGGTCAAATATCGATGGCTAGTGCCTCGTAGTCGTCAGTCATCACTCACCATCTTGCACAGCTGAGTAGTGAGTGCGTGATTATACGTTATGATATTTCCAATATTTTGAATGACGAATCGAATTTTATAGCATATGAATTTCAACATAGAAATTGAAATTGATATGGATGGGTAATTTCAAATGTTGCCCTTTTTTTGAAATGTTGATATAAATTATGTCCTTCTTAATTGGAAGAGTAAAATTCAGATTTTAAATTTTAGTTGAAGAGCAATTTAAAATATACACTTCTAGGAAGGGCTAAAACCCTTTAAAAGGACTCAGAAGAGTTCAAATTTGAAGAGTGACCATGAATAGCTTTGTTAATCTATGAAGTGAAGAGATTAGAAACCTCAAACATTTAAAAATAAGTAATTTGTTGGGCTCATAAAAAAAATTTCACAGCAACGATTGCTTTTAAACATAATATAATATCTCACATAACTCAAATTATATCTCACGTGATTCACATTCATTTTTAACATAAAATAATATATATCATATATAAAACGAAGACATTTCTCACGTTACCATACAAATTTGTACAATTTATATAACATACCATGTTTATGAACATTTTAAGACATACGGCCTTGCTCGTTTTTATTTTTTTCACATATATATTCTTTTTAAATTTTATATATTAGTAAACATTATATATATATTTTTAAAATTTTATATATTAATAAACATATTACAATGGCGTATCAAGCTTATTTCAATATAAATGAATGAATTAATTAATACATAATTGTTAAAAAGCAAAATTCTTTTTCAGCAAAAAAAAGTATACTATTGTTATTCAAAAGATGAATCACATAGTACAATAATTGTTCAGTTTCTTCCAAAAGAACACATTTGCTTGGAAAAACAGCAAAAAATATTACAACCTTTACAAAATAATAAAAAAAGATGGATCACAACTTTTCTACATCTTTTCACAAAGAAAACTGCCTCAAGTCTGTACCAAGAAAAAAGAAGCATATGAAAAAAGAAGTATATGAAAGAAAAAACATCATTAGTCGTAGAAATAGATAATACCCATACCCTGGATGCATGCATTTTGCAGACTTCAAAAAAGCAAAACTCTGTATTAAACTTCACATATAACAGCTCAAAAAATAATTTTTATAACTATAAAAACTATATAAAAACAGACTGTGTGTTGATCCATATATATAACATCATAATAATTTCTTGTCCAAATCCATGTATTGCATAATAAAGCTATTTGAACTAAAAAAAATACTTATAATCTAAATTTTTTTTTATGTAATTAATTAGATTGATTTAAAATAAAAATGATAATAATCAAGAAAAGATAAATATATCCTCATAAGAGTGAAATTAAAAAACTATAAATAAACTTTTTTATTTACACAATCTTAATCTTGCTTTAAAATTGTGGAAATACCCAATTCTTCCTAGATTCAACATTGACACCAAACAACCCAGGGAAGAGACCAACCTCCTTCCACATATGAAAGGATAATAGATAAAGAGATGTCTAACGAATTCATCAAAGATCTTATAGAGGGAATTAATACCAGCCAATTCCTTCTTTTGCATAAAATTCCATGTTGCAATAGAATTATTGAAATAATTTTTTAAGTTATGATATCAAAATTCTATTTTGAGATCAATTTGAAAATATATACCATTTTAGGCATATTGAATTTAATAAGATTTTTTTTTAATGAAAAAATATTCAGTTTAATTAAAATTTTATTACAATTTAAATTTAAATATAGTAAATTTTTTTAATCTCATCTTAGATTAATTAATAAATTTTAAAAAATAGAATTTAATTTGTCAAAATTCCAAATTAATTGTTGTTCTAACTTTCTAGATCATTGAGAAAATTACTATCTAAAAATTATATATTTATTATATAATATATAAGATTTAATTAAAAAAACATAATTTTATAAAAGTGGATTAATACCTAGAAATTTACATTAAATGAAAACCAAACCATATATATATATATATATATATATATATATATATATATATATATGATATTCATTCAGAACCAAAGTATACATCAACTTACCTGAAACCTTTATTACCAATAACTTGAAAATACCCAATATTAACATATTAGCAATTTATTCCAAAAAAACCTCCAACTTACACAGAAAACTATCAAAAGTGTAATTTAAAAACCGTCAGAAATCTTTCAATAATGACTTCATCATTCTAAAACTCATCATCATTCTAAATTTTTTTAAGAAAAAGAGTTCCTTCATATTCACATTAACATATAAACAAATTCAAAACTCTCTATAAATATATTTGTAAATATATTTTTATAAATATAAGAAATATCATATCCTTAAAATTCATTTTTCATTTTATCAAAAGAAGCACTTGCTGGGAAGAAGGAATATTAGAATGTATGGAATTTGTGGATTCCATACTAATCAACAAGGGAACATTGAACTATTTCTAGATGTAATAGTGATATTTTGTTTTTTGGTAGTTGATGTTGGTCACTCTAGATTTTATTGGACTAAGTATAAGCTCTTAGTGATAAGGGCTATTTATGTTGGGGTATTGTAAGTCTTTTTTATTTTTAATTGAATATCAAAAATACTATTTTTTTCTAAAAAAAAATTTAAAATGATTATAAGCTTTATTAAATTCTATATTTAACTTATCTTTAATAAAGAAATATTATCAAATAATAAATTTTCATTTAATTTAAAACATGATAAAAAATTATGAAACAATAAATATTATCAAATTAATAAATTTTCCTTTCATAAACATAATAAATGGTTAATGGTTGAGAATCTCATTTGAAAATTATATAATTAAGTGATTTTTATTATTATACATGGAATATATGTTTATAATTATAAAGAAACATGATCGAGAATAAAATCCATATAATAAATAAATTACAAAATAAAGTTAGAAGTACTTATTGACAAAATATATGATCTTCACTGAACAAAGCCCAACGTAGTTATATATCAATATATAAACTTGGCATTGTCTTCTTACCTACATAGCATGGATCGGATCTTGATGAGATGAAGATATAGAAGAATATAATTAATAAAAATTCAAAACATGGAAAAACTTTTACTTTCAATCAAAAAAGTAACATATGAAAAGTTTGATTAGTTACATTTGAATTGTTAAGTAAATCCTTTGGGTCTAATTGTATTGTTAGTTTAGTTATTGATTAAATAGTTTAGTTATCATAATAAACCGGCTCTAACAACCATCGACCGGTGGGCAATTGTTTTCCCCTATTCTTTATATTTGTATCTTGTTTATGTGAATAATTAATAAAATCTTGGAGTTTTGTTTCAATCTTGTTCTTCGGGGGTATCCGAGCCATGAAGGAAAAACCCTCTCTGTGCATAAAACTTTATGTCTTGAGCGTCGATTAGGTTTTGAAGAATCGTTGTTGAGTTGAATCACTGCCGGGAGAAACCCCCTACTGCCATCCTCATAGCCGAGCCATTACACATCAACAAAATAAGGGAATTATGCTGCAAGCCAAGGAGAAAATGATAGTAATTCGATTTCGGGAGCAGTGACTTGGTATGTGACGGGAATAATGACATTCGCTGAGATGCTGAACCAAAAATTCTGGTAAGACTGTGAAGTTACAATTTTTTAATAGAAGTTCAGTTTGAAGTGGAAAAACTAAAATGCATTCTTTAATATCAATTGTGGGAGTAGTTCTTTCCGGAAAAGAAAACTACCAAGAATGGTTTCGGAAAATAAAGAACACTCTTATTTTTAATGATTTATGGGAGGAAGTTTGTGAAGGCAAGGATGATAATGAACCAGAGCAGCCTTCAGATGACAAACAACTTGCAATTTGGAACAGTAAAGATAAAAAGGCATATGCTTTAATTTATGCTTCTGTAACTGAAGAGGTAAGTCGACTTATTCTTTCCAACACCACAACATTTACAACGTTAAAGAAATTAAAAGATCTTTATGACTCCCATTCAGAACTGGAAATTATACAATTGTTGATGAAGTTATTTAATCTTGAACTGAAAGAGAATGATCCCATGAAGTTAGCTTCCGAAATTAAAGCCATTTTTCATGATATTGAATCAACTGGTGTCAAAGTTGATCTGCAATTCACTGCATTCAATAAAGTCCTATATCCTACCTATTCACACTACTTAGAATTGGTTCAAGCTAGTGGATAGATGAAAGCCATGACTTTTGATGTACTTGTAGACAAAATTGCTGAAAGAGAGAAATCCTTTGAGAAGAAGGAATCTCTTTCCAATTCCACTGTTGAGACTCTGTGTCTCGCCCAGAAAGAGAAGAATCCTAGAGGGGAGTCTACTAGACTTGAATCTACTAGACTTGACCATAGTAGCAGAGGTCATGGTAGGAGAACATTTAGAGGCAGGGGGGGTAATCATCATCAAGATGACAGACATAAAAAATATGTTCAAAATGATAGACAATCTATTAAATGCTATAGATGTGGTAAAATTGGTTATACTGCCAGTTATTGTCGCACTCCTTGGGAAAATATTAATGAGAGCAATAGCCTCCAGAAAAAGGAAAACCACTTGAATATGCTCACTACATAGTTGCACATTGTAATCTTAGTATCAATGAAGTTTTTAGTTTGCTTCTTCGGAAGACACTTGGATTTTAGATACTGGAGCCACATGTCATATTGCCTTTTGAAGAGATTGTTTTGAGACATTTAGTGATCATATTGATGGGATAGTTTATTTTGCTGATAAGTCACATTTGAAGCCCTCTGGAATTGGATCTATTCGACTTAAGTTACCCAGACTTGCTGATTATATTTTGCATGATGTTCTTTATATTCATCAATTAAAAAGAAATTTGATGTCTCATACATATTAGGAAGCAAGGGCTTTCTATACATATGTTTGATGGTATAATTGAAATACGAAGAACATCTGATTATGTGATTGTTATGACTGGTGTTGAAGAAGACAAACTTTTAAAACTAAAAGGGACATCATCCTTTTTATCCAACTCAGCTCTTTTGGCTCAGCATAGTGATACTTTGTCTTCCAGCGTATTGTGGCATGCTTGTTTTGGTCATATCAATTATGATAGTGTCAGGATTATGAAACAATAAGGTATTCAAGGACTTCCTACTATTCCAAGAAAACTGTCTCCATGTAATGCTTGTATTTTAGGCAAGCATTGTAAGCAGTCTTTTTATGGGTCTACTTCTAGAGCTTCCAGGAAGTTAGGACTTATACATTTGGATTTATGTGGGCCCATGCCTGTTCCATCTTCCAATGGTAATAAATATCTGCTAACATTTATTGATGACTACACCAGGATGTGTTTGGTTTACTTGTTGAAAGAGAAATCACAAGTGTTTGCAACTTTTAAGAATTTTTATTTATGGATTACAAATGAAACCCAACTTAATATTGGCACTCTTCGATCGGATAATGGCGGCGAATACACATCTAATGAATTTGAAAAGTACTTACAAGATAATGGTATTAAACATCAAACCACCATTCCCTATTCACCACAACAAAATGGTGTGGCAGAACGCATGAACATAACTTTGCTTAATATGGTAAGGTCAATGATGCTTTTTCAAAATGTTAAGTTGATGTTTTGGGGAGAAGCAGTACTTTGTGCAGTCTATATTCGTAATCGGTGTCCTTCTACTGCCATCAATAATAAGTCTCCTTATGAAATGTGGTATAATCGTCTTCTTGCTATTCAACATTTTAGAGTTTTTGGTTCTCCTTGCTTTGCCTTGATTCCTACACAACAACGTAACAAATTGGGTGTCAGGAGTCGCAAATGTCTTTTTTTGGGATATTCTAATACTTCCAGAGCTTACAGGTTGTATGATGAGGAGAACAAGAAATATATTGTTTCAAGAGATGTAGTTTTTCTTGAGTTTGATAAAGATGCTTCTATTGTTGATAAACAACTCAATCATTTGGATAAATTCCCTTCCAAGAAGTTTTATTATGAATGGGATAATGATCTTCCATAGCCTAAAGGGGGGATTCAGATTCTAGATCAGTGTGTGGATTTACCTTCAATTAATTTTCCTTCTGTATCAACACCTGAGAACGAAGAAAAATTAGTTGATAATAATGATTCTGCAAAAGAAAAATAAATGAAAATAATGCAGAATAAAAAACTGAAGAAGCTATTCAGCCATCAGTGCAGCAATCAGTTCTTAGATCAACACGAATAAAGACAATTACAAAAAGGTTTGACGAATTTAAGTTAAAATTTTCTATTGCTGTTAATGAACTTGCTACTTTTGAAGAAGCTGTTAGTTGTAATGAATGGAAAGATGCAATGCAGAAAGAATATGATGCTCTTATTAAAAATGGCACTTGGAGGTTGGTGGACCCTCCTATTGGCATCTAACCGATTGGCTCTAAGTGGGTTTATAAAACTAAATATAAGGCTGATGGCTCACTTGACAAGTGCAAGGAAAGACTTGTAGCAAAGGGGTATGCTAAAAAAGAAGGTGTTGATTACACAGAAACATTTGCTCCTACTACAAAATGGGGCACTATTAGAACTTTTTTTTCTCTTGCAGCTCAAAATGGATGGAAAATACATCATATGGATGTAAAAAATGCCTTTTTAAATGGAGATCTAAAAGAATATGTCTATATGTTTCAGCCGGAAGGTTTTTCTGTTAAAGGAAAAGAGCATAAGGTATGTAAATTGGTGAAATGTTTATATGGTTTGAAACAAGCACCCCGAGCATGGTATGAAAATTTAATTGAGCATCTTCTCAAATTGAATTATAAGCATTTCAATCTAGATGATGCAACTTTATTTGTTAAGAAATGTGGGCAATCAATTGTATATCTAGTTGTCTATGTCGATGATTTGCTTATTATAGGGAATAATGATGACTATATAGTATTTATTAGAAAGGAGTTGTAAAAGGTTTTTGACATGACGGATTTGGGATTACTTCATTATTATTTAGGAATTGAAGTAGATCAAAAACCAAAGTACATCTTTATTTCTCAGAAGAAGTATATTGGAGATCTATTGAGTAAATTTGGGATGATGGATTGTAATTTTGTTTCTGCTCCAATGGAGCATAATCAAAAGCTTATTTCACATGAAGGCAGTGCATTTGAAGATCCAACAAAGTACAAGCAACTTGTTGGAAGCTTGATTTATCTTACTACAACTCGTCCTGACATATATTTTGTTGTAGGAATACTTTCTAGGTTTATGCATCAACCTTGTGAAGGTCATTGGATCGCAGCAAAATGAGTGCTCGAATATTTAAAAGGCACTCAGTCATTTGGAATCAAATACTCTAAAGTTTCAGACTTCCATCTTACTGGTTATTCAGATTCAGGTTTTGATGGATATAAAGAGCATGGGTTGTCTACTTCAGGTTATTTGATGAATCTTGGATCAACAACCATCACTTCGAGATCACGAAAGCAATCAGTTCCTACTGATTCTACAACTGAAGCTGAATACGTTGCAACAGCTCAAGCCACAAAAGAAATCATTTGGCTTTGGAAAATTCTTGAATATTTGCAGGAGAAACAGAAGACCTCAATGCCTCTCTTTGTTAACAATACTTTTGCAATTCAATTGGCCAATAATCCTAAATTACATGATCGAACCAAACATATCAACACCAAATATAATTTGATTCGACATCATGTTGAGGCTAAAACCATTCATTTGACTCATTGTCCTACTTCAAAGCAAATCGCCGATATATTTACCAAAGCATTGGGACGTGAAAAGTTTGAAAAATTCAGAATGTTACTAGGCATGTCAGATGACCCTTTGGATTAAGGGTAGAATGTTAACTAAATCCTTCGGGACTAATTGTATTGTTAGTTTAGTTTAGTTATCATAATAAACCGGCTCTAACAACCATCGACCGGTGGGCATCTGTTTCCCCTGTTCTTTATATTTGTATCTTGTTTATGTGAATAATTAATAAAATCTTGGAGTTTTGTTTCAACCCTGTTCTTCATGAACCAGACTAGAAAAGAGAAAGTGACGGAAATCTTGTTCAATTACATTTAAACTAGATTAGAGGAGAGTTGATGTTACTATATAATTTGAAGCAGAATAGAGGATAATAGTATAGTGAGTTTTTTTATATAAATGTCAAAGTTTACAAAATAATTATGTTTGAATATCTGTACCTACACTAGGCATCGACATCCTCTCGTACCTGATGCACACGTAGCGTTCTGCAACATACAAATTTATTTGAATTATGGGCGACGTCACCAAGATACTGAGAATTTATTCCTTTAACAATTCTCTCACCATCCTAGAATTAGTTCAAGGCATGGAAAAACCCCTTGTCTTTGGCTGGAAATTATTAGTATTAGCAGCTCCATTTTCAATTACAGCTCTGTAGTTTCCGATAGCATTGCAATTCAATTGAAAATATGATGGGGCAGAGTGCTCGCAGAGAAATTTAAGCACATGAACTTGGGCCTGAAGAAACTTCACGTACTTGATGGCCTCCTCAAGCATTCTTGCTGTGTCACGTTTACTCATGCCTCCAGGAATACGTTACATTAGTATGAGGCGCCACCAAATCTAAGTGATGCAATTCTCTTAAGTCTTTTCCCATTACGCAATTGAATCCATACCACAATTTTGTTGAATCCCCCATGCTAACCAAGTCGCAATGCTTGGGATTTTGACTAGAAGTTGAGGAGAATTCAAGGGTGCTTGCATTTCTAATTGGAACATCAATGCATGTCTTTAAAGGATTTTGTGGTGGTAGCATTTCCATTATTTGATTCAAACTGTAACATGAAGCCATTTCCTGGATTTTGTTTGGTGGTTGAAGACTTTTTGAAAGAACAGTTTCAAGAGTTCCAGATTGCCATGTGAGGATTGACCAAAGATACTGATAAGATGAATAGCTTAATTCATAATTTTCCAATGAAATATCAACTTGTTGCACATCATGGTCCTCAGTTTCATTCAGTATTGCAGTAGGCTCTAACATATTATTCAATGCACAGGTTGTTGTAGCTTCAAGTGATTCAGGAAAAGAAGGAAACTGATTACTTAGACCATATAATCCAGGCCCAAAACTTAGTTCACGAAAATTAGCATCTTGTCTCAGGAAACCTTCTCTGCATTCTTGATGATCCATAAGAATATGGATGTTACATGAATTTGTATCAACATAGTTGGAAGAACAGATACATTCTTGAATGTTGCAAGAAATGTGGGTTCCCTCCATAATAGACTTAATATAAAGATCCATAGAGAGAGTCCAGACACAAACTCAAAGAGAGTGAATGCCACACTGTATATAACAAACAAACTGCCCAATGATACTAAACCTATAAAGCTGTATGCCCAACGAACATATTATATTTTCATTTATTTTTGCGGCTATCTAATCTGTGATCCAAACATAATTAGCATGACGTACATGAAATGACATGAAAACAAGTACGAGAATGTCATGGCTGCATCATTTGGGAGACAGATCATCCCAGTGAATAAATATTCAATAGAAATGATCATATTCATTTTCTGAAAATACATTTGGGTATTTTAATAACTAATATGTGATTACCATGAAATCATTGAATAAAATGGTGCCAAAATAGATTTGAAAATATAAATATGTGATTCATTGACACACCTAACAATCTCTAATTTATCATTAGATATTATAAACGTATTTGCAGGATTCATTGAATGTTTCATTATTTTGGGGAGTAACTCTTTCTTTCAAATTATTACACATCCATGTAAAATATTTGTCATTGATTCCTTGTTTAAACAAAATATATACATGGTGGAGAAACTCCAAAAGAAATTATTAACTTGGTATGTAAATGTAATGACAAATCAAATTGTGACAAGAATCATTTTGATATATGTATAACCTTAAGCATTGGAATTTAATGGTTAATCCAAATTAAGATATAATTAAAAAAAAAAATTGAAACATACAAGAGTTTTTAGAGGTTTTTCAAGTGTGTTAGTTTTTACATAAAGGGTTATTGGGATGTGGTATCAATGTGATCCACACAACTCAAGGATTTTATTGAGATAGATCTAAGGTAAGGTTGTAGATAAGAAAAAAATGTACTTAACAAAAAAATTCTATTACTAGCTGAGTTTTACTCTTGCGTGAATATATTGCATAGACAAAATTCCCAAATTCTTATTACTACCAAATATGTAGGAATTTCATGAACTGGTCATAAAGGATAGGATTTTGAAGGTCCTAAGGGCAAGGGAATGCCATGTGTTATATCTATTTGATATACTTGCAGGGTTCAATAGTAGTACTCAACCCAATATCTCAAGGAACTAACTAAGGAGGCCTGGCCATGTCCTTATCTTTGTACTACCAAACTACCCAGGTATTAGAGAGTAATATACTCGAGTGTTGTGCTTGGTACCACTATAGTAGCAAGATGGTCAATGAGATTATCTAAAGTTGGTTTTAGGTCACTTAGGGGATTTTCGATATACCCGAGGGTACATGGAATTGAAATTCTATATACAAGTGTTGTTTGATGTGATACTACTCGAAGGTGTACCAACAAGGGTTACAAAGGTGTCCAACATCGTGACACATCTTGTATTTTTTGTGTGTAGTCTCCCCTGACCACAAATTTACCCACACACTGACATGTCACTATGTTATTTATAGACAGAATAACACATCTCTAGCCTAAATAAAATTATAATTTTTTTGTCTTAAGAAAGTGTTCTGATACTAGATGTTATGTACCATAATAACAAAATATAAATTTTAGAACAAAATATAGAATATAGCAAGATTTTAGAATTAAAAGGACACAATTACCACAACAGTAGACAATTGTAAATTACCCATACAAAAGTAGTAATACCTTTATTGATGAAAGCAATGTTCACAAGGAATATTATTACATTGCCTCTACTCCTTTATATAGTTTCTAGTAAAGGAAATTTCTAGTAGGTGGAACCTTCTAGTAATCTTTCTTAGTGAAGGAACTTTCTAGTAGGTCTTCTTACATATATTTATTTCACACTATATCTTCTTCATGCGCCTTATTTAATATATATGGATCAATACATAGCAATATATCCATCTATTTAAGGGGGTTAGGGTAGGACCTAAAATTCCCTCCCCCTTAAAAGGAAACATTGTCATGAAGGATGGAGATGTGGAAATTGCTGAAGTATGTCTACTAGTTCCCATGTAGCATCCTCAAGATGGGTCTAATTCCATTGGATTAGTACCTCTTGGATGGTGCACTAGTAGAGACAACACTCCTATTGGTTGAGGGAGGTGAGGTTGATCAACCTATTGTGTCATCCCATTTGCACCATTACTACATTATCCTTAACAATGTAGATAATGTCAGTTGGATATGTGAGTGTTTTATCAACCTATCATACATTAGAGACATCTGGTAAGTAGGAGAATACTAAGGGATAATTTTATAGAAAAATCCAAAGGGATTCATTCACGTGGAAGTATGATAAGTTGTATTATACCACAACTTTACTAAAGGTAACTACTAATCACATTGGGATTACCACTCTAAAGTAAAGCACCACAAATAATCTTTTTGGAACTTATTGATAGCTTCACCTTGACCATCAGTTTAGGGGTGATATGTGGTGATGAGATTCAGTTGAGTTCCCCGGAGCCGAAACAATTCTTTCTAGAAATTGCTAGTGAAAGTGGGCTCACTGTCCATGACAATAGATTGTGGCATACCATGGAGTTTGAAGATATTATCCATTAAGGCTTTAGCTACCATAGAGTCCTTGAAAGGGTGTTGTAGGGCACAAAAATAAGCATATTAAAAAATGAGATCAAACACAACCATGATTACATAATTATTTCTAAATTTTTGTAACCCCACAATGAAATCCATTGAAATGTCAATCCATATCATAGGTGGAATGGGGAGTGGTTGAAGTTCACATGGAGGTTTCAATGTCTCACCTTTATGTCATTAGCAAGTGTCACATTCTACCACAAATGAGTGAATGTCCTTCTTCATGTCTTCCTAGAAAAATGATTGTTTGATCCTTTCATAATATGCTTTATAAAATATTGAATGATAAGATGTGGGGGATAAATGTAGCTTATATTATACCCATGATTAAAATGTTGATTTCTTGTGAATATATAGATGTCCTTTATAGTTAATATTGTCACCGTGCCAAGTGTAGCCGAGACATGCATGGGGTTCCTTTTGAAGATGCTCGAACATGGTAGTGAGCATGGGATATGTGAACATTTCCTTATGTGTGTGAATCAACCAGTCTGCTACAATGAAGGTGAGGGAAAAGAGGGAACCTTCTTCTTCATACTTTCAAGAGAGACAATCTACTACCACAATGTTTTTTCCCTTTTGGTAAATTATCTCATAGCCATATCCCAACATTTTGTTTCCCAAGGAAGCAAAATTATTCAAGGAAGTTGTGCAGTTGGAATTTCCGACTTTTCGAACCCGCATGCGGATTGCGGATTGTGGAAGTCGGAAGTGTAGTTTAGATGGGGTTGTGAAATGGTGGTTCCGAATTCTGAGTTTTGCATGCGGATTGCGGATTGCGGAAGTCGGGGAGGTAATTTTCCCAGGTTGGCGAAGTTGGAGTTCCGACTTCTGAGTTCCGCATTGCGGATTGCGGAAGTTGGGTGAGTAATTCGGCGAGGTGATGAAGTTGACGTTTCGATTTCCGATTTCCGCACTGTGGATTGCGGATTGCAGAAGTTGGAGATGTGGTTTTTGGCATGGTGTAATTGGGCTCTCCAATTTCCGATTTCCACACTACGGATTGCGGGTTGTGGATCTCAGAGGCGCATTTATTTTGCGACATGCGATTTTGGATTTTGACTTCCGATTCACACAATGCGGATTGCGGATTTTGGAATTCGGAGAGGAGATTTTCGTCGGAGTTGTAATTTGTAGTCCGACTTCCTACTTCCGATTGCGGATTGCGGACTGAAGATCAATAAGGGTGCAGAGTTGCGGAACCTTTGGATTCCTTAGAAAAGAAGAAAAAAATTAGTAGGTGATTCAAGGGTTGTCTCCCATCGCCTCTAAAGGGCACCCAAGTGACTAGGGTAGTGACATATGGGGTTTGGTGTGCCCAGGCCTTGATGTCAAAAATGTGATTTTAGGACTAAATGCAAGTGTTTTGACCTTGAAATACCTACCTATAAGGGAAATAGGCCATTAATTATTTAGGGAATGAATGGTATGTGGTGGTGTACTATTTGAAAATTCTATCAATTTTAGTTTATTACCACGTGGCATATGGGCTATAATGCATTCTGATGCCCCTTCTACTGTTCATGATCATAGAATACTAGGATGAGGATTTCGAGGAATTCATAGTGTTGGGTACTTCGTACATCAATCTGACCCTTATGGATGCATATTTCATGATCAATATAATATTGTAGGAATTCATGGGTGGAATGCTATTTTTGAGGTTGTAGGAGAGGGAAATTGAGGAATTTATAGAGATACATTGGATGGATGGTGTGAGATACATAACTCAACACTTTGATTGGAATATATTAGGATTTTAGAGACTTGGATGATTACAATTGGGGTAGTCCAAGTTCTAGGATTTCATAGGCCCCATCAAGTAATGGGTGGTTAGATGATGGTTGTAAAGAGAGTCCTTCCAAGTAACTACTTTGGCTAGGCCTATATATTTCAATCTTTTGTTCAACATAGTTTATCACCTACAAAAGGGAAAGTGAAGATATGTTTTCTTTTGTGACTCTCATATATGCATTCTTTTCAAGAGGATCCTGACTCTCTAATCAAAACATCGGGTAAGTTGATGATGAGAAGTGAGGGTGGTACCATAGGAAATTTATTTCATTACTAAGAGTTGGTTGTTGTGCTTTTGCCATGCATTTCTGATTTGTAGGACTCTTGGTAATATCTCAAGTAGTATCAGATATTTCATTATCTCACTTTGAATTGCTGAGGGGGAGGGGGGTTCATTCCCACCCACATCAATATGTATAGCTTATTGTGACCAATAAAATAGAAGAAAAGAATTGATCTTGTCTGTGTTGTGTTTTTGATTACTTTCCATTGTTTCATTACACATAATCTTATTAATCTAGTAATGATGTGTTAATGCAATATTTTATTAAAATTTTATAATTTTACATGTCAAAGTTTTTAATGGGATTATGGGATAATGCAAGATTTTAATTGTCAAAATATTCAATGGGATTGAGGATTAACCTTACATGGGTATTGAATCTAAGGGAGAACTTGAGCTCCCCCAAACTCTCAACCAGGCTTAGGGACTGGAGGGTAAGTAAACATGCATGATTTTTTGGTTATTTTGGTTACATATTAGCATAAATGTGTGTTAATTTATTGGCTCAATAACAATAAATTGATAAAAATTCATTCCCAAATCTGAAATGTCACCTCTTGCAATATAAAAAGAAGGTTGAATTACCTCTAGTAGTTGAAATTGTGTGTGTGTTATCCTTTTAGGATTGGATTGTCGAACTCTTCGCCATGAGAGAAATGAGAAATGCATGGTGATTGACCGCATTTTGGGTTTAATAACATGGCTTAAAAATTGCACATGAGTTTTAAAAAAAATAAATCGCGCACACGTTTTTCAAACAAAATCATGCACATGTTTTTGTCTTCCAAGCACATGTGTCAGCTTACCTCGAAGGATCATATGTGTCCAATTCTAGTGCCAAGGGACGCATATGCATTGTTGTGTTTCAAATCATGGTTTTGAAATCTTCAATTGCATCTAAAAGGTCCCTCAACTTCATGCGAGGACCAAAGACTAATTTCTATTGCATCTAGGGGGCTTCTAATATACTCAAAGGTTTTTGGAAGATGAATCCATATACTTGAAGTGATGTTTGATGTGGTATTACTCCAAGAGGTTCAATAAAGGATATGGAGGTGTACAACTAGTTGACACCTCTTGTATGTTGTGCATGTATTATTCCCGAACCACAAGTTTACCAACTAAATAATAAATCTTTGTGTTATTTAAAGATGGCTGAAAACATATCTATCTTATTTATTTTTCCTGAAATTGGAGCATTTTTTGGAAAATGAAAGTGCCATGATGCCACTTGTGGCGTTCCTTATTAATTGAAACAAAATATTCAAATAAAAATAGACTAAAATATAGTCGTGGAAAAAAAATATACATAGTATGGATAGGAAAATAACAACAATAAGAAAACGTTTATTGATATTCACACCTAAATGCAATGTTCACTTGCCTCTTCGAAAGGGAAACCTCCAACATGACTATAACTCCAAATATGATACTATTTACTTAACAACATATTACAAAGCTTCTACTACTGTATATTGCTTTTATTTGACCAAAACCCTAACTACCTAGTCGACCTCAATTAATGAGGTCTCAATCACTATCTAGTGGACCTTATTTAATGAGGCTACTTACATTTATTGATCACTACCTCGTGGGGACTTATTTAATAAATATGTCCCTCGATATGTTAAGTAACAACATTTTCCACTAAATAGGGGAGTTGGGGTGGGACTCTAACTTGAATAAATATGGTCATGGGCAAAATAATGACCTTAATACCTAATTAAACCTTTTTGAGATTAAGCATGATGAACAACTCCTAGAAATCATGATATTGGCCCTATCTAGGGACTCTCTGGCATTTGAGTTGAATATGGGAATTATTAGGTGGTCTTGGGAATCATGCAAGGGTCTTGAGTCTTTGAACATAGTCAAGGGAAGGAAATAAGAGTGTATATTCCTAAAAATTTCTTCTCATGCTCAAGCACCATGGATGCATCCTCATGCCACCACATATGACCTCTATAGGGTATCAATAGACTCCAAGTGGGATACATGCACCATGATTAGGTTTGTTGTGAACCAAGAATGGATCTCAAGGTCTAACCAAGGTTAGGGGTGGACATCAAGGGCCTTGTACCCCAAATGGATATTCTTGAGCTTAATTGGCATGAAAAACACCTACTTGATCAACCCACAAAACATTTCCTTTCTTATGGATGTTTGATTATGAGTAGATTATGATGGAACATTATAATATGTTAGTATTAAATACAAATTCATAGTTAGCAGTGGCTCTCTTCCCCTTCGATCCTGAAAGGAAGATTGAGTTTCTTCCAATGGGAAGATTGGGTCAACCACGGGGCTAATACTTATTGACTTGCCTGACTTATAGAGAAAATCAATAATGTAAAGAACTCCCTTTTACAATAGTTTAAGACATGTTTTGAGGTTTTCTCTTGGAGGTTTAGGCCGCATGAACAAAAACAAATTCGTTTTTCCATCTCCTTATTAGTAAGTCCATTTTCAATAATTTTTTTAATATATCGTCCACATATTCATTGTAGATTAAATGCACTATATGTGTTAAGATCCTCAAAACCAACTTTGTGTGTGTGTGTGTGTTAAAAATATGAAAAATTAGAGGCACATAATATTTCAGGAATAAATATTGAGCACTTCCTCTCATTTTGAGGATGATACCTAGGGTAAGTTCAGTTGCATTTTTTACAACCTAACCAAGGACATCAAGTGAAATCACTCCAGTTAACTCATCGAGCTAAAATGAACTTTTACTTACTAAGGAACATGCTTGATTCTTTTAACTAAAAGTTTGTACCATATGATAAAAAAAATTTATAAAGTAATTTAATATATTGGTGCCGACATACTAGACGTATAAATAATAAGGAGCATAAAAATGTTGGGAAAAATGGTAATTACAAATTTAAGTGGAAAAATGAAATTATACACATGGGGATATATTTCAAACAACTGGTTTGTTTGTTTATGTTGTACAGGTTGGGTCATTTTTTTTATAAAGTTTTGGGTTAATTTTTATAAAGTTTTGTATGTTGATATTTTTGGTGTTAAATTGCTTTTTTTATTTGAATTTTTGTCAATGTTTCGTGGGTCACCGGTTCGCTTTTGTCATCCTCGAGCTTTCGAGCCTATGCATCAACGACATGGTGATGGGGGGTTCTACTTAGTCCCTGGAAGATACAATAAACCAAGCTGCTTCCATGAAATGGTTGGAAATTAAGAGCGATTACACTTTTTGGGTTCATGCTTCATAAACTGCTAGTTGTACTTGATATTAACTTGATGTAGTTTTTCTTATAGTTCATTCCTGGCTGCGGGTTTTGGAGGTAATTGTTTTGTTTCCCAGTTTCACTTGTTTTGGGTTGCTAATGTTTTACATACTTGTATTTCTATTTTTATTTATTTAAAAAAGTATTTAATGCGTGTTCTGTGTTTCTTGTGCACCGTATGTAGGATTAATGCAACTTTGTGTTCATTTAATACATTGGTTGTTTATTGTGACGAAAGTTTTTATTGCGATGGTTGTTTTTATTACATTGTAAATTCTCTTTGAGGGCTATTTTTATTACACTATTTTTATTGCGAGGGTTTCTTTTATTATTTTGAATGCTATCATACATCTTCCATAAAAATATAATTTTATTGCAATTTTCACTAATCCATGTACAAAATTGCATTTATCGATGTTTCTGATATTGAAGAGACTTAAAATGGTGTGTTTTGTTAGACATTTATTTTTATTTTTATTTTTTATATCGGCCTTGAAATACCCTTTGAGAGCATTATGATTTATTTCTTGTAATGTTTCAGAGGTTCTAGTCCCATTGAACGTTCTGTTTCATGGATTTAATTTTGACTTTCCAATGGCTCAATCCATTAGTCCTTGGAATATGTTTCATGTGATGTGATTTTAAGCTGGATGTTGATGTTTAGGAGGGATGAACTCGTGCCCTTACTGCATTCTAGTAGTTTGGTGAAAATAATTCTTAACTTTGTCCTTTCAGTGATTTGAAGCCATTTTCTTTTGTTCAGGTGCAAGTGAAGCAAGTTTTGATGATTTGAAACCTATTCTAGAGGATGCCACAAGAAACCTATAATGGTAAAAGAATGAAACCAGGACACAAGTCATCTCTGGTTCTATTTTATTTTGTATTTGTATTCTTGTTTAACATTTGACTGGTTCTGACCCTGATTCAATGCATTTAGTGAATTGTGTCGAGCACGAGGCATATGTAGCATAGCGGTGCCCTCGATGAAACTGGGTGTCAATTTCTCTAAATTGCTTCTTTTACCATAAGCATACCACTTTTAGATGTTCTACAAGAATTGAATTGTAGAGTTCTCGACAAGCCGATTAATGGTGATTTTTGTTCTATCGCTCTGTATGTTTTGTATTTTGGGCTGAAAGTCTGCGTGGCAATGAAAATGTGTTTTGCTTTAGTTATTACTAGAGTAATATTTGTTTTTTCCAACCCTCAATTTTTTTGGAAGGTCCTCTTTGTGTGCACTTAGGTTAGAGGTGAGAAATGAGCCGAGGCTTACAGTTCATGGTACACATTCATATTGTGCACCTAGATTCCAATGAATGTTGTAGATTTGATTGCAAGGTTTGGCAAAACCCGTTCTCATTTTAATGCATTGTTTTTTTATTAGAATTCTTTTCCTTGAATATAGAACCACAATTTGCATTGAAAAAGATATATTGGTTGTCTCTTGATACTAACAAATTTAAGTTGTTTGATCCCAGGTTGTGGAGGTTGGTGCTAGGTCCTTAAAACGATTTCACAGTCAACACTTGCTCCATAAAGAGATATGTTTCAAGGTCAGAGAATGGATATGCTACTTACCCTTCTTAATAGTACAAATGAAAATGTGGTATAAGATGCAACGAGTTTTATTGCAGGTCGCTTTGAAACCACCATGCAATAATGCGTTTTGTTGTTGCTTTGGACATCCTTGAAGATCTACAGGGGAACTATAGAAGAGAAGAGAAGATTGAGTACATGCTTTAAGAACTCTTGCCAAGAATAATTGTTAAACTTCGATGAAATTGGTTTGTGTGAAACATGGTGGTGCTCTAGATACAATCAACTTAGTAAAGGATGAATTTGTTAGCACAAGATTGCTTGCTTGTATGTGCTTGACAAGTGTAGATTGTGATTTCCTTTCCAGCTATTCACAAGAATGGGAGATGAGGACTAGTATGTCCTATTTTATTCAAGTTGATTTATGAGCCTCATTAGGTTGGAGGAGAAACTCTTAGCCTATTGGTCTCATAAAACTCATCGTAATATTAGATTTCCATTTAAATTTTCAACCCAATCTCTTTACCCTCTAGTTTGGAAATAATGTATGAAACATGTTTGGGTTTTCTCAAAAGCACTTTTCCATAATTTTTTGAAGGTGTTATTAATGTGGTACACTAACTTGTGCGTTAAAGGATTTGTTGGTATTTAATGATAGTGGTAGGAATCCCTGGTAAGTTCATGACACAAGATTCTCATTGATATTTTCCATTTATTTCTTTGTGTTATTTATGCAAATATGCAATTTCAACAAGATGGTCTCTAACAACACTAGAATTTATAAGACTACATGTAGCTTCAACAAGATGGCTTGTAACAACAAGAGAATTTATAAGACTACCTATATTAAAGGAACCTTTTCTTTTGTACCAACTAATATTGTTATATTTTTGGACTTCTCTCATTATATTTTGTGGACTTCAAATTAGCAATGTGCTAAGTCACATCCTGTTGAAAACCAAATATTGGAAATAAAAACCAAAGAGACTTTCCTCTTATGATCTTCCTAAATTTAGAGGAGGCTATATCTAATCATCTTGATAACATTGAGCAAACATAAATTTTAGTGCTAAACAAATTGGGAAAACCTAGATGTGTGAGCTGAGACCATTGTTGGAGACAAAGTTTAGATTTTCCCCTTTCTATCAATTCCCCATTTTGTGTAATGACATTTGTGTAGTGCAAAATCGAGTGTTTGAAGATGACAACACATGAAACAAAACCAAATGTCCGCCCATTTAGCTCTAGCTCTTGTGAAAACTAATTAATAGAGTTATGTAATTTTCATTGTGGATATTCTCATCTCGATTTGATTTTGTTTGAAGTTAATTTTCGAATTTCTAAAAATGGATATATATATACTTTTTTTTAATCAAATTTAGATTTATAAATATTAGTGCATTTATGGCCATTAGTTATATATATATATATATATATATATATATATATTTTATGATTTTCATGGCATAAATTTTAGGTGCTCTCTAAAAGAGAAAACTTGTTGTTATTATTATTTTTATGTACTTATAAAGCTCTCCCCATTGGTTAACTTATTGAATAATGGTTTAACTTATTGATTTATATAGTTTTAAATAGGTATAATAAAGTTCACTAGATAGATTTACAAAATGCCAAAATTTTCAGGAATAGAGATAAACGACATTTTGTTTTTGGACGACGAAACAATCTCCTTACTGTAAAACTATGTTTTGTAATTCCAATTTCGAATTTTTTTCTTCCTTCATACCCGATAAAGGTAGTACAATAAAATTTAAAGTATGGGCACTGTATATATATATTAAAAATAAGATAAAGCATTTGAAAATAGCCAAACCCATATGATGCAATGATGAAGCAATAGTCACTTACCTAGCCAACCCTAGAATTACATGTAGTTAATGTCTTAATAGATCTTGTAATGAAAGTTTTATTACGTATGATTCAAGAATAGAGTTGGAGATGCGGAAATGAGTAGAGGTGGAGATGTGGATATTGCTCTAGATCAAAGGTACTTTTAAAATAAGTGTGTAATGGTTACTCGTCAAGATAATCATTTGATTGACACCCATTAAGAGGTATATAATATGAGCTTGGAATAAGGTCATTAGACATTTTCCTATTAATCCAAGACGAAGGTCATGGGACATTTGTTTATTAATGTAAGAGTAGTAAGAACTCTTTAAAAATATAAATTTAATATGATTAATATGATGAAGATTTGGAGACAATTCTCTAAGCTCAAGCTTTGAAGGCAATTACTCTTTAAGCTCAAGCCATGTAAATTGGAGACAAAGTACTAAGAATCCCTTAAAAAAGAGTAAATTTCACCAATACTTAATATGAGATAACAAATTTCTAAACTCAAGCTTTGAATACAATTACTTTTTAGATTCAAGCCATGTAGACTTGAGATAAAACATTAAGAATCCGAAAAAAGGTAAATTTGGCAAATATCTAATATGATAATGCTTTGAAGCTAAAACTCTTTTTGTTAGATAATTATTCTTTAGGCTCAAGCCAATAAACTTTGGAGATACCAAAATGGATAGCTTTGTTAACTATCTTGTGAACATTGATTAAATTTGAAGGGTGGGTCTTAATTTCCATTAGAAGGGCATTTGTTCTTGGAGCCCTTCAAAGATGAAGGAAAATATAAATAATTGTACTTCAATTGACAAGTATAAATTAACTAAACTCTTCCCCCCAAAAATGTAAAAAACAAATATTCCTATCCATTTTTTTGCAATTATGAACAAATAAGTACTTCTTAATATTTACATGAAAATGAGATATTTTCAATAAAACCTAACTTGAACACTTTATCTCTTTTTGCATATCCTAAGACACTTCAGGTTCTCAGTTAATGGTTTCCACTCTATCTCTTTTTGCATATCCTAAGACCCAACAACCAAATTGTTGATAGTTTGGCTAACATCGGAGCAAGTTTGAACCGTGGACATGCTATCTCAAATGGCCTTCATAAATTTGATGTTTGGGTGCCCTAAAATCCTCCTTCTAAACCCCCCCCCATCCTTGGTTCCTTCCCCCTTATCCCTCCTTCCCTCTCCCATCGGGGTCGCATGTACTCCTCATATCTTCCTTGGATCCCAGCTCACTCCCCCCATGTCCCTTCAATGTTTTTGAAACCACTTCATATCGACATGTTAAAAATCCTTTAGAAACCACGCATTGATTAGGCTAGATTTTTCTCTCTTTGCCCTGTGTTTGCAGTTATATTTTGATGGCAGTACTAGTTGTTGGTTTTCTTCCTGTTCGATCTGTTGTTCTCGATTAAGCCGACAACTTGTTCCCTTGCTTTGCTGCTAGGATGTTTTTTGGCCCTTGGAAGGTGGTTTCTTGTCTAAGAGGTTTTGTGTTCTCTTTTTTCCTCTGTGAAGCAGTCATGCTATCTGGTGCAGTTGTTAAGGTGATATGTGTCATGCTATCTGGTTAAGTTGTTAAGTTGATCTATGGGCGTCCAGTTTTCCCAACTCGGGAAAGGCCTGAGTGAGATTTTAGCTCACTCTATTTGTAACTTTGTACCATTTTTGTACCATATTTATAGAAATTCCGGCTCCGCTTACTTACAAAAAAAAAAGAACGGTCGCTCGATCCTTCAATTATGAGGGAGTTATAAAAATAGAACAATTTGGAAGTTATAACATATAAAAATAGTTTGTACTGACTTCTGCTTTTCGACAAGAAGGATCGGCCGCGCCTTCTTTTCGTAGTTAACTGTGAAAACCTTTATCCAACAATTCAGCTATATCCATAATGGAGAACACAAGAAGGATCGATCGACCCTTCTTGCAGTGTCGAAATATTATGAAATGAATATTGGTAATAAGAAGGGTCGACTGACCCTTCTTGCAGTGTCGAACTATTATAAAAATAATATGGGGAATAAGAAGGGTCGGCCGACCCTTCAATTACGAGGGAATTGTAAAAATAGAACACCGTGGAAGTTATATCATAAAAAATGGTTTGTCCCTAATTCCGTTTTACGAGAAGAAGGATCTGCCGCCCCTTATTTTCCTAGTTAATTGTCAAAACCTTTATCCATCAATTCAGATATAGCCTTAATGGATAATACAAGAAGGACCGACCGACCCTTCTTGCAATGTCGAACTATTATGAAAAGAATATTGGGAATAAGAAGGGTAGGCCAAACGTTCATTTAGGAGGGAATTGTAACAATAGAACACCTTGGAGAAAGAGCGGCCGCTCTTTCTATGAGAATATTTCCACTTGCTAGCAAAGTCTATCACCCGTGCATCTCCTGCGACGTGGAAGCTTCCCTGGGCGTCTATTTTCCCGATCCGTTATGGGCCGTGGATCGCGATTCGCTGCTGCTTTCTAACTCTATGATCCCTGGTGGCCTTGAATCCCGCCACATGTTTCCTTTTCTTCCAGTTAAAACCACGGGAAGTCTCCCACCGTTGATCTGGATCCTGCATGAATCCTGGCCGTCAAACGGTGTGACTTTTACCAACTTTGCAGATTTCGCTTGTGTTGATGTTTCCTGCAAGTTAGATCTGCAAACAAAACCTCGGCCATAGATCTCGGCCTCGTCAGATCTGCGCCGTCCAAACCCGTGGACCTCTACCAAAAGTTCATGGATCCGAAAATTTGTTTGCTCCGTGCATGTCGTATGGGAGAAGTAATTCCCGACTGTCGATCTTCTCCATTGGCCGTTGATTTGCTCCTTAAGATGCTTGTGGGATAAATCTCTCGCTTCCATCTAAAACAACTCACTCAGATGATTCTATTTTGCTTAGACCACCGAGGCTTTCTCCATTATTTTTAGAAATTGAATGTTCGTTCTATTTTGCTCAGACCACAAAGCTAGTGCTAACAACAACAAGCTAAATGGGAAAGCTAAACTTCATTTAAATCACCCATTGTAATCTCATCCGCAGGAACAAGACAAATCGACGGTTAAAACGTAAACATGCGGGAAGGAAAAGAAGGGTTGTGGGGTTGGTCTTCTGTATCCGCAACACGCAACCACGGGTTGCGGGTTGCGGATGCAGAAGACCACAATTATTGAAGAATATTTCTGCATCCGCAATCCGCATTGCGGATTGCGGGTTGTGGAAAGAACCTGCGGGTTGCGGAAAGAACCTGAATTTTGGAAAAACTCAGTGCTTTTCGCAAGTCACAAAAACACTCCAAAATGCAAGAAAATTTCAAAGGAAAGTGTCAATATCTACCTGACTTTGAAAGTGTCAATATCAACCTTTCTAAAGTGCAAAATCAAGTTCCGGAAGTGGCAATATTAGCTTTGAAAACTGTTTTTTTCCATTCGAATAGTGTGTCTCTTGACTACTTATGAATATTTAAAGCGTGAATTTCAAATCAAAAAATGCAAATTATGATTTCAAAAGTGTGAATTTCAAATCAAAAAATACAAATTTTTATTTGAAAAGAGCAATTTTAATTTTTAAATGTTCAAAATTTTAAAGTGAAAAGTCCAATGTCTAAAATATTCACGCATTGTGAGATTAGCCAGTCAATCGGCTAAGTTATAACATATAAAAATCGTTTGTCTGGATTTCTGTTTTCTGACAAGAAGGATCGGCCGCCCCTTCTTTTCGTAGTTAATTGTGAAAACATTTATCCAGCAATTCATCTATATCCATAATGGAGAACACAAGAAGGATCGACTGACCCTTCTTGCAGTGTCAAACTATTACAAGAAGAATATTTGGAATAAGAAGGGTCGACCGACCCTTCTTGTAGTGTCGAACTATTATGAAAATAATATTTGGAATAAGAAGGGTCGACCGACCCTTCTTGCAGTGTTGAACTATTATGAAAATAATATTGGTAATATGAAGGGTCGGCCGACCTTTCAATTTTGAAGAAATTTGAAAAATAGAACACCTTGGAAATTTTAACATATAAAAATAGTTTCTCCCGACTTATGTTTTCCAACAATTCCAATAATTCCGCTATATCCATAATAGAGAACACAAGAAGGATCGACCGACCTTTCATTTACGAGGGAATTGTAACAATAGAACAACTTTGGGAAAGAGAGTCCGCTGTTTCTCTGAGAAACGTATATAAATTTGGCTGTTTAAATGTTGATATCTAGTATCCCATGGTGACACGTGGAATGATTGTATTGTGACACGTGGCATATTTGATTTGGCACATTGTGTTAAGATTTAATATGCTAAGACAAAAAATAGCAGCATTACATTCCATTTCACAACAATAGCATATACAGGATCACTGAAGAAACAACAAGCACAGCATCAACACAAGAGACAGATTTATCCTGGGAAACCCTCATGGGGCAGAAAACCCAATAAAGCTTCCTCAATATAGATGACCAACAATATACAAAGATGCAAACCCTGAGCATAAGCTCCTCCTTCTCCATAACAGACCTCTCCTCCACAAGTGCGCCACTCTCAAGTGAGTGAGTGTGTAAAATGAGGAATACGCCTCCTCTATTTATACACTACTTTGACTTATCTTTGACACAAGACATGTAGGCTCGTATTTAACCAATGGGTTAAATACCCTACTACAATTGACTGGGCCGACCCCTCTAGGGTGGTCTAATAACCCTTTGACCCACATAACACATACAGGGCCGACCCCCACTAGGGAAGTCTAATAACCCAAGTTACCACATTCCAACGGAGGAATAAACATCTCTGGATATACAATAGGATCTTCATGGAGGAATGAATCATCTCCGGAATAATAAAGTACAAATATAATATTCTTTGAAGTTACAATATCTCAACACTCCCCCTTAACGAGAAGGATATTATAACAGCATCTGCACGAGCAAGGAGTCATCAACATCATACATGATACATCTATAAATCATTGGAAGCTTTCTCAACATCATCAGTAACTCAAGCAGTTACTGGAACATCTTCAATACTGGAATATCAACATCTTCAGTACTGAGTCTTCATCTTCTGCAGCACTCGAACAACTACAACAACATCAACATCTGGATCCTCACGATCATCAGCATCGTCATCATACGATCATCAACATCGGGATCATCTCGATCTACAGCATCTGTATCATCTCGCTCTACAGTATCTGGATCATCACGATCTACAGTATCTGGATCATCTCGATCTACAACATCTGGATCATCTCGATCTACAGCATCTAGATCATCACGATCTACAGCATCAACATCTGGATCATCTGAATCATCTCGATCTACAACATCTAGATTATCACGATCTACAGCATCTGGATCATCTCGATCTACAACATCTGTATCCACACTGATACATCTATCATCAAAACATGTATTCTCACTAATACATTTATCATCAAAAGCATGTATTCTCACTAATACATCTATCATCAAAAACATGTATTCTCACTAATACATCTATCATCAAAAGCATGTATTCTCACTAATACATCTATCATCAAAAGCATGTATTCTCACTAATACATAGCAGCATATCCTGCAACACACACGATCATATTACAGGATGATCAATCCCGCTCTCTTTAGGACATAGGTCCATGGATGATACAATCCAGATCAAGTTCCAGGATGATCAATCCTTATCACTTTAAGACAAGTCTCATGTCTAGGGACAATGCAATCCCATCCGTACATTTAGGACCATGTCCAAGGATGACTTAATCCTTAACTATACATTTAGGACCATGTCCAAGGATGACTTAATCCTCATCCGTACATTTAGGACCACGTCCAAGGATGACTCAATCCTCAACCGTACATTTAGGACCACGTCCAAGGATGACTCAATCCTCAACCGTACATTTAGGACCACGTCCAAGGATGACTCAATCCTCAACCATACATTTAGGATCTCGTCCAAGGATGACTCAATCCTCAACCGTACATTTAGGACCACGTCCAAGGATGACTCAATCCTCAACCGTACATTTAGGACCAGGTCCAAGGATGACTCAATCCTCAACCGTACATTTAGGATCTCGTCCAAGGATGACTCAATCCTCAACCGTACATTTAGGACCACGTCCAAGGATGACTCAATCCTCAACCGTACATTTAGGACCACGTCCAAGGATGACTCAATCCTCAACCGTACATTTAGGACCACGTCCAAGGATGACTCAATCCTCAACCGTACATTTAGGACCACGTCCAAGGATGACTCAATCCTCAATCGTACATTTAGGACCACGTCCAAGGATGACTTAATCCTCACCCATACATTTAGGACCACGTCCAAGGATGACTTAATCCTCACTTGTCCACTAAGGACTTCATTCTCGGAGACATACGTCTACGGCTCTCTTGAGGATGATGCAATCCTATCATGTCCACCAAGGAATTCATTCTTGAAGAGATACGTCTACGTCTCTTTTGAGGATGATACAATCCTATCATGTCCACCAAGGACTTCATTCTCGAAGACATACGTCTACGACTCTCTTGAGGATGATGCAATCCTATCATGTCCACCAAGGACTTCATTCTCGAAGACATACGTCTACGGATCTCTTTAGAACATGCGTTCAAGGATGATGCAATCCCCTTGTCACCTTAGACCCTGTCTAAGGACCATCCACCAACCTCTCTATCGGCATCACCACATCATTGACCTCACTGTCGATGCGGGAAATCTCATCATAAGTGATCACATCACTCCCCCTTTCGAGGAGGGTCCTTCTTAACTATCTTAAGTTTGTCTTGGAAAACTTTACTTGAGGTAGAGGTTTGGTTAGTACATCGGATCGGTAGAGGTTTGGTTAGTGCAATGGTAACTTGTTACGAATTCGAACATTAACCATATCTTGTATATAGAAATGTCAGATCTCTATGTGCTTTGACTTATCGTGGAACACTGGATTCTCTGCCATTTTGGTACAACTCTGTTTGTCACATAGGATCATAGTTGGGTCCATTCTAAAGCCATACCGCTTCACAACTAGCAGAGCAAGCAGCCATATATTCTGCTTGTGCTGAGAGCCACACTAGACTGCTTCCAGCTAAACCACGAGATCATGGCTGATCCCAGACAATAACATCCTCTCGATGTGTTCTTCCTGTCTGATACACTTTCGTCCCAATCAACATCTTTGTAGCCATCTTGAAGTCATGATCTCCAAGATAGCATAGATCAAAGTCTATCGTATCCTTTAGATACCTCATCACATGCTTTGCAACTATCAGGTGAACACATCTAGTTTCCACTAGATACTGACTCAAGGTGTTCACATCAAAGCATATATCTGACCTAGTATTTGTTAGATACATCAATGACCCAATAATTTGTCTGTACAGAGTTATATACACTAACTCTGATGAGTTATTCACTAACAGCCTCAAGTTGGAATCCATGCGAGTGGTCATTCCAACATATCAAGTCCTTTTAATATTTCTCGGCATACTTTCCCTGGTTGAGAAAGATTCCTTCTGAGTCTTTCCATACTTCCACACCTAGGAAGTAATGCATCAATCTGAGATCTTTCATTTTCATTGAATGATCTTCTGCATATCTATCTGTGCCATCTCTCGTTAGATGGGTCTACTGATATGAGCCTCAATATCATTTGAACTCTGTGGTGAGTTCCTTCTTGCATCCATGTCATCTGTGTATAGAAACAATATTCAACCTTGTAGCAAAGGTTGAGATCCTCATCACCCATGGTGATCATTAAGCTCATCAATTGATTATCGATCCTGGGAACCCATACAGAATCTGATTCACACTTCTTCTTTAATTACACCATTAAGAGAATGGTCTTATCTAGCCACTTGGAGCAAACATCTCATCATGATTCTCTTCCTCTTTCTAAGAGAATCTTCTAGCCACAAGCCTTCTATAGTGTGTTTGATTTGTAAATCTTTTGTTGAACATCCATCGCTTGTTCAGTGTTCATCATTCATCATGATCTTTCCTACAAATCAAAATTAAGTACATGATTAGTAATACTTCATAATCATCAAATCATATTGACATGATAACCTATTATGCATACAGATACATAGTTATGCACCTATCTTGACCAATACTTTGGCACAACACTTTTCCATATCCTGTATGCATACAGTGGCTATCTAGATGCCTTCCATCTCTACCAGAACATACTATCGAGAGTGTGCACAGCTCTCAGCATGTCAGAAAAGAGGTTTCATTCTAGACAAGCAACAATGGAATGTTTGTCCAACTTACCAATCATATGCATATTAGTAGTATACTGTTCAATGCTCTATGAATATTTACACTCAGCATGATATATTATAGGAATACAAATATGCATACAACCTATTACAGAAAATATCATTTACTATTTCAAATAGTAACTCAAATACTTATCTTTTATGTTTGTGTGGTTGCCTCCCACTTGATCTTCTATATGTATTTTGAACTTCTATTCATTCTGTACCACTGTGCATGCTCAAGTGTGCACTAGTGTTATCCTCATGATCTCATACACAAACATACATTCATTAGTATATTCTCAATATTATCAAAACATTCTAATTCTAAATGATCTTGAATATGTATAGTCATGATCATTAGTATTCAGGGTTTCAAGGAAGTCTTCTTTTACTCATGCATATTCTTGTTTGATTATAGTACTCTTCTGTTTAATTAAATCATCAAGGTAAGAGACATAATATGCATAAACCCTTGATAACTAGCATGACCAATCATACCAAGTATACTTATATAAGGGATCCTAACACAAGGTATGATTCTAACTTGACATAGGAAAACATACCTGGATTAGTATACCTGCTTAGTTATGTCTAACATACCTAAACAATATCTTCTTTGTTCTCTTCAATGATTTAGAGATCCTGTGCTAGAACCTGCATAGTTTAAGCATAATATAACAAAGTAATACATACCTTGTAAGTATAACAAAGATTATGGATGAGTCTTTGTCTTCATGTTGTCATGGTCATGGAACTTGATTTGTCTTTTGTGATGTACCTGTATCTTGTTAGCAGACAACATTAACCTCACACAACACCATAATGCATTAGTACAATCATATAGCCCTAATCAATGAATGTCTTCGATCATTCACATGCATTCATACTGTTACTAGGGTGATAAGACAATTCTAACATTAATCAAGATTGTACTAATAAATAATATGAAGACAAACACATTACGAACTTAATCAAGAATCACATTTCAAGACATACTTGAACCTCCTTAAGTCATACCTGTCGAGACTTCTTGTAGTCTTCTTATGTCAGGCCTTAGCCTCAACTCCCCCTGAGACTTGATCTGGAGCTTGATAGGGTTTTCTAGAGAAACCCTATAAATTCAATCTTTTACTTTCACACTTCTAAATGGATGGAAGGATGTGTATTGCTGTGCTGATCAAACTAGCATACTTCAATTTTGAAATCTCCAAAAATTTGACCCTTCAAAATTGCCTTCGAAACTTCTGGATCTTCTGAACATGAACCTGAACTAGGGTTTGATGAAGCCCACCCTTCTATCCAATCAAAAGGTTCGATCCAAGGCTCTAAGCTCTTATTTTTCTGAGGAGCTTCCAACCGTGGTTACAGACTTCAAAAATTCCAACTTTTGCTGAAGCCCTAATTTTCCATCTTTCCGATCAAAATCCCGAACTGGGGTTTGATCAAGCCCGGTCTTTTACCCGACCAAAAAATTTGATCTTGGTCTCTAAATTTCGATTTTCCAGAGTAGCATTCAGCCGTGGATTCCGATTCCAACAATTCTAACTTTCTCCGAAACCCTAAATTCCGGAAGCCATGAATGAAGGTACTCCAAAAATAATTCTGTTTTGACAAAAATATGTACTTGATTGTTTCTACTGTAACTCCAAAATTTTTGCTCCACAGGGTCTGAAAACCTTTTTTGTGGTAGCCTAACCTGTCATCTTTCCATCCCGACAGGTCTGACCTCAATTGGATTTTCTGAGAGAGATTTATGCCAAATGTCGCAACGTGACCTGTTTTGGGATAATAAAGGAGAGCGAACTTGTACGGAGTGCCATGTGTCACTGTTTGAACTTCGGCCTCTGAAAACGTTTCCTGAGATATCGCGCCCTGTTATCTTTCCATCCTGACAGGTCTGACCTCAATTGGACTCTCTAAGAGAGAGTTATTCCAAGTGTCGCAACGTGACCTGTTTATGGGATAAAACAGGAGAGCTAACTTGTACGACGTGCCACGTGTCACTGGTTCACCTTCGGCCTCTGAAAACGTTTCCTGAGATAGTAAAATCTGTGTACTACCTGTCACTTTTTACGAAATTTCATTTGGAGCTTCATAGCCCAAGTTATGACTGATTTTGACTGAGATTTGGAAGAGGTAGAAACCCTAACTTGTACTGATCATAACTTACAAAGTACAACGAATATGAGGGTGCCCTTTGGACACAAGATACCTGGAGATGTTATCTACGACCTGTAAAGGTTTCAGATCCTGAACCTTCTCCAAAATGGATGTATGGTGAAAGTTCCACGATGACTGGTTTTTGCTATATAAAACCCTAACCTTCAAATTGTCGTAAGTAAAGCAAGTGTCGTAAGTGCCATACATTGCCTTCCTTCAGGTTAGCTATGATACCATGTTAAGATTTAATATGCTAAGACAGAAAATAGCAGCATTACATTCCATTTAACAACAATAGCATATACAGGATCACTGAAGAAACAACAAGCACAACATCAACACAAGAGACACAGATTTATCCTGGGAAACCCTCATGGGGTAGAAAACCTAGTAAAGCTTCCTCAATATAGATGACCAGCAATATACAAAGATGCAAAACTTGAGCATAAGCTCCTCCTTCTCCATAGAAGACCTCTCCTCCACAAGTGCGCCACTCTCAAGTGAGTGAGTGTGTAAAATGAGGAATACACCTCCTCTATTTATACACTACTTTGACTTATCTTTGACACAAGACATGTAGGCTCGTATTTAACCAATGGGTTAAATACCCCACTACAATTGACTGGGCCGACCCCTCTAGGGTGGTCTAATAACCCTTTGACCCACATAACACATACATGGCCGACCCCCACTAGGGAAGTCTAATAACCCAAGTTACCACATTCCAACGGAGGAATAAACATCTCCGGATATACAATAGGATCTTCACGGAGGAATGAATCATCTCCGGAATAATAAAGTACAAATATAATATTCTTTGAAGTTACAATATCTCAACACATTGACTATTAGAAATATAGTTTAATTATAATATTGGCTCGTATAGAATATTTTATCCTATGAGCACCACTGAATTTGACACTTTGAGTATAGCGGAACAAGGACAACCTTTAAATTATTGCCGTGATAAGTAGTAGAATGGTGATGGTTAATTGGGAACAAATTGCCCGTCCTGAAAGTGCATCAGGAATCTATCTTACTTCAACTGTGCTCTCAGGATGAAAAGCCTTTGGAGAGGGATGTTTGGAACTACTCTGTGGACTGAATTGGTAAAGGTCAAATATATCAAGATGGATGTGTATAGGTGGATCAAGTATCCTTTTAACAAATCAGGGGTGCAGTACCTATTTGGGATGGTTTCTTAAAAGTTTATAATCTGATGGCTAAATATTTAGTCTGGAAGGTTGGAAATGGAAAAAACATTTTGGTAGGAATTGACCCAATTGTGGGTATCAAAACATTGCATCGTTTTGATTATGCCACACAGACTGAATAAGATAAAAAGAACTAATGATAGATCCTGTAATACTTACTGTATTACAGTTGTGGAACTGGGGTTGGACGGGGATGAGGCTATTGAATGGAATCTCTATATTGGCAAACTCAACTCTGTTGGGTGTAGGCTGACGGATGAGAATGATAGCATTATTTGGGAAAAAAATAAGGCAACAAGAATTATCACTGCAAAGTTGGCATATCAAACAATTATCACACACCGGGGTATGTATCCTGCAAACTGGTGGTTCAAGCTTATTTGGCAGTGGAAAATCCCACTGAAGGTTCAATGTTTCATGTGGCATGCTTTACAAGGAAGTCTGAAGACAGTCTTGGGAAAATCTTACCAAGCGAGGATGGGTTGGACCAAGTTTATGTTATCTATGCAGAAATAACATTGAAACATCACAACATATTTTGGTAGAGTGTGAGTTCACTATAACTTTGTGGCAAATGATCATAAATCATCTACAACTGGAACATAATTGGGAGTTGGATTTTTTTGTGGCCAACGTATATAAATGGCACAAATATTGTAGGAATACTCCATATCTTCCAGCTCTGCTCTCTTGGCATATTTGGTGGGTTAGAAACATGGCTTTGTTTGAAGATATTATACTTAACATACTTTCCTCCTTCAATAGGTTAATGGTATTATTGAAGGATTATAATTATAATGCAGGACAACAGAATACCAGACAGCTTGGATCCTTCAGCTTTCCCTTCCACAAACCGGTTGGTTTCTTTGATGGCTTAGCAATAGATGGATATTGTGCCGTTGGCGGTGTGATTTATATCAATGAAGACCACTACTTCACACTCAGGATGAATTGTGGGAAAGGAACAAACACTAAAGCTGAATTACTTGGATTATGGTGTGTAATTACTGTTGCTACTATCATGGGATTGCATGTGATAAAGGTTTTTGGTGACTCTAGGGTGACGATAAAGTGGGCTCTCAAGGATTATCAATTGAATATCATTTCACTACAACAGTGGTGCAACAGAGTTCGTGAAAGAATCAACTTTTTTAAAGATATTACTTTTGAACATATTTATAGGAAATTCAACATGACTGCAGATAACCTATCTAAGGAAGCACATGGAGGAGATGAAGGCTATGTCTATTGGGAAGAATTCATTGAAAATCAAAGTAGTGATAAGCGAACAATCAACTTATTTGATCAATATTAGTTGTGACAAAGTCATAGGTCCATGTTTTTTGTTTTTTCTGCTGTTATACTTGAACATTGTTGATCTTTGATGGATGAAGCTGATCGCTGATGGCTTTTTTGAGCACATATTAAGTCTGTAAAATATTTATGTAATTTTGTACTATTTGATTCATGCATAATGAATATCAATAGTGTGACTTTTTTTCCACTGAAAAAAAATTACTTGATTTTAAGTGGAGCTGATAAACCACTTCTAATGGCATTTCCTTTTATAAAACTTTAATGAAAATGAAAAAACACAACTTTTTGTTGACCAAGTGGAAATTTAGAAACACAACAATTTTGTTGCCTAAAACTGCCACATAGAGAAATTTAGAAACCAATTTTGTCTACTATTTAGAAACCATATTTTCTCGTTGTGCCTTGAATGCTGCAAGGCCCCCCTTGTTTATCCTAATTGTTTCTCCTACCCATCCTTACCTTGGTGACCATTCCCATCTGATGCTATTTACGTCGACCATCATATTTTCTTCTGCACCAACAACCCATTGTTGCTTTCTATCTAAGCATTTTTTGTACAAGACCTTCAGATCCTCCGATGCTCCTGTTGGCTTCCACCATTGCACCTCTACTTTGTAAGACCCAACAGTACTAGCATCTGACTCCTGATAAATATCACCAATAGCCTTACCCAACCAGATTGCACAATCTGGCTCTGGTGATTGCACAATGACCATTTGTCCCTTTACAACATCCACTCTTGGAATGAATTCATCTCTAGGCTTCTTGCATAGTGGTCCAACACAGCAATCTTGCAAAGCAGGAACATTTTCCTTCAAATAGGCATCCATAATTTCATGTTCAGATCTTGTAGGTTCACTACTACGAATATCATGGCTTATCGATGGCCAAAAGTTAGTTGATGACTGATCAACACTCTCGAAGGGACTGTCCAAATCTTTAAGTAAAGCCTCCCAATAATTTAACTTGGGACTCCAAAATTGTTCACCTCCCTTCTCAATCCCTTGTTTCCAGAATGAAATATATGTTTCTATTCCCTTTTTTATTTCGTCAATCTCCGAAGGAATTTTTGATTGCAGATTTAATAACCTAGGTTGTCCCACCGGAAAGTCTACACTACCATCTAAAAATGACCGCCAGAGTTGAATAGGAGACGACCAATCTTCATCCCGAAGTGATGCCTTCCATTGCATGACTGGAGTGTCATCTATGAGCTGAAATTTAAAAAACTGGCATTTTTTTATACCGATGATTTTGGCATTTCCATCCAAAAGGTGGGGTTTCACAAAACTCTTAAAATCGTAAACTTCATCAATTAGATAAGGAACAAACGAATTTTGATCTTCACATGTCCTATACGTATCCATAATTTCCGGGAGTGAAAATATATCCTTGCGCATTAGATTTGCTGATAACCTGCCATAAGTTCCATCTATGTCTTCATGGGTGTGTCCGGTCGGGAGGAATCCAACTTCAACTGTCTCGAACACTCTCCTTGCTATTAAAAGAGATAAAAATGCAAATACAAAGCGGTTTTTGTTATCGCCTGAACAATTATCCATTTGCAAAAACAACATGGGTGGTATTTTTCTATTTGGCATGCATTGATTAGTACCATCAACACACATTACATGATCTTGCATTACATCTTGTCTGTATATCGAACACTTTTCATATGAGTCCGATTGCAATAGAGCATCATGCAATTGGTGCTTAGATGTTCCACCTTTGTAGAGAAAATCACCATATTTATCAACCACTGGTTCTTCAATACACTTCAAGCATTTAGCGAGGGATGTCACAGTGAAATTCGATCCCATATCTAAAAATGAGAGGCTGAAATGACCAAAACCCCCAGTTTTGTGCCCATGAGTCAACATTCTAGTCAATGATATGGGAAGATTCATAACATTACTAAAAGCTTTTTCCTTCTTACCCATCCTTGGAATGGAAGTCTTTGACTTATCCATTTTGTCATGAACAATACTGAGACAAGTCTTCGGATGTTTCAGTGAAGCCGACCTGTGCGAATAATAGAGCTGGAGACAACTTGCGATATATTTATTATGAGCTGCTTGGTTTGCTCGCAACTTTTCCACCTCAGCTGGATCAGTGGTCCCATTAAGCCTATCCTATATTGTAATGCACTCATTACACCTTGCAAAGGAGTCTGATTTACAAATTTTAACATATGGAAAATCTTCTCTCATCACCTTGCTAAAGGAGGATTGTGATACTGGAGGAAAACCGATTCTTGTGATTTCAACATTAGCCATTTGTCGCAGCAAACCATGGGACATATTCGCGGGCAATAATTTCAAGGTTGTCCTTGTTCCATCTCCACTGTTTAATCGTGTATGATGTGGAGATTTGTCTGAATTCTCTACTACAATTTTATTAATAGTAGCTACCAGTGCAGTAGTGTTTGCCCTAGATTTTTCCAAGCCACTATTATCGTGCACAGCTCTCACATCACCATTCATGAACATTCTTTTATAATTGAAGAAAGTGCTCTTTTTTATCCCATGGCATTTATACCATGCATTTTGACAGACGTCTCTTGTGTCTAATCTCATTGTAAACAAGCTTATTTTTCTGTCATCTCCTTCTTTGTCCACAGGAGCATTTGATCCTATAGAATTTATAACATACTGTCTTTTTGAATTTACATTCATACTATCAAATTTCTTCCGACATTCAATTATCGGTTGAAGTGGAATTTTTTATATACAAAAAATTAAGCAACAATGTTCGGTGGCAATGTTTGAAAGGAATGCACCTTGATTTATTGTAGGCCTGTAAGGTACCGATCTTGAATTTCTGTTGGAAATTTTAGTTCCAGCTTCCTGCTTTACGGAATTGTATGGCATTGTTCCATTACCTTTAACATATGTATATTCACAATGGGGAGTACTTGGAAGGACCATCTGTAAAGGACATTCTTCAAACACTTTCCAAAAGTTGACCATAAATTCGTCTGCTTTCTTTTTTAGTATAACATCCAAAGGAACATCATGGAGGTCAAGCAAATGGTTTGCAGGCCATCTTATAAGGGAGCCTTCAAATACACCACAATCATCGCAATTGTAGAAGACTTTATGAACTAAAATACCAAACTCACCAGCATCTAGTGCTTTGAATTGTACAATCTCTCCCTCATAAACAATTGACACTATTCCTCGAGCAACATACTGTGGCTTTAAAGAAAATTGATGTATCAAATTAACTTTCTGTCCCAGAAACCTGACATTGTGATTTTCTCTTAATACTTTCAATGTAGATTCAGATTGATTATTGTTGAAATTGCTTGCAACAGAAAGCAATGTTTCTGTATTAAAATCGATTATTTTTTTAATCGACCATACAACAAAACTTCCACTGCTCAACCCTGGACAACATTCCATACAAGAAAACACCACTTCATTCACCAAAACACCAAAGGAGAAGTCATCCAAAAATGTTCCCCCAACAAAATCAGTCCCACTCACATTTGTTACCAAACCTATGGAAATGCAATACTTTCTTTCTGAACACTTATGTAACAACTTTGAATTTTCTCATAATAAAAGAAGATCTATTCTTAGTTGTTATGATATTATGTGCTACACTCGTCGAACTATAAGCTAGTATATCATTCACCTCATTCTCAGTTGTTATGATATGTGCAACACTCGTCGAAGTAGAAGCTGGTATATCATTCACCTCATTCTCGCGAAGAGCGGACCCAATCTGGTTAACAATCTCAAATACAGGCCATTGAATATAACCACCAACAGCCTTTGACAATGTATCTGCACCTTCCGATGGATAGGGAAATGGAAGACTTGCATTTAAAGTCAATGTAACATTTACAATGATACATCCGGCATTAATGCTGATATTATGCAAAAATTTCTTTCTGGAAAAGAGATTCCCTCAACAACTTTCAATCCATTCAAAAGCAGGTCCACACATTGTTGAGTACCAAAATCCATTTCATAAACGATATCTGAAATATAAAATAACAGGACACATTGTTCGGAACAAAAATCCAGTTCAGAAGTGTTATATGAAATATAAAATAACACGAGGACATTAAAAATCATATTTATTTTAAACAAAGATATAACATAAGTTATAATATATAAAAATATGTCTGTCCGGAGTTCCAATTTTTCGAATGGAAGGATCGACCGCCCCTTCTTGAAGAAAAAGAGAACACAAGAAGGGTCGAACGACCCTTCTTGCAATTTAGAAATATTACCAAAAGAATACTGGATAGAAGAAGTGTCTCCCGCTCGTTCATTTATGATGGAATATTAAAAATGTTCAACCTATGAATGCTAGGCCGTCAATACATGTATTTCCAAAATTGTGAACAAGGGGAGAATACTGAGCACAGCAAGAGTCGACCAACCCTTCATTTACGATATAAATTTAAATATATTTAATCTACGAAGGCTATGTCGGCAATTCCCGACTTCCGACTTCCGCTGTAAATAGTAAGGACCCGGACATCATCTAAGTTCTAACATATAAAAATGTTTGTCCCGACTTCCATTTTCCGAAGAGAAGGATCGACCGCCCCTTCGTTTAATAGGAGATAATTGTGAACAACTTTATCCAGCAATTCACCTATATCCAGAATGGCGAAAGAAAGAAGGAACTACCGACTCTTCTTGCATTCTAGAACTATTATGAATACAATACTGGGCAGAAGAAGGGTCGGCCACCCCTTCATTTATGAGGTAATTGTAAAATTATTCAACCTACGAAGGCTAGTACGTCAATCATCTATATCTAAAATGGTGAACACCGGAAGAAAGGCCGGTCGCCCCTTCGTTTAGTAGATAATTGTGAAAACCTTTATCTAGAAATTGAACGATATCCAGAATGTTGAAGACGAAGAAGGATTGACCGACCCTTCTTGCAGTCTCAAGATATAATGAAAATAATATTGGGAAGAAGAAGGATCGTCCGCACCTTCTTTTACGAGGGAATTGTAAAAATAGAACTTGGAGAAAGAGCGGCCGATATTTCTTTGTGCATATTTCCACTTTCCAGCAAAACGTGCGAAGCAATGTTCCTATGGAATATGTGTTTAAAGTGCCGATATCTACTTTAGCCACTCCGAAAAACTCATCCCTGGGGGAAGGAGTGGACGCTCTTTCTCCTTAGCATCTACTTCCAACACCCCGAAATGGAACAACCTGACGAAAGAGTGACCTTGCTTTTTCTGACAAAATTTCGACTTGACAACAAACTCTTTGTAGCAAAACGTTTGTAAATTTTGTCGTTCAAATATCAAAATCTAGTCTCCAGGGTGACACGTGGAACGCTTAGATTGTGCCATGTGGCTTTGATTATTCTAGACTTGATCTGTGCTACACTCGACGAAGTAGAAGCTGCTATATCATTCACGTCATTCTCGAGAAGAGCAGACCAAAAGTATATTGTTTCTACTTTTTTTTTAAAGAAAAAAAGAAAGAATGTTTCTGTCTGGTTAATCGCAGTTAGAATCATTCCAACTAATGGCATCACTATCTGCATTGTCGTCACTGTTAAATTCCTTTTCCAACACGGTATGCTGCTTAAATTTTAATTAGCATTATGGTGTGCCTGGGAACTGGGAAGGCATGCATGTGTTGCTTGGAATGTGTTGAATATAATTGTACCACTGATGACAAAACTATCCATTAATGACAATTTGTAAATTTACTTCCTAGTTTCTTTGTTAATTATTATTTCCAGTTAAATGACACTCTGTAAATTTCCTTCCTTTCTCTGTTAATTGTTATTTCCAGTAAATATTTTCCATTGTGTTATTCTTCATGCTTCGATGAAAGTAATATTAAATCAAAATTCATATGTTTATGCTCCAGTTTACCACATCTAAGTATAATTTCACTAATTTTCTGCTAAAAATGATATTGGATTCATTTATGACCAATGCCCAATATTAATGGACTGTTTTCTTTTCTTCATTATCAACCTACAAATTAAGACAGACAAGGGTATTCACCAATTTTTTGCTAAAATTCACTTAACTTTAAGAACATTTTTATTATCTTTATCTCTTCACCTAAGTGCCTTGGTATCGTATGCAAGACTCACATGTGTTCTCATTGTATCCAACAATTTGAGCCATACACCACGTCCAACTACCCAATACATGGGACTTTTCTAGCCAAGATAGTGTATTGGAAAACAATTATACGTTAATAAATTTGTTTAAATCTATTTGATTGCTTAATTTTATTCAATTAAATTAAAGACTTAAATTATATATATTTATAAAAGAAATGTAATCAATATTATATAAATTAAGACATAAATTATCAATTTCAAATATTTCAAACAAAGTATAATGTTTACATAGATCAGTATACTATAGTGAATATTAACTGCAAAATGATATTGAAAACAAAAAACATGTTTCAATATTCCGAGTTCATTTGTCGTTTCTTTTTCCAACAAACCTAGCCAAATGCTAGAGGATTTGTAGAAAACAATATGGAATATATGAAAATAATACGCTACATCACCAGACAGAAAACGTATGCAAGCTAGTGGCGATTGACATTAAACCTGTTAATTCCGTTAATTTAGCCCAGTAATGAGTGACGCACGATTTTGCAAATATAACGATGTGAATTCATATTAATGGACTGTAAATAAATTCTGAAGAAGACAGACAAGGGTGGAAATAAATTCTAGAAATCTGAAGAAGACAAACAAGGGTGGAAATAAATTCTGGAAATTTGAAGAAGACATACAAGGGTGGAAGGAAATCTGAAGAATCTAAAACGTCCAGGGACTTTAAATTAATGTGAACTTGAAACTGTCATTGCATTGATTTTTGACAACCATGGAAGATATGGTTTTTAGCGCGGAGGATGAATAAGCATGCTCTATTACAGATTTAGATTTATGGTTTGAATAATATAAATACCTGCCAATTGAAAAACTAGTAGTTGATTCTTCAAACCAATCTTACTGCTCTATCCGCCCAACACTCTTCTCGGTTCCACCTCAGCAAAAGCAAACCTCGGTCCTGAGAGAAAACAAAGCTCCAAACTGGAAAACACAGAGAGTTTGAACTTTAAGTTTCAATGTAGGCAGTGGGAAGCTAGAGCAGTGTGGTGGGATATCAATGCAGAAAAGATGGTGACATTAATTATCACAGTGTGGCGGGATATCATTTGTATGTCTTGACACATAAACAAAATCCATCATAAACGTGACATTAATTATCATAGTGTGGCGGGATATCATCTGTACATCGTGACACATTAAACAAAACCCATCATAAACATGCTGAGATTATTCACACGTGTGATACAATCCTCAAGATCACCTGCAAGCCAATGTACAAACCAATTTAAATGGCGGAAAAGATCAATCGGGTGGGGAAAGATCAAGGGTCCCACGTCTGATCTGCATCCCCAACATGCGTGCTAGGACAAAGGGATGGGTGGTTGTGGAATCTGAAACCACTCTCCATGTGGCAGCACCACATGATTTCGCAAGTTGGAAGGGCAGTAAGGAAAACCACCTTCCTCCATTTGCGAACCCACCTTCGCCCATCCTTCACGGTCGCTAGCACGTGTGGATATGATGTGGCCAGTTCAAATCACACCTTCTGCCCACTCAAATCCTCCACATCGGGGCTCCTACTCACGTGTCTCCTCCGCACCAGACTTCCTACCCACGTGGCTTCTCCACGTCAACCTGCACATGCACAGTGGAAAACACCTTTCAATTACACAATCACAACATAATTACCTAATACATAATAACATCCAAATAGTGAGTTAAGAAAAATATGAACCAACAAATCAGATGCATTCATAAATTGCAAAGATCAAAGCAATTGAAAGATAGATAAAAAAAACAGAACACAGATCGCAGTAGATAAAAAAAATACAGAACACGGATAGCTCTCGGAATTAAAGATCAAAGCAATTGAGAGACTGTTATAGCGCGTTATAGGATAGTAAGGGTCAACACTATTACCCTTTCATTTAACTGATGGGACATATTGACAACAAGGGTTCATAATTAGTAATTCCTTACTAATTAAAACAAGATTGAAAGACTATGAAGATCAATGATGAATCGATGCATGATCCAATATATTTTTTATGAAGAGGCATGATCTTCCTTAATAAATTTCTCAAATAATAAAGTTCTTTGAAAATATATATAACCATACAAGTCAAATGTATGAAGAGGACCATAGGTGTCTATCAAGTTTTGGTAATTCCATATCAGAAGCAATATCTGAAAATCCGAAGCAAGATCATAAATTAGAGGTTTGTTGGGTGCTTCTTGGGGCAGGTTTAGGCCTTCTAAGGGAATTGTTGCCTCCTTCCAGTCGTGGGTAGAGATTTAGGGTGGTGGGGCATACTTGTCTATTTAGCAGGTAGAAAACCAAGGGTGTAGGAGCATCCTTTCTGTAGTGGCAGAAGAATTCATGGGACTAAGTTCTCCATCAAGTTGGTGCTTGTAGAACAATTTTGTATCGGTGTGTTCAAATTTTTAATTGTCCTATTCACATTGGGAATGATTATTTAACTTGTGCTTAATACTAATTTTATATAAAAGGGTTGAATAAGGCAATATTGATCCCCCCCCCACCTTTTAGTATTGTTGGATGAACCAACACCTACCGCATAACGCCCTCATCGTCGCCTAACATGTTGTGTAGTTGATGCTCTAGCGCCTCTGCTTAATATTTTAGGCACTTGGGCCTATTGGAATAAGTTTGTAGGCCCCCTAAGGTGTTAAGCTTACTTCCCTTATACTTTTCATGCCTTCTTTGGCCTCCAAATATCATGAACTATTTACCCGATCTTTTTAGGTACCCGGGACAAAAATAATGCTAAGAATGGGGTCCCTTTGTGCATAGATTTTGTACCTTGTCCCACTTGATGAACACCTTCCAAATTTATATTTCACATGATCATGTATTCCATGCAACACGATATCCATTTCCATTTCATTATTATTTGTTTGATCCTTCATGGATGCATTTTTTTGTAGTCTTTTTAGAGCGATGTAAGCATTTATAACAGATTTCCAGATATCAAAACCTTGTGCATTTAAATGGAGTCTCATTCTTATAATCCAATCATATCAGAATTTGCCCAATGATAGAACAGTCGAACCCCATCTGCGGAGTAGAGACTTTCATGTTCGTCCATGTGCTCTAGAGATCTTCGGTCCAACTATCAAACTCTCTCGAAGGAATTGAATCCATGATTTAACTGCACCAAATGGAAGGAGGCTAGAAACCTAAGGAAGCTCCAACTCCTTGGTTTACTAGCTCCATCTAGAATGAGGCTACAACCCCTTGGTTTTCATAATTTCCAACCTATAGATAAGACTCCAGACCTTAGTAATTCCAACTCAATAATTTTACTAGCACCAATTGGATGGAATCCCCAAATCCCTGATATCACAAGCACCAACCCAAAGGAGACTTCAATCTCCTATCCTTGCTCGATCTTGCCACCCTAATATGAATAAGAAGAACAATATGCCTCCAAAGAGTGTAATCAAAATCCAAAAATAATCACCAATAGACTTCATCTATTTTCACCTTCAAACCTTTACATCATAGACCTCATAGTACATTCCAAAACCTTAGAGGGATCTCTTGCCAATATCATTACCATGGAATATTCCAATACAATCACCAATAATATCTATGCCATTGGAGAGTGGTTTTTTATCATTTCTCATTTTGCATATTGGAGAGCATAACTTGTCCATGCTTATGGAGTGTTTACTCTACTTGCCTAGTACCAATTTCGAGGGTTGAAAGATTCCCATCCTAATTGGGAATTGGAGAGGCCATTGTGCATAATTTGGACCATGAGGACACATATTAAGAGGTTGTGGGACCCATTTGTGGCAAGATTCCCCACTACACTTGGCATGATTCTCTCACCAATTCGAGTTCAAGATGAAGGGTAACATACTTGGGGTAGTTTAAGAGGTATTATTCATGCCGACATGAGTCATGTTTAAACGTCGAATTGGAGTGGAAGAATAAGTCCCGTGGAAGAGGAAGAGGCATCTTAGAAGAATTGTGACACTTGGGAGAGATTCCCTAGCCTCTAGTATGACAACAATGATGAAGATTCTATGACACCTATGACACAAATTAGACCTGAATGCCGACATCTGAAATATATGACATGTTAGGGATAAAAATAGCCTCCAAGAACTCAGGTGCACAAGGGAGTTAGGGTAGCCAAAGAGACACCCATTCGAAATGAGGGTATATTAAGGAGAGTCACTAGAAATTGTTGGACAAGTGGCACACATTGGAATCTCTTCCCAAATTGAGTTGGAATGAATCCTTTGGAAGGAATACGACCCATGGAGGACTTGAGAAGGTTATAAAACTCACGAGTACAAAGAAGGAGAGTAGATTTTGATCATTTTTATTTGCATCTTTGCAATTTGGAGAGCTTGTACCTTGTCCATGCTAGTGGAGTGTTTAGTCTACTTGCCTTAGTACCAATTTGTGGATTTTTTAAAATATGAGCACACCAGTGTCCTCGCCTCAATCAATTGCATCTCCATGTCTAGTCAGAAGTTTGAAATTTCAAGTTTGGATTTTTACGGTTTCTCTGTCAAACCCTAGCCAACTCCAAATCCATGGTAAGATCTAAATATTTTATTTCCATTTGAGTTTCTCATTAAGATGTCTCACCACACCAAGCCTGAGCATAAGCCTGAAGGGGCTGATAACTTCCGAACATGGAAGTATATGATTGGGTTAATGCTAGAAGAGAATTCATTGAATTGGATACCGATATAAGTGAAGAGGTTCTAGTCCCAGAGGGAGATGAGGCTAAGGCATTACATAAGAAGAACTTGGTCAAGGCCACAAGGATCATTGTAGATTCTATCAAGGACCATCCCATACCACATGTGTCATCCCTAAAGTCACACTTTACAAGGGTCAGACTCTCTCAGATAAAAGAACAACTTGAAGCCATTGAAGAATATAATATAGAGAATGGAGAAATAGTGATGACCACCTTGAATGGTCCTCCTAGGTCATGGGATTCCTTCATCCAAGGAATTTGTGCTAGGAAGAAGCTCATCACATTTAGTAGGTTGTGGGAGGAATTCTCACGGGAAGAAGCTGGAATTGTAGCTCGAAAAGAAAACATGGGTAGTGAAGACCAGGCTCTCATAGCACACACCAAGAAGAATTACAACAAGAGGGAGCATCCTCATCACAAGAAGGAGATTGTCCCAGGAACAAAAGAAGCTCCCACAAGAAGAAGAACACTCTGTTAGAGACTCCAGTAGTTCTTGCAAGGAAGCAAAGATTGAGAGGGAGTCCACCCAACAACCAAACAACTAAGATAAGTATTTGAATTATTATTTCTTGTATAATATATGATTACTTAAATAAATTAATGTTGTTCACTCATATACATACTTATGTTCCTAGATTTAGGATTTATATTATGCATGTTGACTTAGAAAAAAATTGCATTAAATTATGAAGAAGATATTACTACTTATATGCAAGTAATAAGTACTAAGTAGTCTATGGTACTGTACAACATTCCATTGCTACTTATCTAGAATGGAACCTCTTTGCTGACATGTTGGAGTAGATTGTGCACACTCTTAACAATGTTCTGGTAGAGATGGAAGGCATCTAGAAAGTTACGGGATATGTGGACAACATTCTTGAATTATGGTGTAGTGGAAGAGGGAGTGTATGTGGAGCAACCGCTCGGGTTTGAGACACATGATAGGGAGACTCCTGTGTGTAAACTGAAGAAAGCCTTGTACGATTCACTAGAAGGTTGAGGAAGGAAATTCAGTGATACTACTCCTACTGTATGTGGATGAATTGGTTGTGACAGTTGAGGATGGGTTGATTGTTGACACGAAGAGGAAGCTTGCTGCCGAGTTCCAGATAAGGGACTTGGGTACAATGCACTAATTAATTTTCTTGGCATGGAGGTGTGGCAGAGTGCGGATAGAATATTCCTTGGACAAAGAAGTATGTAGTAGAGATCCTGAAGCGGTTCAGTATGATGGACTACAAGGTCATGGCCACACCTATGGAATCGAACCTGAAGCTATTGAGTGATGCTTCATCAGATTCGGTTGATGCCACGATAGGTTTTTCAGAGATAGTGTAATCAGTCCTGAGATGTACCCATGGAGGACTTGAGAAGTTTATAAAATTCGAAAGAACAATTTAAGAAGGAGAGTATATTTTTTGATGGTCCAAGAATATCCATTTATTTGTATTCTGATAGATATACTCTGTATTTAATGCTCGGAAGAATCTCAGGTCGAAATGTACCAAGTGAAACTTAGTATGTAAAAATACCAAAGACATTATGCATAAATGGTGCCATTTTCCCTATATCTTGTTTCCAGAGCTTGAAGAGACATTATTTCGAATTGTATAAGTCAGTATTTGTGATTTTGTTGATGTATGGAGTGTCATTGATGTTATGAAGAAGTTTGATTCATTAAAATTGCACAAGACTAGACTTCCTTCTAGTGTCATTATGGTAGTTGACGAAGCATATAGAAACTAATTGATGATGCATTGGGGAGATCATTGAAGTCCTTTATCAGTACCACGTCTCTGTTCTGAAATTTGGGAAGGTCTTACAACATTTGGGAAGCCATCTTTGTCCCCTACCCTTGGGGGTTTTGAACCTCGATTTGACTAGTAAAATTTCGCAACTTCTCCTGAAGTTAAATGGATGTTGCAGACGTATTCTGATATTAGTCTACAATCACTAATGAGGTTCATTTTTATGTCTTAATACCCTTCATATACCTTCAGACCCAATTCGAAATCCTTTAAAAGATTCTTTTGGAGCCATCTACCCTTGGGGGCTTCAACATAGATTTTCCTAGTAATTCCGCCTTTCATTCTCTAATTGTAAATGCAAGTGGATGAAGTCTTTTGGAAGTTTCCAAGCCTATAATAACTGCATAAATGTGTTATATTACACCTCAATAGTTATGAATATTTTTCAAATGTTTTTTTTTCAAATTGTCAGGTATTTTTTATGTTTCTACAATTTCCTCTATACGGGTTCTTGGTTTATCTCGGTTAGACATTGCTTATTAAAAGTTGTAGAGAGGAACGATGCAAATTTTGTCGGTTTTTATGTCCGAATAACTTTCAAACACATTCAGACCCAAATCAGAAGCATTTGGAGCCATTTGGAAACATTCGAGTCATTAATAGTCTAAGGGTCGAAATTGCCAAAAATTGCAATTTTCCAATTTTAGCAAATTTATTAAAAAGAGACACTACATGAACAACAGAATTATGCAGCTAATATGAAATGGGTTGAGTAAAAAAACAACACCAACCTTAGATGTTATTTCTACGACATTTGATCTCTACTTCTTTTCTTAATTTAATGTTTCATCTCAATGCCATCTTGGAAGATTGATCTTGTTGTTTAGACTTCTCTTATCTCTTAATATGGTCATCTCTCCCTCTTCATCGACTTATTCCCATGTTACACTAGATCTTCTACAAAACCATCTACAAACAATGTCTAGAATTGGTATAATTGATCAAACAAGTGATTTCTTCATATAATTGTTAGCATTTTTGTCAGTTTATGTTTTTTAAATTTATTCTATATGGATTCTTGGGTTATTTAACATTAATATAGTATTGCTTATTAATGTTTATAGAGAGGAACAATGCAAATATTGTCACTATTGTAAGGTCTCTACATAAGGTCTCTCACTCCAAGGGCGGAGGTGGAAAAGGCGCTAAAAAATTGGACGACTCACACCAAAAGTTGCAAACGTGTAGCAACGTGGTGGAATAATGATGCAGAAACATGTAAGGTTCCCACCCAGAAGAAAATCGACGGTGGAACAGCTGCACGCAAAAGGTTTGTTCAAAATTTCAAAAAATGTTTTTGTCGCTTATTGCCTGGAGGAAAAGAACCCGCGGGAAACACGTCGTTGTCTTCGTCAACTAAAACAGCTGCACGCAAGAAGCTCACTTCACAGCACGCAAGAAGCTCATTTCACAGCACGCAAGAAGCTCACTTCACAGCACGCAAGAAGCTCACTTCACAGGTAGCTCGAAACCATCAATGTTTAGATTTTGTGTTTCAAATGGAGAAAACACATGACCTTCTTCTCTTCAATGAAAGGTCAGATGAAAACGAGAAGCTACATTTGACAAGGAAAGGGATATTTTCGACCTTGTTTTGTTTGTGTGTAGTATTTCGCAGTTTAAGTCACAGGGAAAGGATGTATTTAATGTTTTTGGTTATTTTCTGTACTATTTTTGTGTCGAACAAATCCTACACTTCCCCGAATTTGTTTGTTGGTGTGTGGCGAATTATTCGCAGGGCGATGGGGTAACATTAATGTAAAAATGACCAAAATTCTATGCTGAATAAATTTGTAGACTGTCTGTGAGGTTATACGTTTACCTGAAACATTTCCCAAAAGCCTTGAGTTGTTTAACGAAGAAAATTTGGCAAAGTTTTATAGAAACTGTAGTCATGCAGAAAAAGACAAGTTTTATTACAAGTCTTGAAAGATGGTCAGTCGCATGAAAACCTATCGTTCCCTTTGAGTATTGATGTCTTTCAGCGAGATACCCAGTTAGCTCTGTCCTTGTTGATTCAAAGTTTAGGGATAGATAGTGATAATTCAATCACGGAAGTTATGTTATGTTTCCTTCTCCAAGTAATTTCACCAGAGTCACAGTTGAGTCCAGTGTGTTGTTTTAATTTTGATGAATTCCTAGTTGAAGCGATTCATGTCTAGTTGGTGAAATTCAACCAGTTGAAGCATTTCAGATATCAGTCATATCTCCTTAAGTTGTTCACGTGTTCAAACATTTTGGAATCCAAGTTTCTTGGTACCATCTTTTCTCATGACCTTCCTAAATAGGTCAATATGTTTGAGTTCACCCATAAAATCATGGCAGAAGTTTACAGAATTATTTTTAATGCTGAAATGCCCCGAGTGTTAGAAGAAATGAAAGAAACTTTGAAGCCTACACCATAAGGCCAAATAGGTGATTGGTTCTTGTATAGAGAACATACTATTATTAGGCTGTACGGTTTTATTGGAGCACCATATCTGTTGCCAGCCTTTTTAACAGCGAGGGTTTTTTCCTTGGAATTTATTAGACAAAGGTTGCATTCCGAAGAAGAACATTTCTGTGCTTTCAAAAAAGCATCGGATGCGAAATTCCCTCTTAAAGTTGGTCCATTCATCATTAAGAATAAGGAAACCCTCTCTGTAGTAGAAAAATTACTGAAGATTATGGATTTCCAAGAGGTTGAAAGGATAAATTATGATCCTATGTCATGGTCAAAGGATTAACTGGAAAGACAATAATTGATAAATTGACCGATGATTTTGAAATACTTGAACAATTTGTAATGATTAAGAAGGGTCTGCCAGATGTATGTTACACATAATGCATAGAATTGGAGGTGATGGTAAAAGAAATGATGGATTATGATATCCCAACCCAAGAGCAATGGAAAATTGTTGAAAGAGTTGGGAAACCAAAACACAGGTTATGTCAGGAATAAATATTTGAGAATAGATTTGGATGTTCCATTGGTAGATTTCTTTGAAATTTCTTTTTTTAGCGAAGAATTCAAAGAACATTTTGTATAACTTTGATTTTACAAAGTAATAGGGGTTGGATCCGAGAGCAAAAAATACAGTGACGTAATATTTTTTGAAGACTTTAATGAATAACAGAAGTACAAGTATATCCGAAACAAAGATTCATATGTTACTTTCTTCGGTCTTTTAATTTATCTTTTGTGAATGTATTTCATGTTACACCATCTTATTGCTTTGCCTCATAGTTGACTGTAATGTCTGAGTTAGAATTCATTTTATATGCTCTGATCCACACATTTAAATATTGTCAATGTTCTTTTTTCCAAATTAATGCATAATTCATCCTAGAACGGAGATTGGCTAAGTTATAACATATAAACAATATTTATCCCGGCTTCTGACATCCGATAAGAAGGATCGGCCGCCCCTTCGTTTATTACAAAATTGTCAACAACTATTTCCAACCATTCACCTGTATCCATAATGGTGAACACAAGAAGGATCGATCGACCCTTATGGCAATCTAGAACTATTTTGAACAGAATACTGGGTAGAAGAAAGGTCGACCGACCCTTCATTTATGAGTGAATTGTAAAAATATTCAACCCGCCTAGGCTGGGACAACAATTCAAGACTTCCGACTTCCACAATGAATAATTGGGATTGGTGTATTGGCTAAGTTATAACATATCAACAATATTTATCCCGACTTGCGATAAGAAAAATCGGTCGCCTCTTTGTTTAGTAGAGAACTGTAGACACCTATATGTTACAATTCACCTGTATCCAGAATGGTGAACACAAGAAGGATCGACCGCCCCTTCTTGCACCCTAGAACTACTTTGAACAGAATATTTGGCACAAGAAATATCGGCCCACCCTTCTTGCACCCCGCATGAGGATATCATCGCCTTTTCCAAAGACGCAAATATATTCCGCATACCTAGATTTCTTAAAACGTTACATCGATTCCGCTATCCCGCAACCCGCAATGCATATTGAGGGATGAGACAACAATTCCCGACTCCCGACTTCCGCATTAAATAGTGGTGAATGGAGATTGGCTAAGTTATAACATATAAACAATATTTATCCCGACTTTCGACCTCCAACAAGAAGGATCGACCGCCCCTTTGTTTAGTATAAAATTGTGAACACGTATATCCAGGAGTTGACCTGTATCCAGGATGTTGAACACAAGAAGGATTGGTTGACCCTTGTTGCAGTATAGAACTATTATGAAAAGAATACTTAGTAGAAGAAGGGTCGACCACCCCTTCATTGAATGGGAATTTTTAATAAAGACAAGGTAGCCATTTAGTTACAGTCAAAATGCTTTGGTCTGGTGGAAAAGAAGAGATAAGAAACAATCCAATCAATACTCTTTAATAAGTTTTTTTTGTTATCTCTATATGATTTGTTGAGCTTGTTGTCCAGTAATTGTCCAAGCTTAGTTAATTAAGGTTTCCATCTATTCAATGCATGTAAATTCCATTTTTTATACCAGAAATATTTTCAAATTATCGGGTGGCTTGCATATACTTTTGTCCAAATATTCAACCTCCGAGGGCGAGGGTGTCAATTCATGTATATGAAGAATGGTGAACACTGAAACAAGACTGAGGACAATAAGGTTCGACCGACCCTTCATTCACGAGATAAATGTATACACAACAGAACCCCTTTCACTGGCCCCTTCTTCATCACCTTGTAAATAGGTTGAAGTCTAACTCAAAGCGAATATGGGGGTTGCATAATCAAGATTCTCTTAACCATGGCGATGCAGGGATGTCGTTACGATCTTTGCATAACCTTATATTTAACATCAAGTAACTAATGGGATAGAACACTAGATGTCTTCGCACTTGGCAGCTATCGTAGTATACAGAACTATGTTGAATCTCTACTGCATTCACCAGTTAGCCACGAATTCATCAAACTATGTGTTTCTTCTTCACAATCAAGCACTTGTGTTCCAATTAATCAATGTGCAATTACCATTCACATACATATAAATTAAGTACAAAAAATCACATAAACTCGAATACATGACATGTGATTAACTCATACACATAAACAAGAAGGATCGGCCGCCCCTTCTATGATGATCACTCGTTCTATGATCGATCCTTATCTCAAACGACTCTGTAAAATGTGCATTTGATCTCTCATGGATAATGCTAGTAGATTTGTTCTTAATCAGTCAATTGATTTTGAAAATGAGGGGTCGTTCCTTAACCATCGATCATTAGCATGAACATTTGCAAGTATACATCTAATCTTAAAACACTAATTTATAATTATGGACATTGTATGCATTCATATATTGACTACTTAATATTGACTGTTTTGCAGATAAAGCATGGCTGCATTGTTGAGCCTCAGTAACTACCAGGAAATCCCTCTCTTTGAATTGATAATAGATCACTACTAGCTTCATCCATTCAGAAATGGATGGTATGTTGAGATGGAAGAACCAGATAATTTGTACCCGAATTTATATCTTTTCTGCTTGAATGATGATGGAGCTCATAGTAGAATTGGAATATTGACATATGCAGATCCCATTGAATCTGATGAACAATTGCGAGTTCAAGTTGAAGCGGTCAATGGTGAAAACTGTTGCCTTTTCTAGCTTGATCTTATGGTTTGTAATTATCAACCAGATCTAATAAATGTTGATGTAATTGTAACTTCGGAATGTATTTCACCTATGTATATTGTATTCCTATAGAGATGTTATTATTCCTCTATACGGAAGTGTTTGTATTCCTATAGAGATGTTATTATTCCTCTATACGGAAGTGTCGTCATTTATATTGTAAGTGTCGTAACTTATACTTGATGGGTTATTAGAACACCTTGATGGGGTTGGCCCTGTATGAGTCATGTGGGTAAAAAGGGTTATTAGGCCACCCTATTGGGGGTCAACCCTATCAGCATTATGTTACGTGGTTAAGTTGAGGCCAACCTTGTAAGGTTATTAGGCAAGTCAAGTCAAGTATAAATAGAGTGCGGGAGGCACTCTATTTGATCATTCACTTTCTCACTCATACTCTCATTGGAGAGTGGTGCACTAGTGGAGGAGGAGAAGATGCTGCTAGGAGACTATCTCTTATGCTTGGGTTATGTATCATTGCTCTATCTATCCGTGAGGAAGTTATTGGGGGTTTTCACCTTTATGGTTTTCCCCAAGGAAACTCTGTGTGTCTATTGTCTCATGTGATTGCTTGTTGTGATTGATATGCTTGATATGCTGTACATGTTATTATCTCAGTAAAGATCCTAGAGTATGTTGAATTAATGCTAAAAAATTAACATGGTATTAGAGCTAACCTGAGAAGAAGACACTGTGCAGTTGCGGAAGCTAGGGCTTCTTGTTTTTTGGGTTTCTCTCCACAGATATTGAAAGGAAGTAGGGTAGATTGACTCTCCTTAGCAAGGCGCATATTTCTGTCCAATCATAATTCAATTCTGAGCACTTTCAGTTTTGGCCCTAAAAATTAGGGTTTCCACAAAAATTGGAATTTTTGGAATCTGAGTCCATGGCTGGAAGATCCTCAGAGAAATCAAAGTTTAGAGATTTAGATCGAAATTTTTGGTTGGGTGAAGCTTCGGGAAAATCAAATCCTAGTTTGGGGTCCTATCTAGTGAAGCCGAAAATTAGGGTTTTCTGCAAAAGTTGGAATTTTTGAAATCTGAGACCATGGATGGAAGCTCCTTTGAAAAATCAAAGTTTAGAGACCGAGATCGAACTTTTTGTATGGGTGAAGCTCCAGGAAAATCAATCCCTAATTCAGGGTCCTCCCTAGTGAATCCAGAAGTTTGAAAAGCAATTTTGAGGGGTGAAACTTTGCAGTTTTCAAATTCTGAGTATACCAGCTTGATTATCTCATCAAGGAACATCTTTCTATCCTTTCAGAAGTTTGAAATTCAAAGTTTGAATTTTTAGGGTTTCTCCGACAAACCCTAATCCAACTCCAGATCCAGATTTCTACAACTCAAGTGGTAAGACCTAAATATTTTCTATTTCCATTTGAAGTATTCTTTAAGATGCCTCACCACACCAAGCTTGAGGATAAGCTTGAAGGGGCTGATAACTTCTGAGCATGGAAGTATAGGATTGGGTTAATTATAGAAGAAAGTGAGTTGGACACCTACATAAGTGAAGGGGTTCCTGTCCCAGAGGGAGAAGAGACTAAGGCCTTACACAAGAGAAACTTCGTCAAAGCCAAGAGAATCATTGTTGATTCTATTAAGGACTATCTCATACCCCATGTGTCTTCCCTAAGGACACCTAAGGAGATGTTTGATTCCTTGACCAAGCTATTTGAAGGGAAGAACATAAATCGGAAGATGACATTGAGGAATCAACTAAAAGAACAAATTGAAGTTGTAGAAGTGGTAATGACCACTCTTAATGGCCTTCCTAGGTCATGGGATTCCTTTATCCAAGGAATTTGTGCTAGGAAGAAACTTATCTCTTTCAGCAGGCTGTGAGAAGAATGCTCACAGGAAGAAGCTTGAGAAGAAAAGATGGGGAATGAATATCAAGCTTTCACAGCACATACCAAGGAGAGGACATTTTTCCTCAGATTGTCCTAAGAACAAAAGGAACAACAACAACAACTACTACAAGCAATATGACATGTATGTTTTGAAATATGTTCATGATTAAGTTTATAATATGATTGTCTTCATGTTATTGAGTATAGTAACAATCTTGTTTAATTTTAGACTTGTCTTATCACCCTAGTAAAAGTATGAATGCATGATAGAAGACATTCATTGATTAGGGTTATGACACTTATGATTGTACTAATGCACTGTGGTGTTGTATGAGGAGAATGTTATCTGCTAACATGAAGGTACATATCAAGTCCTAGATCAAGACCATAGTGACATGAAGACAAAGACTCATCCATAGTCATGGATCACATAGAGGTATGTATAGTTTGGTTCTAGAATGGTTAACTCATGAGTTATGCAGGTCATTGAAGAGAACAAGAAAAACATTGCTAGACATAACTAGCAAATATGATCTCCCGATCTCTAGCAAATAAGATTATTGGGCCCATAAGATTATTGGGCAGTCGGGACAAGTATAAATAGAGATCTCCTGATCTCTATTGGGATCACTTCAGAACTTACACTTCTATCACTCAGAAAGTGGTGCACATGTGAGGAGGAGGATCAGCTGCTAGGAGGAGTCTATCTCTGTGTACTTTGGTTGTATCATTTCTCTATCTATCTCTGAGGAAGTTGTGGAGTTTTTCACCTTAGGGTTTTCCCCACGGAAACTCTGTGTGTCTATTGTCTCTCATGCTTTTGCTTCTTGTGATGATTGACATGCTTGCTATGATTGATATGCATTGATATACTGTACATGTTATTCTCTCAGTAAAGATCCTAGAGTATATTGAATTAATGCTCAAAATCTAACATGGTATCAGAGCTAACCTGAGAAGAAGACACTATGTAGTTGCGGAAGCTAGGGCTTCTTGTTTTTGGGTTTCTCTCCACAGATTTTGGGAAAGTAAAATCATAGATTGACTCTCCTCAGCAAGGTGAATCTATCTGTCCAATCAGAATTCAATTCTGAGTTGTTTCTGTTTTGGCCCTAAAAATTAGGGTTTCCACAAAAATAGGAATTTCTGAAATCTGAAGACATAGCTGGAAGCTCCTTGGAAAAATTGAAGCTTAGAGATTTGGATCGAGATTTTTTCTAGGTAAATCTCCGGGAAACTCAAACCCTAATTCAGGGTTCTCCTTCGTGAATACCGAAAGACTAAAAGGCATTTCTGAAGGGTGAAACTTTGCAAATCTCAATTTCTGAATATACCAAGCTGATCATTTCATCAAGGTGCATATTTCTATCCTTTCAAAAAGTTGAAACTCAAAGTTTGAAATTTTAGGGTTTCTCTGACAAACCCTAATCTGGCACCAGATCTAGTTTTAAGCAAATCAAGTGGTAAGACCTAAAATATCTTCTATTTTCATTTGAAGTACTCTTTAAGATGTCTCACCACACCAAGCTTGAGGATAAGCTTGAAGGGGCTCATAAATTTTGTGCATGGAAGTATAGGATTGGGTTAATCCTCAAAGAAAATGAGTTGGACACTTATATAAGTGAAGAGGTCCCTGTCCCAGAGGGATAAGAGGCTAAGGCTCTTCACAAGAGGAACTTGGTCAAGGCAAAGAGGATCATTGCTGATTCTATCAAAGATCATCTCATACCCCATGTGTCATCCCTAAAGACAGCAAAGGAGATGTTTGATTCCTTGACCAAACTATTTGAAGGGAAGAACATAAATCGGAAGATGACCCTGAGGAATCAATTGAAGAATATCAAGATACAAAATGCAGAAATTATGCAGTCATATTTCTCAAGGGTCTCCCAGATAAAAGAACAACTTGAAGCTGTGGGTGAAGATATAGAGAATGGAGAAGTGGTGATGACCACTCTTAATGGCCTTCCTAGGTCATGGGATTCCTTCATCCAAGGAATTTGTGCTAGGAAGAAACCCATCACCTTTAGTAGGGTGTGGGAAGAAGCTTGAGTTGTATCTCGAGAAGAGAAGATGGGAAATGAATACCAAGCTCTCACAGCTCACTCCAAAAAACATGGTGATAAGAAAGCTCACCACCATGGCAAGAAAGAAAGACATCACCATCAGAATCAAAGAGGTAGCCCCAGACCTCGAAGGAACATGTCCTATGTCCGTTGCTATACATGTGATGGGAAGGGACACTATTCCAGAGATTGTCCCAAGAATAAGAAAGAGGGTTCTCACAAGAAGAAAAACTTCAAAAGAAGACAGCTTGCTCATGCTGCAAAAGGTGATGAACCTCCCAGGAAGAGGGCTAGAGAAGATAGCGAAGATTCTTCTAGTGATGAAGAATATGTTTTGATTTCTGTTCTCACTGGAACCATTACTCATGGAAGTAATGATTGGATTATAGATAGTTGGGCTTCTAAACACATGACAGGATTCAAAGAATCCTTTGTGAATCTATCTGAACATGATTCACCCCACAAGGTGAAACTTGGGGATGACTACCAGTATCCAATAAAAGGGAGTGGTGAAGCCTCCTATAAACTAGAATCTGGAAAGTCTATGAAGATGAAAGATGTACTTTATGTTCCAGGTCTCAAGAAGAATCTACTCTCCATATCTGCATCAGATGCAAAAGGCATGAGGGTTGCATTTATAGATGGCCAAGTCCTAATGTGGCCAAAGGGTAAGACTATAGATGATGCAGTTGTGATTGGAGAGTAAGAGGGAGGACTGTACAAACTAAAGGGCTAACCAGAACAAGCCATGGTCCATGACTCAGTAGAGCCAAGTGAACTTTGGCATAGAAGGCTTGCACACATGCATTACAGAGCACTACCAATTGCAAGCAAAGCAGTGGAAGGTCTTCCTGAAATCCAGACAAAGCATGAAGGAATTTGCAAAGGTTGTGCAAAAGGAAAGAACACAAGGAAGACATTTCCAAGCAGTGAAAGCAAGGAAAAAGTAATCTTGGAAATTATCCACTCTGATATATGCAGTCCAATGTCATCCAGTTCTCTGAGTGGGTATGTATATTATGTTTATTTCATTGATGATTTCTCTAGGAAGACTTGGATTTGTCTCTTGAAGAACAATGATGAAGTATTCAGCAAATTCAAAGAATTCAAAGCCTTGATATAAAACCACACTGAAAAGAAGATCAAGACTTTCAGATCTAACAAATTCACTTCAGAAGATTTCAAGAATCTATGCAGCGATTCAGGGATTAAGAGGGAGTTGTCCACTCTCTACATTCCACAACAGAAAGGTGTAGAAGAAGCTACTTCAGAATAGGACTCCAACAGCTCCTGCAAGGAAGCAAAGATTCAGAGGGAGTCCACCCAACAAAAAAACAAAGATAAGTATTTGAATTATCATTTCTTGTATATCTGATTGTTTAAATTCAATGATGTATATACTTATGTTCCTAGACTTAGGTTGTGTATTATGCATATTAGAATAATTGCATTAATGAACGATATTCTACTAATATGCATGTGATGGGTAAGTGGCCTTTGGCACTGTACAACATTCCATTGCTACTTATCTAGAATGAAACCTTTTTGCTGACATGTTGGGAGTTGTGCACACTCTTAACAATGTTCTGGTAGAGATTGGCAAGCATCTAGAAAGTTACGGGATATGGATAAATGTTGTATTGAAGCATTGGCTAAAATAATTGCATGACTATATGACATATTTCTTTATGTATAAGATTTTGTTCTGAAAACTATGAGATGTTTCTAATCATGCAATTTAACTTGTCTTGTAGGAAAGATCGTATACTATCACCTACAAAAGAAGGACTACAACATTTGTTCTAGCCACAAAGCTATATATTGAAGATATTGAAGAATATGAAGTTCCTAGGATCCGGGATGCAGTATTGGAAGAATGCTATGATCCGTCGATCATGAAGAATGATGTGGTCCCAAGACTAGATGGGAAGTCTGTGGTGACTTCCAAATGGATCTATAAGATCAAGCATGCTGCAGATGGCAACATAGAAAAATACAAAGCTAGGTTTGTAGCTCGTGGCTTCTCCCAGAAAGAAAGGATTGATTATGAAGAGACTTTTGCTCCTGTGGCCGGATACACTTCCATTAGATCAGTACTTGCTCTAGCTGCAGTGATGAAATGGAAGGTACACCAGATGGATGTCAAGACAGCTTTCTTGAATGGTGTAGTTGAAGAGGAGGTGTATGTGGAAGCAACCACTCGGGTTTGAGACACATGATAGAGGAACTCATGTGTGCAAACTGAAGAAAGCCCTGTATGGTTTGAAACAGGCACCCAGGACCTGGTATGGCAGGATAGATGGCTTCCTATCCAGTTTGGGCTTTACTAAGAGTAAAGCGGATTCCAACCTTTACTACAAGGTTGAGGAAGGCAATCCTGTGATTCTACTATTGTATGTGGATGACCTGTTTGTAACAGGTGAGGATAGATTGATTGCCGATACGAAGAGGAAACTTGTTTCCGAGTTCGAGATGAAGGACTTGGGTATGATGCACTACTTTCTTGGTATGGAGGTGTGGCAGAGTGCAGATGGAATCTTCCTTGGACAAGGGAAGTATGCAGTAGAGATCCTGAAGAGGTTCGGGATGATGGATTGCAAGGCCATGGCCACACCTATGGAATTGAACCTGAAGCTTCTGTGTGATGCTTCATTTGAGCCGGTTGATGCTATATGTATCGTCAGCTGATTGGGTCCTTGATGTACTTGACGAATACGAGACCAGAAATTTGCTTTGCGGTGAACACCTTGAGCCAGTATCTGACAGATCCGAGACATGTTCACCTGATAGCTGCAAAGCATGTTCTGAGGTACCTGAAGGGTACAATTGATTATGAGCTCAAGTATGATGCGAATCAGAAGTTTAACCTAGAGGGTTATGTTGATTCGGATTAGGCAGGCAGTGCCATTGATCGGAAGAGCACTTTGGAGTGTTGCTTCAGTGTGGGATCCAGTATGATCTCTTGGTTTAGCAGGAAGCAGTCCTATGTAGCACTGAGTACAGCCGAAGCAAAGTATGTCGCAACTTGTTTGGCTAGTTGTGAGGTAGTATGGATTAGGAAGCTACTGTCTGATTTGTTTGATCTCCAGTTGAGTGCTACTTGTATATACTGTGACAACCAGACTTGTGTGAAGTTGTCAGAGAACCTAGTGTTCCATGACAAGTCGAAGCACATTGAGATCAAGTTCCACTATATCAGGGATATGGTGCAGAGAGGAGCAGTGAAGCTCCTATCTATTGCGATGGACAAGCAGATAGCCGATGTGTTGACAAGGCCGCTGACCAGAGTGAAGCTTGAATACTTCAGAGGGATACTTGGTGTACTTCAGATCAAGATGCCTTCCAAGGGGAAGTGATGAAGTCCGGAGACACAGATGCACATGGGCCATTCTCGCATAGTGGTAGGAAAGTCCTCCTATGTTGATAGATGTAAGGGTTGGAGCCATTATTACATGGTGGTAGGAAAGTCCTCCCATGGTAGGATGTAAGGGCTAGTGCCATTCTCACATGGTGGTAGGAAAGTCCTCCCATGGTGAAGATGTAAGGGCCGGGGCCAGTCTGGCATGGTGGTAGGAAAGTCCTCCCATGTCCATTGACATAAGTGCCGGGGCCATTCCGGCATGGTGGTAGGAAATTTCTCCCATGGCCGTTGATGTAAGTGCTGTGTATCACATGCTAGTAGGAAAGTCCTCGCATGTTGGTAGACATGGTCTCGTATGGTGGTAGGAAAGTCCTCCCATATTGGAGACTGTGTGATGTGCATCTGGGTTGTGCTCCATGGACTATGTGGTGATCTGAAGACGATGATGTGACAATTGGGTACACAGGTTTTGCAGAGGCATATAATCAGTCCTGAGATGCTCTTGCAGGTTTTGCAGAGGCAGTGTAATCAGTCCTGAGAGATCTTGCAGGTTTTTGCAGAGGTAGTGTAATCAGTCTTGAGGTGTACCTACTTGATGGCTTGCTCGCAGAGATGATGATGATCATGTGATGATATACATAAGGTGGATGTATGGTGAGTATCAGGTTGATACTCTGTGGTCGTGGACAGGTTGTGCAGTGGCATGTAAAAGATCCCAGGAGATTCGATAGGTTGATCTGTGTGCTCGTAAAAGGCCTAGAATGCTCTTGCGAGGTTTTGTCGACGCACGTAATGAGTCCTGAGGTTTCCACAGTATGACCAGTGATGATAAAGACCTACACGGAGGCTAGGCCTACATCCAACATGAAAAAGGGTTGGCTCTGTAGAACTTCCTATGACGAGTAGATTCTGAGATTGAGAGAGATAGCAGCAGCAGTGACGATGACGATGATTCAAGGACGATGCATCGATGACGATAATTTAGAGAAGAAGACTTGTGCTAGCAGATCTGTGTCGAGAAATACCTTCCTAGTTAAAAGGGAGTGTTGATGTATATGTAACTTCGGAATGTATTTCATATATATATTTATTGTACTCCTATAGAGATGTATTATTCCCCTATACGGAAGTGTCGTCATTTGTATTGACAAGTGTCGTAAGTGTGTTAACTTGTCGATGGGTTATTAGAACACCTTGTAAGGGGTCGGCCTGGATTAATGTAACATGAGGTTATTTTGCTAAGCTAGACAAGTCGGCCCCATAAGATTATTGGGCAGTCAGGACAAGTATAAATAGAGATCTCCCGATCTCTATTGGGATTACTTCAGAACTCACACTTCCGTCACTCGAAAAGTGGCGCACATGTGAGGAGGAGGATCAACTGCTAGGAGGAGTCTATATCTATGTACTTTTGTTGTATCATTGCTCTATCTATCTATGAGGAAGTTGTGGGGTTTTTCACCTTAGGATTTTCCCCACGGAAAATTTGTGTGTCTATTGTCTCTCATGCTTTTGCTTCTTGTGATGATTGACATGATTGCTATGATTGCTATGCATTGATATACTGTACATGTTATTCTCTCAGTAAAGATCCTAGAGTATATTGAATTAATGCTCAAAATATAACATGAATAGGTTCGAGATGATGGACTGCAAGGCCATGGCCACACCTATGGCATCGAACCTGAAGCTTCTGTGTGATGCTTCATCTGAGCCGGTTGATGTCACGGTGTATCGGTATATGATTGGGTCCTTGATGTACCTGACGAACATGAGACCAGATATTTGCTTTGCGGTGAACACATTGAGCTAGTTCCTGACAGATCGGAGAAGTGTTCACATGGTTGCTGTAAAGCATATTCTTAGGTACCTGAAGGGTACGGTTGAATATGGTCTCAAGTATGATGCGAATCAAAATTTTAACCTAGAGTTTTATGTTGATTCATATTGGGAAGGCAGTGCTGCAGATAGGAAGAGCACTTCGGGGTGCTGCTTCAGTATGGGATCAGGTGTGGTCTCTTGGTTTAGCAGGAAGCAGACCTGCGTAGCACTGAGTACAGCTGAAGCAGAGTATGTTGCAGCTTGCTCGGCTAGTTGTGAGGTAGTATGGCTGAGGAAGCTACTGTCTGAGTTATTTGATCTCCCGTTGGATGCTACTGGTATCTTTTGTGACAACCAGAGTTGTGTGAAGCTGTCTGAGAACCTCATGTTCCATGATAGGTCAAAGCACATTGAGATCAAATATCACTATATCAAGGATATGGTGCAGAGAGGAGCAGTGAAGTTCCTGTATGTTGCGACAGATGAGCAGGTTGCAGATGTGTTGATGAAACCACTAGCCAGAGTGAAGTTTGAGTACTTCAGAGAGAGGCTTGGTGTTCTTCATATAGAAGATACTTCAAGGAAGAAGTGATGGGACACATTTGCAGGAGCCATTCCAAGCATGGTGAGAGGAGGATCCTTCCCATGGCTATGGATGTAAGCGCTGTGTGATGAGCATCAGGACGCAGCTCTAGTTACTTCTTGATATGATCAGTTGGATCATGTATATGTATATGCATCAGTTGGATGCTTGGTATGATCAGTTGGATCATGTATATGTATATGCATCAATTGGATGCTTGATATGATCAGTTGGATCATGTATGATTATATGTATCAGGTAGATACTATGTATGCATCAGGTGGATGCATTGTATGATCGAGATGATCATGGATGATGAGCTTCAGGATTTTGCTGCAGATGATATGCATCAGGATGATGATCAGGATGATCATATCTGATGATATGTATCAGGTGGATACATTACATAATCAGTTGGATTATGTGTGATGAGTTTCGAAGACACAGATGCACATGGGCCATTCGAGCATGGTTGAAGTATGTCTTCCCATGGCTGCGATATAAGTGTTGGGGCCATTCGAGCATGGTTGAAGTGTGTCTTCCCATGGCTACGATATAAGTGTTGGGGCCATTCCGACATGGTTGAAGTGTGTCTTCCCATTGTCGTTGATGTAAGAGCTGTGCCATTTGAGCATGGTTGAAGTGTGTCTTCCCATGGCTGCGATATAAGTGCTGTGCCATTCCTAGCATGGTTGAAGTGTGTCTTCCCATGGCTATGGATATAAGTGCGATGCCATTCTCGCATGGTTGAAGTGTGTCTTCCCATGGCGTAGATATAAGTGGTGAGCCTTTCACGAATGATTGAAGTGTGTCTTCCCATGCCGGTGAATGTAAGTGCTGTGTGATGTGCATCTAGGTTGTGCTTCGTGAACGATGTTATGATTAGTACGAACATGAGTATCAGGATGATACTCTGTGGCCATGGATAGGTTGTGCTTGGGAGGATATGTAAGACTTGGGAGATCCGATAGGTTGGGCTGTGTGCCCGTAATAAGTCCTAGGATGCTCTTTCGAGGGTTTGTCCTATGGCATGTAATGTGACCTGGGAGATCTGATAGGTTGGGTTGTGTGCCCGTAATAAGTCCTGGGATGCTCTTTCGAGGTTGTGCCATGACCACATGTAAGACCCGAGAGATCCAATAGGTTGGGCTGTGTGCCCGTAATAAGTCCTGGGATTCTCTTGAGAGGGTTTGTGACGCATGTAATAAGTCCTGAGGATTCCATAGTATGGCCAGTGATGATGAAGACCTGTAGGTGGTGGGCCTACATCCAGTATGAAAAAGGACTGGCTCTATAGAAATTCCTATGATGAGTAGTTCAGAGATTGATTGAGATAGAAGCAGCAGTGACGATGACAATGATTCGATGTCGATGATCCAGTGACGATGATCCAGAGAAGAAGATTTGTGCTAGAAGACCTGTGTCGAGAAATACCTTCCTAGTTAAGAAGGAGTGTTGATGTAATTGTAACTTCGGAATGCATTTCACCTATGTATATTGTATTCCTATAGAGATGTTATTATTCCTCTATACGGAAGTGTCGTTTATTATATTGTAAGTGTCGTAACTTATACTTGATGGGTTATTAGACCACCTTGATGGGGTCGACCCTATATGAGTCATGTGGGTAAAAGGGTTATTAGACCACCCTATTGGGGGCCGGCCCCATCAGCATTATGTTACGTGGTTAAGTTGAGGCCGACCTTGTAAGGTTATTAGGAAAGTAAAGTCAAGTATAAATAGAGTGCGGGAGGCACTCTATTTGATCATTCACTTTATCACTCATACTCTCATTGGAGAGTGGCACACTAGTGGAGGAGGAGAAGCTGATGCTAGGAGACTATCTCTTATGCTTGGGTTTTGTATCATTGCTCTATCTATCTTTGAGGAAGTTATTGGGGTTTTTCACCTTTATGCTTTCCCCCAAAGAAACTCTGTGTGTCTATTGTCTCATGTGATTGCTTGTTGTGATTGAAATGCTTGATATGCTGTACATGTTATTCTCTTAGTAAAGATCCTAGAGTATGTTGAATTAATGCTCAAAAATTAACAATGAAAAGTGGTCCCGATCCAGATCCGATTTCCTGTGCGAAGCAAGGGTCGGTTTTTCCCTCGTATGTGGTTTCTAATCGTTCTGGAATTGATTCCGCGTCATCCTTGAGGAAATGAATTTTTTCGGTATGGAGGAAAAGAATGTTGGCTGGGAAAATTTCCTCTGTATTGCATTACATGAATATTAATAAGAATCCGATAAAGGTATGCCATGAAAATATTCTTACGTAGAACAAAAGAGTATTTCTCCAAAATATTGTAAAAGATGTGGACAAATCTTCCTTCAAACAACTCAAAGGAAGTCCTTCTAGAGCGATGATGCGGAAAGTGACTAAGAGCTTCGAAAGTTCAAAAGAAGTTCAACAAGAGCGGATCAAATACTTTTTGTTCAAAGAGCATGCTTTTTCCATTGACGTAACAAAATGTGTTGTTGCGCCTCAGCACTTACAATACCGAAAGGTTGATGAGGAGGTCGTGCAAAATATGGTTGTATCTCTTGTCCATACATTTACAACAACATTGAGAGAAGCCATTCTATTTCCTTTCAATAAGGAGACCACATTGCCCTTTCTTCCTGGAAATGAAGAAGAAATTAATTTTCCAACAGTAAATTTTTATATAGTGGTTGGGCAGCATAGTATTTCTGCGCAGCAAATAATCATTGCAGATGATCGATATAAACAGCTCCATTCAAGGTATGGACATCGAACAACTTGTCTTCTACATAGAGATGTTCCTCAGGACATCATCAACAAATTATGCAAACAACAGAATTTATCCAATAAGGAAATTTCAGAGACTGCGTACATTTATCAAGTTGAAAAAGCAAGGGAGAAATGGATATCCCACAGTATCCCATCACGCCCTGGAAAGGGAAACGTTTCAAGTGATGCTTGGTAGGTATAAAATTTTTCTTCTTATCAATCAAAGTCTTTAGATTGCTTCCTGTGTTATGAAATTACCAAATTAACTGGAATATTCAATTTGATATGTTTGCAGTCTTTCCAATCTGAATGTATGGATATCTTTCAAGTTCAAAATAAGGAGAGCCTTAAAGACAAGCTAAGTCTTGCTTTAACATCGGAACAACTGTGGATCAAATGGCAGTCTGTATTCGAGCTTTACAAAAGTGGCTCCTTGACATGCTCTCCCAAGAGCATCAATCAGGATGATTTTGTTCCAAATAAAATAAAGAATTATGGCTCTAATTTTTTTAGACCATTGCGTGATCTTGATGAAGATGAATTGACCGCTGTGGCGGACAATATAATCAACAAATCGGTTTGGATGAGCACATCAGTGGATAAAAATGTTTGCGCATAAACTTTAAATCAATATTGCAAACGAATCAAGGATGAGAGGTCAACCAGGCATTCGATCGTTGAATATCTCAAAGTTAATGATGTTCAAAGTGATCGATCACAGATTGTCACTGACCAAAACGTCATTGAAATATATAAAATTGCACCAAACCATCTCTAGCAACTGTGCAGTATTTTATGCTCCGGAAAGCAAGTAAAATCTCCGACTAAAAAGAGAAAGAACGAATCTGAAGTGGATAATGGTACCAAAATACCAATTGATGCTCATAAAATATTGAATCTGTATATTGAGAAAGAGAGGACGGGTATGTCCATTGGCGACGTCGAAAATAGTTCACAGTTTGCTTGTCAATGTTGTTATCCTAAATCTTTGGTCAACACACTCAGATTAATTCCATTTTTTGGTGCAGCAATCAGCTGTGAATTTGTTGCTGTGGATATATGTAATTGTGATATTACATGGACAGAACAAGACATGCTGGTGTTTTTGTACTACTTAGAAACAAATCAAGAGGGATGTACTTGTATTTTTTTAGCTAACATGGAAAACTCTTGTATGATTTCTAAAGCTTTCACAATTTTTAGCAAGAAATCAAAAAAATATGTTACTCCGAATCCTACAAAGGGAGTTTATAGAGAATTCTCTAGGGACTCGTTTATAGGATTCTCTATTATACAGTGTTGGAGCATTGGAATGGAGAACGATATTTTATCTACTTCTGAACTTGATATGGATTGGAAGGACGAGGGCCTACCGATGGTTGATTTACGTCGGCCCAAGGTTAACAATGATAGTGCTAGAAGCCATGTGTTTGCAAAAGAAAGGACACAGGAATTCTGGGATCACATAGTTTTCAGACAGGTCTCTTCTCAAGGCATAGTTCTTTCGTTGTACGCAGGAGGTAGGATTCTTCGTTCGTTGATGCAGGCTCCAGAAAGAATAGTTATTTCTATTGTGGAGTCAGTACAACAAGAGTTGTTTATGAACAGTTTCTATCATGAATTGGGTGTAAAACAAGGTATATATTTCTATTAACTTTTTCAGATGTCTTTGATTTTATTTTACTTTTCTAAAACAAGGTATTTCTATTAAAATTTTCAAATGTCTTTGATTTTATTTTACTTTTCTCGAACGGTTATGTTCAATAACTTCTTCAAATTCCTATTCTACTACAACTTCAAATAAAGATCACACCCAGCTATCGTCCAATCAAATTATACTATCCGATGACGAAAGTGAATGTGATATAGACTCTACAAATAACTACCAAACAAGAGCAAAAACAGGGCAAAAAGGTAAAAATTTATTTTTCAAAGATAGTCGTTAAATTAACTAAATTATGAAAGGGGATAGTGACCTTGAATACTTGCAAAATTTTATATAAAATGTATACCTGCAAATTTCTAGGTCAACATGTGGATCATCCACAACCAGAGCTGGAATTGACGATGTCCCTGGAGATTGGCTAGCAAAGCATATTGGAGAATAATGGACCATGCGGGAGCTTGGACAATAATGAACAAGGCGAGAACTTGGACAATAAAGAAGCAGAAGAGTGCTTGGTCAATAATGAAAGAGAAGAGTGCTTCGACAATATTGAAACTAGAGAGGGCTTGGTGTCAAAATGCAGTCTCTCCAGCGATGTTGCTCACCAGTCAAATGTTGGCCTGCCATTGATAGGTAAAAGACAAAGAATATTTTTTACTTAAATTGATAAAACAAATTTCTTCCAAAGTATATAATGACAAGCAATATTTCTGTGCAACTCCCCATACAAGAATGTTATTGATATTAGAAATGGAAGGTTTTCTATTTCGCAAGAAAGCCACAGAAAATGACTCCAAAAGAGAAAAAAAGGGAAATCAAAAAAATATTGGTGGAGGGGAAAGAGGAAAAAAGGGGGAAGAGATTACCAATGGTGAATTTGAATTTAAACATAAAAGATCTTCATATGAGTCGTGAACACATGCCATTGAATTTTTGGATTTAATTCTTTCCAAATTCAATGTTGGGATTTGGTCATCTAAATGTAGTGTCAATGAGGGGAAGCCACTGCTTACAAAATTTTTGGTGGTAGGCGATAAAGATAAATCATATGAGCAATTTTTTTTATTTATTTGGTTTCAAGAGAGATGTACCTACGATCAAGAAGGAAATCCACACAAAAATATGCAGAGTGTGTGGACGGAGCTCCCAATGAAAACTTCAGAAATTAATACATCAATGATTGTTTTGGAGGGTGTCGATGGTGAGAAAGCACTTCCATTTCAAAACTGTATTTTGAGTAAGCCCTTTATTGAATCGTCCCTTAGGACAGATACTGAATTGGTAAAAGGACTTTAGCAGCATTTTAGTAAAATGCATGAATCAGTTGATATCAGAACCTTCAATGCCTTCTCCTAGTTGAATCCTGGTTGAGTGACAGCCATCAAATGTAACCTATCATTTCCTATTTCTAGATGTAATCTATCATTTCCTATTTTAAATCATTCAATGTGTTTTCTGTTTTTTCCGGAGATGTTGCTATTTTCGTCTGATTGTAACATATTATTAGTTCAGTGTGATGCTTTTATTAAATCAATTGAAACTGTGAAATTTTGGGTGATTTTTGTATTATTATTTGGAAATCAACATCTTCATGTACAGTTGCATGGTTGTGATCATTAACTTCATGAACAAAGTGTTGTTGGTGTTGTTGTTATATATATAGTCACTTTTCTTGTATGCAGTCATGATATCACCACAAAAGAAACTATTGGTCCTGGGAGTAGAGGGATTGCTCTTTGGAGTTCGGATGTTATCCAACATTGGAGATTCTTTAGAACAACCTCATTTTGTCCATAATTGCTATCGTTATTATACACGCATGTTCAGATTATCAGTGTTGCCAGAGACCATTTCGACGTTGCTCTGTGGTTTTCCTCGCTCAACAACATGGAAATTAAAAATTTCCTTGGCGTATTTGAATGGTTGAAAAATGAGGAATTTGTATTTATTTGGGGTCAAGAACAATGTAAACTTAGTACTATTTATAATCACTCAATGTCTACATACTATAATGTTGGTGAAGTACATAACATATTATACAAAAAGTTGTTCAAGGATGTACTTATCCAATATGGAGATATATATAAACAAACAGACATGTTGTTTATAGATGAAGGGCAATATCAATTAGCAGACAATTGCAAGGAAAACTACTTGAAAATGCCAACTAGTTGGAAATTTGACGGTTCACAAGAGAGAGATATAACTATAAAAACAATGTTGTGTTGTCTGTTGAATTATCTCGGGCCTCGTTCAAAAATGGGGCGTTGGTTAAACACATTGAATTTGAAATGACCGTCATATTATACAAAAAAAAATTATTTTGTGATTTGTATATTTTTTACAACTCCTGCATTTAATTGATGTAAGTTTTATTGCACAACTCTCATATTATTTATGGACATTGTACCATGTATTTGGTAATGTGTTTCAAAAATTGTTGAACATGAAAGCAATATACTTAGAAACATTGAACCATAATATTTTATTGATTGGGTTGTGTGTGTGTGGTTTTTGTTTGCAGATAGTACTAGAAGATTTGTTTCTAGTAAACCATTGATAATTTTTTTATTTCAATGGCATTTTGTTACATGCATTGCATAGAAAACAGAAACCCGGATTGCGACGACCATTAGACTTCGAAACATCAACAAAGTATTATTTTATACGGCCAGGCTTAAGGGAATTTTTTGAAAAATGATTTAGTATTTTTGAGGTTGGCATATGGACATCTGTTCAATGAAAAATGTTGACGAGTTTTTTCCTAGATTATTAGAAAGAACATGATTGAAAAGGGAACTATTTAGATTAATTTTTACACAGGAACATTGTTCTTCCGTAGCCAGAGAGGGTTTTCAGGGTGATGGAAATCCTTTTGTATTTTGCAAGCCTTTGAGTATATTTTGGGACACTTTGATCCATGGTTGGGATCGGAAAAATACTCTGATTGTCGATGACTCCGAAGAAAAACATGTTTCTAATGAGGAAGGAAACTATATTCTAACAAAAACTTATACTTACGACAATGTCAAGGACACATTTTTGTTAGATCGATTATGGCCTTGCTTGCGGCAGCTGAATGGCGTGAGCGATGTGAGGCCAATTGTCAATAAAATGAAAATGGAAGTATTTTGTTAAATAATACAATTGAATGTTTGTTTTTACTAGTATGTTCAATTTCACTGTGATGATAATTCTTGTAAAGTGTCGAGTTTGGTTTCCAAAAATGCAAAATCAGAGTTTGAAATTGCTAAAATTTGTTTTAAAATTTCAAGATTAAGTATTGGATGTGTAAAAAGTAGCCTTCCAAAAGGGCAAGTGGCAATCTTCCCTTGGAAAATCAGATGAATGGGGGAACCATCGAAGGAGAGAAATGGAGAAACTCTGTACTTGGAGAATTGTAATGTTTTACAATCTTAAAAGAATTCCAGTTAGTTTCTCTTTTCCTTTCTTTTGTTGTGTATAAAGTTTCCTTGATTCATTTTGGTTTTTCATATATACATCTAGTACCTCTGTTTAAATTGTATTGTCAAATCATAAAACATATAAATCTGTGTGCTTTATTTATCATTCATATGATTTATATGCAGGTTATGCATCAGTAAATTTCTTTACTTGATTCATATTGTTTCACATTCTGCAATTACATAACAGTCATTATCATCATATTAAGATAATTTGCTAAGTTAAGTTATTAAGCATCTAATTAATAGCTCCTTAACTAGGATTATGCCTATCATTCTAAGAACATACAGGAGGCATCCATCCATCAATGAGGTTGTGACATGGTTTTCTTGGTTATCAGTCTGTGAAATGGTGTTCTGTTGAATTCCTGTTAGTCCTCTACTTTGTAGGTTAATAATTCTTTGTTGTACTCTAGCAACACTATCATTAGAACTTTTCAGTATTTGTTCAAGTGAAAGGGGTCCTCTAGTAGGTGATATGATAAGGATATCCATTCTATTTTCCTACTGAGGTGCAAGTGTACCAGTTATTACAGTCGGTTGTGGGACTATTTGTTGTTCATAGGTAGATTCCTGTGACTGGCTACGAGTGACAACCAATGATCTTGCTGGAGGAGGTTTATGGGTATTCTGTTTAGGCATATTTTACTTCAGGCCCTCCTTCTAGTGCCATTTGTTGAGGCCTCGAGTGTGTATGTGCTAGAATGGGTTCCAAAGCTCTCAACAGAGGGAGAAAACCCAGCCAGAGGCTTCAGATAATCCTGCACAAGTATTACCCTATCCTCGAGCTGTTTGGGATGGTGATCTCCCACAGATACAAAGGCCTCCTCTGGCACTTGTGGTTTTGATCCTAAAAGGATCTGTCTTCTAATGAAGGAAAAAAAAGTGTGTTCAGTCTGAAACAAATCTACCTAGGAAGGAAAACTAAGCTAAGTTAGACCTACTCTAAAAGGTGTCTTGTTTAAATGCAGATTAGCTTGATGTGAAAATAAATAAGTACATTCATCCACTTAACAGAAATGTGTAGAATATCAATTCCTGATTTTCTTAAGTTACAATCAATCAATTAAAATTAACTGAATGCAATATTAAATGTTTAAGCTCATTCAAGATTAACCTGTAACCAATATGTTAATTGAAAAATTAATATAGATTATAATTTACTGTAAATCATGCAGAAATTGATAAATATTTTAGTTGAAGAAATTCAATTAAAACATAATGCATACACAGATCTAACATAAGGAAAAATCCAGATTAACAATCTCTGCATGAAATAATATTTGCAAAGGATTAAACATCATAGATAATAACCTGAAGTAGAAATCAATATTTACTAAAGAAATTTGATTAATGAACAAAAAATGATGCAAGAGAATAACTTTACTGTATTAATGAAAGTCTGTAAGAAATTACAAGCTCAGCATAAAACAGAGCATCTTCAGTCTTCTTTTGTCGATTTCTACCCCAAAAATGATCATCCCTTGCCTAAGAGAGATCTACCCCTTAAATAATAAATTGCAAAAATAATACAAAGGATAAATTCCCCTTAAACAATGATTACAAAATAAGAATATTCTATTTAGTGAGGAAATATTCCCACTTGTCCCAATCTTTTATCAATTCATCTATATCTAGATAACGAGGAGATTCGAGCCCCAGCTGGGCATCACACATGAATCCTTCAATCTCATTTTTGGATATTTTATGCCACGTGCGAATAAACATATAGATCTGGTCCTCCAAGGAAACAGGTTGCTTAATCAACCAATCCACGTCTTCAATTTGGAAATGCTCAATGTGCAGGATTTTCTCCTTGACTTGATCACAATGGGCTTCGACCTATTCTATCATCAATTTTGGCGGATTTTCCCCCTTGATGAGCCCCATTGCAGGGAATGCTAGTATCTCCATGAGATTTTCTGATGCATACCATCTTCTTCTGCAACGGGCTTGAGCCTGATTGATAGTATCCTGTACCATGTCAATAATATTCTCCCAAGGTCGCATAGCAGTTCGGATCGTTCTGAATTTGAGGCTGTCCAACTGAGGGATATCAGCTGGCTTATCTTCAACATACTTCTGCCAATCCATGATGTCTTCTACAGCTTTAGAATCCTATTTTGTTTCCTCTACTTGCTAGCCCAAGGTGCCAGCCATTTTGTCAAAGACAATGTAAGTCTCATGGATTTCACCCAAGGTAGTAAATAGCTTAGCTGGAAGCTGATGACGCTCTAGGTTGACTTGATTGGCTAGGTCCTTGAACTCTTGCTGTGAAAACCTAGAAAACACAGAGGAGGCTACACTTGCAGTTGCATCCTTTAGCTGTTGTTCAAGAACAACTATCTTTTCAGCATTGGCAGTGTCCAAAGCTTCATCATCTTGAAATTGGACTCGAAGAGAAGCATTCTATTCTTGAAGGTCTTCAATATTATTTTCAAATGCTTTTCTTAGTTCACGAATGTCAGCTTCATGTTCTTCATTGGCCTTAACCAGCTGCTCTTGAAGTTTCTTGAGATCCTCCTTCTTGACATCAATTTCTTTATTCAGTGTGATTACTGTATCAAAATTGGCACCTGCAAAAGCACCCACGGCAGCAGTAGTATCCAGTGCTTCTTGTTGTATGTCATTTGATTGCTTGGCCCAAATGATTTGATTAGGAAAGGGTCCCTGCAACACATCCTGATCTCTGCCTCTTTTGTTACCCATCTTCACCACTTCCTTAGCTTTTTACTATAGAAATAATCTCCAAGGGAAGTTACAATATCTTCCTCATAACTAGCTACCAATTCAGTGGAATATGTAGCCACATCTCCTGTTGCAATTATTGGGGCTGTTTGAGTAACAATGGTATTAGGTATTGTCATAGTAATCTAAGGGGTGGTTAGTGGAGAAGGGATAACTTCAGGGACTGAGGGTAAAGAGGTTGGAGTAGGGATTGAATTAAAAACATCAGGAAGTGAAAAAGATGCACCGACAACTAGTGGTGAAGACGGAACAACCGAGATTTGGACATCATTGGCTGGTGGTGATGAAATAGATGATGGTGGTTGCAGAGAGACAGTTGAAGACTGGATCTCTGTAACTATTGATGGTGGAATGGAAAGTGGAACTGATAGGGTTGGAGATGGTACAGTAATGGAAGTTATTGCATGAAATAACTGGGATATGGTGGATGGTGGTGTTACCCCAAAAGATAAAGTGGAAAGAGCTTGAATGGATGAAAGTAAGAGTGCTGAAGTTGTGGTATCAACATCAGTAGTGGTTTCAAGAGACTGTTGATCTCAGACAAGATCATCCATGACTATGGCATCCAACACATCTCCGATTTCCTGAGAAATTTCAATTTATTCCTGCACCACAGTCACATAAGGAAGTGTTTCATCTTCCACATCACTGTCCTCAATAGTAAGAGTAGGAATCTCAGAGGCAAAAGTTTGAATTTTCTGTCTTTTAGCTGGTTTACTCACAACAATCACTTGAACATCACTAATCAGGTTGGCTGTAGCAACCACTTGAATATCAGTAGTGGGTTTGGGTACTGCAACCACTTGGGTATCCAGCACTAAAGACTTCATCTATGCTAATTTATGCTTGAATTGCTGAGATGTATGCATTAAGATCTTTAATTCTGCAACAATTTTCAACTTCAGAGTATCCTCCATAATGCCTTTTCCTTTGTCTACATCCGAGTAGGTCAACATCAATGGAGCACTGGCTTTTTTAGATTCCTTTTCTTCCCTATCTTTTCTTGTTTTCTCTTCAAGCTTGAGTTCCATGCTTCTATATCTCAAAACCTCGGTTTTAAGCTCCCGCTGATACTGAAAGATATGGCTATGTTCTTCTTTTCTCTTTGCCCTCAGCAGGACTTCAGAGAAAATATTAACTCCCTGATAAATAGAGTCATCAAAGATGTGTTTATGTGTATAACCAATCCTCATATGCGCCTGTTTGAAATGATCCTCCAGAAATCCTTTGGGGTCATGAGTTCTTTTGGGAGCAAATCCCAATTTCAAAGAAACAATCCTGTCTCCCATTGTTGCAGCCCAAGTTGAAGTTGGGATAACCAAAGGCCCAAGGTTTAAAGGGAACTTAGGCCATCCATTCCTTTTGGGACCAATGAGCTTAAGGTAGACACCATCTGTAACAGTCTGATAAGATATCTCCTCAAGTAACTGTTTGTCAGGTACAAATCTTGGTAGCAAATGTACAGTATTGCTTCCCTAGAATCTAATGTAAGCAAAGGCTTCTCCCACATACCAGTCACCCAATGTACAGATGAGAGTTCTGGCATCAGGAGAAAAGGCAGGGGCATCTTCCCTGAAAATATGCTGGTAAATTGCACCAAAGAAATGGTCACAGATATCATAGAGCAAGGGAACAAAATTGCTTTCCCATAAGGAAAAACAATAAATATGAACAGGGGGTGAGGACTTAGTCCAACTCCACCCCATGGTGGGATACTAAAAATCTGTACAAAAAACATCAATTAAAAATGCAGAGAAAAAGAAGTATGGCTTCCTTGTAGCTGTTGTTTTCTGATATTTCTCAATGGTTGTCTTTAACTCTGCTGATAAAATTGAAGCCCAAGGGAATGATTGCCCCGTTGTTAGGACATGATGGGCGATAGGAGCCCATTCAACTTTGAATACTGAACAATTAGGGAGACCATAGAATCTATAGAGCATGGCTTCCAGAAGAGAATAAGGCTCTTTGAACCAGGAAATTGGGTATAAATTATCAGCCCTGGGCATGAAATTTGTCGGTCTGTGCATCCAAGAATTCAACATTTCATTGAAATTGTACCTAGTCTTTGACGACTCAAGGAATGCAACATTGAGGGGTTGAACAGCTGGTTTTAGGACATAAGCTCTGGTCAAAACCTCAGCACGAAAAGTAGCCAATTAAGACCCTGCTCTATCATTGAAAGAGCGGTCTTTAGGGTTAGGATGGTCTAGAATCCACTTAACTGCATCAATGGAGGGAAGGATAGCAGGTCTAGCAGCTATAGTGTGGATTTGTGAATCCCTAATATTTTCATAGGCAGTGCGGTCACTCTAAATATCAGTTAGGTTGTCATTGTCAAAGATGGAGTAAATTTTGGACCAATCCATTTGGTATGTCTCAGAAACCTTATCCCTGGTGTCGGCAAAGATGTCGAAGTTTGGGTCTTTGTTCAAAAGATATTTCTGAGGAGTTTTGCAGTGAGTGTTGCGAGACATGTTTGAAAAACTAGAGAAATCTGATGAATAAATAAACACCAATAAGAAAAAAAACTCAAAATAGCAAAAAATCTTGAACAATTGAATAAGAAAGTGACACGAAGCCAACCCGTGCAAGCTGGGAAAAATGGCGAAAACAACCCCTAGTAAAAAGTCGCGAAAATGACCCCTGGTAAAAAGTCGTGGAAACGACCCCTAGTAAAAACTTGCGAAAATGACCCCTGGTAAAAACTCACAGTAAAATCCGCACAAATGGAGAAAACGACCCCTGGTAAAAACTGGAAGTAAAATCCACACAATAGGTAATTTTCGAAAATGAAAAATGATAAAAGAAAACAGAAAAAAAAAATCAATATATTTATTAATTCCGTCGGGTTACATCTGGGCCATAAGATTAAGACAAATCGACGGCTTAGATCTAATCTGGGAAATGCGGAAGACAAGTTGTAGGGGTTTAATTTTTCAAAAATATATACAACGTTCCCGCAATCCGCAATTGCGGGTTTCGAGACCACAACTCCAAATATAAAAAAAACAAAGGGTCATCACTTCCTATGATGTCAGTTCTCTCTTTGAGGCTCACACATGTGAGATTTTGGCCTTATAAAAGAGAGATCAATTCATGTATAACCAGAATGGTCAAGACCGGAAAAATATAAATAACAAGAAAGGTCGGTCGATACTTCGTTTAGTAGATAATTGTGAACAGTAATATCGAGCAATTCACCTGTATCCAGACTGGTGAACACAAGAAGGATTGGACGACCCTTCTCGCAGTCTAGAACTAGTAAAAAAATAGTAATGGGCAGAAGAAGGGTCGGCCTCCCCTTCATTCATAATGGAATTGTGCAAATATTCAACCTACGAAGTATAGGCTATCAATTCATGTATATCTCTAATGGTGAAGACTGCGAAAATACTAATCACAAGAAGGGTCGGCCGACCCTTCATTTAATCTGGAAAAAATGGCGAAAACGACCCCTGGTAAAAACTCGCAGTAAAATCCACACGACAGGTAAATTGACGTTTCCATCTATTCAATGCATGTAAATTTTATTTTTAATACCAGAAATCTTATCAAATTATGGGGTGGCCTGCATATAATTTCGTCCAATTTTAAGTCTTAACTCATTTGATCCCATGGAGGAAGAATATACCATTGGAAGTGGGAATTGTTCTTGGATGCATTGGAGCAAGCTTAAACCCTAGATTTGCTTATATATCAAAGATTCAAAATTATTATAACTTTGTTCGATATGTGTCATGTGACTTTGCATTGTAGCTCTCTTACCTGATTCTTTGAAGTTTTCTTTGAGCTAGTTGTTAAGTTATTGCATGAATTTTGTTGGACTTGGTCCCAGATAGAATGTGCTGTCAACAAGGTGCTAGAGTCTATTTGAGTCTATCTAAATTAACCGGACCCCCTTGACCTCGACCAAGGGGGAAAGGGGGAAACCGAATCATACAGTACTCAGATCCCTGTGCATTCTATTTTTTCTATTATCTATCCTTTCCTATCATTCTTGCATCTCTAGTGATAAAGGAATTTCTCTGAGCCATCCATATTGCATGATCGATCTGGTACCGTTGATCTTTTTCCATGCTTAGCCCCACAACCTTCCACAGTATTCAATCTCTCAAACGTCGCCTTCCTCGCACCTTAGATCTATGTAGTTATTATCAACTGTCGATCTGGCCCCTATCCGCATCCCTACCGTCCAAAGGTGTGGCCTTTACCGATGTTCACGAATTTGGAACATGCCGATACTCCATGCATGTTCAATCTGTGAACTAAACCTCCGCCGTTGATTCCTTTCCCCACCAGATCTGCACCATCGAAACATGCGGTCCCTACCAAAAGTTCGCAAATCTGAAAATTCCATTTCCCCACGCATCTCAAATCACCGAAGTACCTGTCGTCCGTAGATCTATCCTTCCTCCCATCGATCTAATTTCCTACTTGCTTGCGGGCTAGAAACACTCCACCCACTCATATTGCAACACTCACACATTCCATGTCATCACTTCCTATGGTGTTAATTCTCTCTTTGAGGCTCACACGTGTGAGATTTTGGCCTGCCAAAACAGAGATCAATTCATGTATAACTAGAATGGTCAAGACCGAAAAAATATAAATCACAAGAAGGGTCGGTTGATCCTTCGTTTAGTAGATAATTGTGAACACCAATATCCAGCAATTCACCTGTATCCAAACTGGTGGATTGGATGACCCTTCTGGCAGCCTAGAACAAGTATGAAAATAATATTGTGTAGAAGAAGGATCGACCGCCCCTTCATTTATGAGGGAATTGTGCAGATATTCAACATACAAAGGATAGGATGTCAATTCATATATATCTAGAATGGTGAAGGTTGGAAAAATACTAAGGACAAGAAGGGTCGGTCGACCCTTCATTTAAGCTGTAAAAAATGGTGAAAATGACCCCTGGTAAAAACTCGTAGTAAAATCCACACAGCAGGTAATTTTCGAAGATGAAAAATAATAAAAGGAAACAGAAAAAAAAAATCAACATATTTATTAATTCCGCCAGGTTAAATCTAGGCCATAAGATTAAGACAAATCGACGACCGAGATCTTATCTGTGGAATGTGGAAGATGTGTTGCGCAGGTTTATTTTTTGGAAATATATACAACGATCCAGCAATCTGTAATCCGCAATTGCGGGTTGCGGGACTACAACTCGAAATTAAAAAAAAAAACCTGATTTCCGCAATCTGCAATCTGCATTGCGGGTTGCGGAAACGCATGTCACAAATCCATTATTCAAACACTTCCCGCAAGCTATAGCATGATATGATGGTGTGTGCATTTTTCTCAAACCATGAATTATGGCGGGCATTCTCTCATAGCAGTTTTGACTACCTTTTCCATACTTTGTTAATTTTCAAATTTTCACAAACTTGTCATACTTTTCCAGAATGATGTCAGATAGCACCAGAACACCATCATGTGTCTTTCCAGTCGCATCACACATTCCATGTCATCATAGATGCCATGTCATCACTTCCTATCGTGTGAGATGTTGGCCTGCCCAAATAGAGATCAATTCATGTATAACCAGAATGGTCAAAACTGGAAAAATATAAATCACAAGAAGGTTCGGCCAACCCTTCGTTGAGTAGATAATTGTGAACACCAATATCCAGCAATTCACCTGTATCTAGACTGGTGAACACAAGAAGGATCGGACGACCCTTTTGGCAGTCTAGAACTAGTATGAAAATAATATTGGGCAGAAGAAGGGTCGGACACCCCTTCATTTATGAGGGAATTGTGCAAATATTGAACCTAGGAAGTATAGGCTATCAATTCGTGTATATAATGAATGGTGAAGACTGCAAAACTACTAAGCACAAGAAGGGTCAGTCGACCCTTCATTTAAAAGAGAAATGAAATTGTTTTTAACCTACGAAGGTTGGGACAACAATTCCCCACTACCAACTTCCACAGAATATGGTAGGGATCGGGACATTGCCTATGTTATAACATGTAAACAATATTTATCCCTACTTCTGACTGCCGACAAGATGGATCGGCCGCCCCTTCTCTTAGTAGATAATTGTGAACACCAATAAATGACAATTCACCTGTATTCGCAATGGTGAACACAAGAAGGATCGAACCACCCTTCCTGCAGTCTAGAACTATTCTGAAAATAATATTGGGCAGAAGAAGGATTGGCCGCCCCTTCATTCATTTATCTCGAGCCTCATTCAAAAATGGGGTGTTGGTTAATGACATTCAACTTCAAATGAAAACAAACCAAAGTTTCCGCAATCCGCATTGAGAGTTGTGGAAACGCATGTCGCAAATCCATTATTCAAATAGTTCCCGCAATCCGCATTGTGTGTTGCATAAAGGAAGAACGCAAACATTTACAATACTCTTCCCGCAATCTGCAATTGTGTTGTGGGCATCAAATCCCCGATTATTGGAAAAAATTTACAACCGAAAACCAGAATGGTCAATCATGGAAACCTCATTTACAACCGAATACCAAGGCTAGGCCGTCATTTCATGTATAACCAGAATTTTCAATAATGGAAACCTCCTAAGCAAAAGAAGGGTCGAACGACCCTTCGTTTAGTAGATAATTGAGAACACCAATATCCAGCAATTCACATGTATCCAGAATGGTGAGCACAAGAAGGATCGGACGACCGTTCCTGCAGTCTAGAACTAGTATGGAAATAATACTGGGCAAATCGCATGAATGGGGGGGACCATCGAAGGAGAGAACTGGAGACACTCTGTACTTGGAGACATGTAATGTTTTACAATCTTTAAAGAATTTCAGTTAGTTTCTATTTTACTTTCTTTTGTTATATGAATCAAATTTCCTTGATTCATTTTGGTTTTTCATACATACATCTATTGACTCTGTTTTGTATTGTTAAAACATAAAACATATAAATATGTGTGCTTGATTTATCATTCATATGATTTATATGCAGGTTATGCACCAGTCTATTTCTTTCCTTGATTCATATTGTTTCACATTCTGCAATCACAGCGTAGTCATTATCGTCATAATTTAATTTGTTAATTAGCTCATCATTGACGGGAGAGTCACATTCCTTTTAATCCTTTGAATAAAATAACACAAGAATCTTTACTCTTGAAAATATGCATCAACTCTGTTCGGGAATATTATTTCAGAATTGAAGGGATCAATACAAAACGAGTATAATATCTTCACGATTTCCAACCCTTACTACATTGCCAAAAAAAATCTAATCCTTTGAATAAAATAACACCGAAATCTTTAGTCTTGAAAATATGCATCAACTCTGCTCGGCCATCTTTATTCAAAATTGAAGGGCTCAATATAAAACGAATATCTCTTCACAGGTTCCAACACTTACTACATTGCCAAAAATTATCTTTTATACATTGTAAAACGTCTCGGGCTAAAACCCCAACTGCTTCATAACTAAAAATAGAAAATTATAAAGTAACTATTACATTCCATTTCGGCCAAAATTTATACAATTTCCAAAATTTCTCAGAATATAACATTTGGTGTCTTTCTATTGGCTGTAGCTGCTGACGAGGCTTCTTTCTCGAACAGTAGTCATCAAGTGTGCAAGGTGTACTTCATTTTCTTGTATCTCTCCACTGTCTTCGATTGATTTGTAGAAGGTACCTCATAACTAGTCATCTCCTCGACCAGAACTTTCATCTCTATCTACTCTGCAATGGAAGTTGGAGGAATATTTTCAACTATCATGGCCAGCTGGTTTAGAATTTCAAAGTCAAGGGAGAGTTTCTTCAGTAGAATTTTCCCTGTTAGAACATGAGTGAAACCTTGAAATTGCTCATGGTTCCTCTCGATGTTATATAGTAAATCCTTATAATTGTCCTGGGAAATTAATTCATTATTTTCATCCCAAAACGAAGGCAGTCCCTTTTGTATTACCTTTTCAAATCCCTTTTTGAACGCTTCAACCTGTTCCTTCACCTGTTCTACACTAGCGTAAACATTATCAATGTGAGAATGTTTGCCAAGGACTCTCCTAGCCCAAGTTATGACTGTTACCCTGTTTTCGATAGACATTGCTTTCAGATCACCTTCTGTTAGAGTATTTAGAAACTTATGGTACCCTGGGCTGTATCTTTTGGTATCTTATCTAAAACTTCTCTCATTGCTTTACAGCTTTGTAAGCTATCATTTGCTATGGATTTGTTTGTCTTCATAAAATCTAAATAAGGCCTCAATTTTGCAGCCTCATCGATGATTGAATCCCAAATCAAATGCTTTGCACCTTGCAATGCTAGTTGTCCTGTCACTTGGCCTATCATCCTCTGATTTCTACCTACCAAATCTTTATTGTTTTTTGTCAACTCTTTTATTTCATTTTCCTTTTTCTGATTTTCCTTTTCTAGTCTTTGTTTTTCTTCTTTTAGTTCTATGATCTCCACCTCTTTCAAGCTAACTTGGGACATAGCTTGAACTATATCATCCGTGCTTGCTTCTTTGTTGCCTTGATCTGTTCCTTGCTTCTCTTGTTCTGTATTTGCAGATTTGGCCTTTAGATCTTCAATTTCAGTCTTAAGACTTGATCTATCTTTCTCCCAACTTTCCTCTTTTTCCTCAAAATTGAGCAATTTAGCAAGACCGTCATCCAATTCTCGAGATAAAGTTTCTTTTTCTTGTTCTAACACATTTAATTCAGAGGCTTGAATTATCCGAGTTGCTGAAATTCTAACCTTTTGCTGAAGTAATTGGATATTCTTTTCTTTCTCAGCTAAAAGATGTTTAATTGCCTCCCCTCTATTTGGTTAATCATTGCTCTTCACCAGGTCATCTTCTAATCTTTTTATTTGCAGCTGATGAGCTTTGTTCTCTTTTTTCTCTTGCCTCAACTGGATTTGCATCATGTTCACAGTTTTCTATAGTTTTTCCATTGTTAAAGTAGCTTTCATCATATCAACATAAATCATCTCTCCAGTCTGTCTGTGTAGGTGAATTTTATCAGGCATTGTTAACTTCTGCAAATTCAATTTCATTTCTGTGACCTTATCATCAGACGATACAACCAAATTCAAAGTATTTTTTATAGATCTCTACTAGTCATCAGAGTAATTTATGAATCAACAACATTCTCGACTTCTGGAAACAACTTATGCATTGCTTCTGCTGCTATTTGTTTGTCTTTGCCATATTTTACACATATTTCATCTCTTGAATGAAATTTGCTAGAATCACCTATAGCTCTTGCCTCGTCAAATTCGTATTCCTGTACTTGAATTCTTGCCCCTTGGTATTTTTCTTTCTTCATTCCCTTTTCTTTGTCAGATACAACTACTTCATCTTGTTGGCTTGATTTTAATCTTTTGGATTCTCTTTCTTCCTCCACCTACATATCAGTACATTCATAAAAACTTCTTTTACTTGTTGCTTCAACCTTTCCTGGGGTAGGTACCATCTCAGGTACCAAACCAGTTGAAAATTTATCCAAGTTAGAAGGATTAGCATGTGAACTTCCCTAAACTTCTGTGTATGATTCATATTGTAGTAAATTTGCCATCTTCGCCAATCCTTCAACCTCTTGGTGATCAAAGGCTTTATTTTTGTTCTCTTGCCTTTTGTCCGAAACAACATGACAAGGATCATAATTAATAGCTGTCGCTTTCCTAAAACTCAGTGCTTCTAAATGTTTTTGTACAAAAGGGAGAGCATTCTTGTTCTTGATTATAAAATGACCAATTTTTAAAGGGAACTTTATATCTGTAGCTTTCTTGAAATGTAGAAATTGGTCATTTTCTACTGTCAATTTTTGTCTGATAAACTCCAAAGCAAAAACTCTCAGAGTCAAAAAGGCTGGTAGAATATAGGGCTCCTTAAAAAATCCATAAAGTCTGATTACTGTATCTTGCTTCCCTAAAAACCAGTCTCCAATTGCTTTTTTTGGGATTAATTGCATCAGGGTCTTCATCTCTGATAATACTCTAGGCAAATTTTTTCCAAACATCAATGTGTATACTTTTGATAAAATAAAATTCATAAAATTAAACATACTGTCTTCCATTGTTTCTGACAACACAAACTATGGGAAATGTAAATCTTTTCGACTGCTAAACAAGAGCATTTTCATCAGGTGTGTCTGGAATCTAAAATGTCTCGAAGTGTGGAAATTCACTAACTGAGAGTGGATATCCCGAGCCAAGAATTCATCAAATTTAAGGCAGGGTACTTGACTGTAATCCATTTTTGGTCTACCAACACTTAATCTAAAAAGAAAACTTAACTGGACCACTGTGACCATGGAATCATCATCAAACCCTAAAAACTGTGAAATGAGTGACAAAACTAACTGTGAATTTTCATCAAAGAAATTAATGTCAAGTGGATAGGAAGTGCTATCAATGGCAAGGCCAGGTTTCAGACAATTGGTCATGAAGGTTTGTTTGGTCTCAGGGGATGACTCTCTGTACTGGCTAACTAGGGCTTCTTCCACAAAATATTCCTGGTAGTGGGAGGAAAACAGGGGTACTGCTAGAGCTTTCCTAATGGTAGACGCATTTACACGGCTAAGAATTTTCTTTTGTGATGAATTCATACTGACTCTTTGACTCTAACAATAATTTACTACACACCACGAAACGAATTTCGGAAACCCTGAAGGTTGTTCGGGACAAAAATGGATAAAACGGGACTTATAAACATTGTGCACATCCAAATTTTGTTTATATAAACCCTCCAACTTGCTTTTGATTTCTGAAACTGATAATTTAACTATGGGGTCACGAATGTCACTATCTATGTCCACTAGGGTTTCTCCTATCCTCATAGTTTCAATTTTCTGACAAACGGTTTCACTACTTCCTTCCATTATGTAAACAATTCTAGTTACTTTCACGAGTTAAGAGGACCTACCTGGCACGGACAGGTTGAATAAACTATGCTCTGTCGCTTTCGAGCAGCACATATATGTTCCAATCCTCCGTCGTTCACAACACAAAAGTCAATTCTTGACGTGCCCTTCTCTTTTATAAACCACCAAAGGTGGTTTCGCAATGTGGGATGGCGGTTTTCCTTACTGCTTTCTTTGATTGCAGAATGATGTGGAGACGACACACGTACAACCGTATGGTATTTCGCAACCGCTCAGACCTCCATTACGTCGGGTATGTTGGCGGTGCGGAAAGATTATGGACCGTCGATCTAAATTCCCTTTATCGAATAGCCATTGATCTAACCGCCCTTTTATCATTCTCCCATGAGGTATGGCGGGCATTTTCCCAAGGCCACCTGAACCAGTTTTCCAACACTTGGTCATTTCCAAGATTTTCTCCAAGGTTGATCTTGAAGCCCTATTTTGGCAGACTTGTAACTTTCTCCTCAGAAATGATTAAGGAAAACTGAGACCATGACTAGATAGCGATTTCAACAAGCTATAGCATGATATTATGGTGCGTGCATTTTTCTCAAACCATGAATTATGGCGGGCATTCTCTCAGAGCAATTTTTTCTACTTTTTCCATACTTGGTCAATTTCCAAAGTTTCACAAACTTGTCATACTTTTCCAGAATGATGTCAGATTGATACACTGACTTAATGGTAGCACCAGAACACCATCATGTGTCTTTCCAACCTCATCACACATTCCATGTCATCATACATGCCATGCCATCAATTCCTATGGTGTCAGTTCTCTCTTCGAGGCTCACACGTGCGAGATTTTGGCCTGCCAAAATAGAGATCAATTCATGTATAACTAGAATGGTCAAGACTGGAAATATACAAATCACAAGAAGGGTCAGACGACCCTTCGTTTAGTAGATAATTGTGAACATGAATATCCATCAATTCACCTGTATCCAGACTGGTGAACAAAAGAAGGATTGGACGACCCTTCTTGTAGTCTAGAACTAGTATGAAAATAATATTGGGCAGAAGAAGGGTCGACCACCCCTTCATTTATGAGGGAGTTGTGCAAATATTCAACCTATGAAGTATAGGCTATCAATTAATGTATATCCTGAACGGTGAAGACTGCAAAAATACTAACAAGAAGAAGGGTCGGCCGACCCTTCATTTAAAAGAGAAATGAAAAAATATTTAATCTACGAAGGTTGGGATGACAATTCCCCACTACTAACTTCTGAAGTATATGGTAGGGATCGGGACATTGCCTAAGTTATAACATCTAAACAATATTTCTCCGGACTTCCGACTACCGACAAGAAGGATCGGCTACCCCTTCTTTTAGTAGATAATTGAGAACACCAATATCCAACAATTCACCTGTATCCAGAATGGTGCACACACGAAGGATTGAACAACCCTTCTTGCAGTCGAGAACTATTATGAAAATACTAGTGGGCAGAAGAAGGATAGGCTGACCCTTCATTCATTTATCTCGAGCCTCATTCAAAATGGGGTGTTGGTTAATGAAATTCAACTTGAAATGACCATCATATTATACAGACACCGATTCATTTGATAATTTGTATATTTTTTACAACTTCAAATTTTCGTCATAATTATCATATCGGAACACACCAAAATCCAATTTCAAAAGTGGCAATATCAAAAGAAAAAGTATGGTTTTGGAACTTGGATTTGGCACTTTCGGAAACGGATTTGGCTCTTTAGGAACCGATTTTGTCACTTTTGGAACCTTGATTTGGCATTTTCGGAATCGGTTTTGGCACTTTTGGAATCGGTTTTGGCACTTTTGGAACCAGTTTTGGCACTTTTGGAACTGGTTTTGGCACTTTTGGAACCTTGATTTAGCACTTACGGAACTGGTTTTGGCACTGTCAGAACTGGTTTTGGCACTTTTGGAACCTTGATTTGGCACTTTCGGAACTGGTTTTGGCACTTTCAGAACCGGATTTGGCACTTTTGGAACCGGTTTTGGCACTTTTGGAACCCGGATTTGGCACTTTTGGAACTGAATTTTGCTTGATTTTGGGGTTTAGAAAGGCTATTTTTGACCCGTGTTCAAAGTGACGTGGACTAGAATAAGTCCAAATTTAATGAAATTGACGTTCAATCTCTAAAGGAGACTTAATACCAATATGGTGATCATGGTTAATAATATATCAGACAACATTAAATTCTTTTAACAAGTAAATCATGACCTTTATACGGAAGTTCCACCTCTATATGGGAGTTCCATATCATGGATACCTTTGTACGGAAGGTTCACCTCTATACGGGAGGTCCATCTCATGGATACCTTTATACCGAAGGTTCACATGTTAATCATGACTTGATACACACAAGTCCGGAGCCTTTTCCAACAAGACTTTACAACATCATTACTTTGATCAATTACCTCTATACGGGAGGAATAACCTTTACACAAAAGGAAATCAAAGTGCTCACCTCTATATGGGAGGATCAATATTGGCTACACAAGATTGGTTTGCAGAATGTCTCATGATGTTGTATATTTAACACTCAGATATGCCTCCAGTGGAGGAGTCATGTTACATGGTTATACAGACTCATACTGGGGAGGAATCATTGTGAACCATAAGAGCACATCCAGCTACTGTTATAGCCTAGGATCAGCTATGATATCTTGATCCAGTAGGAAGCAGGGCTCTGTATCCCGGAGCACTACCGAAGTAGAATACATAGCTTCTAGTGTTGCATGCCGAGGAGTAGTGTGGCTCAAAAATCTACTTGCATGGTTTTTTGGTGAAAATATTGAGCCTACATTTATTACGTGTGACAATCAAAGTTGCATCAAGCTTTCTGAAAACCTAGTTTTTCATGACAAGTCAAAGCACATTGAAATGAATTATCACTTCATCTGAGACATGTTCCAGAAAGGTACAATGAAACTTCAGTACATTGCTACTGATGAGAAGATTGCAAATGTGTTAGCAAAGCCTCTATCATTGAAAAATTTCAGGTACTTCTGAGACTTGGTATGGCAAAGAATGCCTCCCTCGCTGAGAGGGATTGTTAAATATACAACATCATGAGACATTCTCCAAACCACTCATGTACAACCAAGATTGATCCTCCCATATAGAGGTGAGCACTTTGATTTCCTTATGTGTAAAGGTTATTCCTCTCGTATAGAGGTACTTTATCAAAGTAATGATGGTTTCGTTTAGGCTTTCACAGGTTGCAATTGTTTTCAACTCTGTATAATGAGATCCTAGCAAATCAAATGATAGAGTTTTTAACTCTGTATATACTGATCTCTGCAATTTATGTTGTTGCTTGAACAAAGCTATCATTAATAGAAAATCTCTTTATGATTGAGGTTGGGCGATCTCTCTCCCTCAAGAGGATCGAACCTTATTTATGCTCACATAAACTATTATTAATATTCGAGACTGTATCGTTGCTCACTACATCAAGTTCCTAATTATGTGAGTAGCATTTTCAGCATTATTTTGATACAGTTCAGATAGGTAGAAAACTCTGTATACTAAGCATAATTATTAATTGTACAGACTCCCTTGTATATATATATATATTCGTTGCTTACACAGAGTTGTAAGTTTGTAAACAAAACGATCTCTACAAATTATCTTGTGGCTTGAACAGAACTATCATTGATAGTGAATCACTTTATGATAAGCGATCTTGGTATTGTTTATCTTGATCATGGTTTTCTTTAAGATAAGCTATATTTGAATATTATATATATTTTACCCTTAAAAAAAGGTCTCAATATTCTGCTATTTTAAGTTAGTAAGAATGTAGTGCTTGTTTTTGGGAGATTATAGTGTTAAGCTGATATAAAATGTATATGTATATTATGCAGGATGATAACTTTTCTTAAATAATAGAGCGAAAAGAAATTAAAGATATAATATCCATACTTATGTATAAATCCAATAAAGGGTGTCACTCATAGTGCTAATCTTAAATGTACTTATTGGGTGTAAGTAATAGAGGAAAGGCTTGACCCTATCTCTTATGTTATGAGAGATTAAGAAAGTTCCTTAAAAAGATAAATTCTCTACCCTAGTTGATTATTGGACTCACTCGGGGGTGGCCTCTTGGTGGCATAAATATACACCGGACAGAGAGCTAAATGGTTGGGAGGAAAGTTGCAGTCAAACCTTAGTCGCATAAGTCTACTTATTCAGATAAGTGCTATACATTATTATGTTATTAGGGCATTCATCTTGGTGAAGATTTATTTATGAGAAGCATTTTTATTGATGTAAATTTGTATTTGATGTGATTATCCATTGAACTTCAGATATTGATTATATGATTAACTAAATGATTCTTAGTTTTGTAAAAGTGATGAAAGCTCTTATGTCGTGAATGTGCATAAGTTATTCCTTTTATATCATTGTAATGGAAGTGACATTGAACTCATGATTATTGTTTTAAAATTAGATGCCTATGATTTTAATATAAACTTATTAGAAGGGTTCATAATTACATATTATATTGTTGTAAGCTTTGAATAACTAGATAAAATTATGTTAGAAAATATTATAGATTATATGGGTAACATCCTAATTGTTATATGTAAAGGCACCTCCAAAGAAAATACCATGAACTTCATTTATTGAACCATGCTAAATGTGTTGATATTCTATTCTCAATAGCTTATCAAAGTAACGATTTGGTTATGTGCACTTATATGGTTACAATCACGAGTTAATGGGAGCACAATTGTATTTAATTGGATTATGAGATTGCAATAATAGCTTATCAAAGTAATGATTTGGGTATGTGAACTTATATGGTTACAATCACGAGTTAATGGGAGCACAATTGTATTTAATTGGATTATGAGATTGCAATAATAGCTTATCAAAGTAATGATTTGGGTATGTGAACTTATATGGTTACAATCACGAGTTAATGGGAGCACAATTGTATTTAATTGGATTATGAGATTGCAATAATGATAATGTGTATGTTTTACTTTATAAAAGTTGTACCTTTATAATGATGATAGTGTGGGTGTAGTACATTTGTTGTATTGCTTGCCAAAGAGTTGGGTATAGATTTTAAAAAAGTAATACTTCAAAATAGTAAAAGTTATATTGATAGATAAGTATACCTTGCTTGACTTATGCTGGAATACTTTTATCTTGTATGGTGTGGCTATTGATCTAAATGTGATTGTTGAACTTGTGAAGGTGTTGTTGAGAAACATTGGCAAATTGCGGAGTATCATTCTCTCATAAAAGTGATGGGATATCCAAGGAAGGATGAGTATATTTTCAATAGCTAAGGATGAAAGAGTTCTTGAAAGAATAACCATAGATGAGGAGTCTGAAATTAAATAATTTTATATGTAAATAACAAGAATGTTTATACTAACATGTTCGGTTGTTGGATGATCGACAGGAAAAATTTTTACACCTCATGTTCTCAAGATCACAGTGAGGATAAGAATATTGGGTGTGTTAGAAAACCAATTTAAATTTTTTAAAAATGTAGAGTTTTAACTTAAATAAATACTTGAAAATTAATCAAAATTCCAAATTAATTGTTGTTTTAATTTTTTAGATCACTCATAAGGAAAAATACTATCTAAAAATTCTATATTTATTATATAATATAAATAATATTTAATTAAAAAATATATAATTTTATAAAAGTGGGTTAATAGCTAGAAATTTACATTAAAATAAAACTATATATATATATATATATATATATATATATATATATATATATAAAGAACCAAAGTATACATCAACTTAAATAAAACCTTTATTACCAATAATCTGAAAATACCTGACATATTAAACAAAATTGTAATTTATAAATATAAGAAATATCATACACCTAAAATTCATTTTATAAAAAAAATTAATTATTTAACAAATTATTTTCTCCTCACTTCTTTAACTTTGTGGACATTACATATATCTATAGGGTTCAGAATGATAACTTATCAAAAGAAGCATTTGCTGGGGAAGAAGGAATATTAGAATGGATTTCCATACTCATCAACAAGGGAACATTGAACTATTTCTAGATGTAACTGGAAATTATGTCTGTAGTTTTTTAATCAGTTTTAGCTATGTTGTTCTATAGGTGGTATTTTGTCTTTTTGGAAATTGATGATGATGATGAAGATGATGATGATGATGATGATGATGATGATGATGGTGATGACGATTACGATGATGATGATGATGATGATGATGATGATGATGATGATGATGATATTAGTTATGATGATGATGATGATGATCATCATCATCTTGGTCATCATCTCCAACATCAACATCATCATCATCATCATCATCATATTCGTCATCATCAACATGATTCAACATCATCATCGTCATCATCATCATCATCATCATCATCCTCATCATCATCCTCATCATCTTCATCACCCTCTTCCTCCTCATAATCATCAACATCATCATTATCATCATCGTCATCATCATCATCCTCATCATCCTCATCATCGTCATCGTCATCACCCTCTTCCTACTCCTCCTCCTCATCATCATCCTCATCATCATCATCGTCATCATCATCATCCTCATCGTCATCATCATCGTCATCGTCATCAACCTCTTCCTCCTCCTCCTCCTTCTCCTCATCATCATCCTCATCGTCATCATCATCAACAACATCATCGTCATCCTCATCATTGTCATCACCATCATCATCATCATCGTCATCATCTTCATCATCATCATCATATTCGTCATCATCATCATCATCATCATCATCATCATCATCATCATCATCATCCTCATCATCATCCTCATCATCATCCTCATCATCATCATCATCATATTCTTCTTCATCATCATCATCATCATCAACATCTTCGTCATCATCGTCATCATCAACATCATCATCATCTTCATCATCATCATTGATGATGATGATGATGATGATGATGATGATGAGTACGAAGATGAAGATGATGATGATGATGATGATGATGACGATGAATATGATCATCATCATCATCCTCATCCTCATCCTCATCATCATAATCATCTTCTTCGTCATCATCATCATCATCATCATCATCCTCATCATCGTCATCATCCTTGTCATCATCATAATCTTCATCATCATGATCGTCATCATCGTTATCACCCACTTACTCATCCTCATCCTCATCATCCTCATCATCCTCATCTTGGTCATCATCTTCATCATCATCTTCATCATCAACATCAACATCATCGTCATCATCATCATCATCAAGAAGGGGGAATCAAGGTTTGACCTATAGTGACTCCTTTTAATGATTCCTAGAGTTATGTTGTTGATGGACCAAAATTAAGCACTCCAACTAACTATGGGCCAAATCACAAGGTTAGGTCCCAAGACAAAACCTAGTAAGTAGGAGGGTTCCCCAAAGTGTCTAGTAGGGTCAAACTAATGATTAAAGTTATTATATCGGAGACGATGCAATATCAAACCCTACTTAAGCACTAGACATCACAAGGAATTCATGCATATAGGGTAAGGTAAAGTGACTCAATCGATATTTATCTACCACATAACAATCTTTGTATGAAGAGATAAAAATATCAATGTTAATAATGGGTAGGTCATGTATATCAAGGAAATGGAAGCAGGAAACACCCTAGTACCTCTAAGTAGGTAGGTGTATGTGAATACTAATAAATGCATACACTACAATCACTCTTATGCCTATGTTTTGATTCATTCAATAGTATTTTTGTATGGATGCATATGTGCAATTGAGCTATGGTTTGGTTTGATTTTACTAACTAGCGCGTACACACTAAATAGCGTATACACACTAAATAGCGTGTACATGCCATTTAGTGCATATGTGCTATTTATGCATACGCGCATTTAAAATAACATGCATGCACCATTTAAATTTATAAGTTTTGGCGGAAAATTCCTTTCCCACCGAAGTGGTGGATGACTTGACCGCTATGGTTTTAGTTTCGGGTTGCCAAACCAAGTGGCTTGGACTGTGTTATAACAAATACATCTTATTCTATAACTTCTTTTGTTTCGAGCATGATTTTGCGTATGCTACACTTGTCCACTGTTAATGAAATTGCACACACTTGTAGAACTATGTGTGTAGATTCTGAATATGTATTTTTTATTAAATCTATTATTTGTTTCTATTTTTAATTAATTTTAATTGCACTAACGTCAATCTTACACAAAAAGTAGGTTATTTCTTTCGTTTATAACTTTTGATTGGCTCACCTATTTTGAAAATAGAAAAGAACCCGCACAAGTACACCCAAATACCTACATCCTAAAAAAAAAACAAAGTTCATTGATTATGTTAAGACCATGATGCCGAGGACTAACGCTCAACCTAGTCATTTTAGGGCTTGGATGAATTCCTTAATTAAAATAAAAAATAAAATTAACATAAATAAATATGGGAAAATAGTGTTGCACTAGAACGCCCTGTTATCTATGCCTGTATATAATTTTTTTCACAAAATTCCACCATTTGCATACCAAACCAGGGGACTAACGCAAACATATTCATTATGTTTTCTTAAAAAATAACATACCAACCTCAGGAGAACCCCATTTTTTGGGAATTATACTTAATTTCCATAAATAATATTTATATATTCCGGAAGGTAATCCGATTGTCTACGTTTCATCTTCTTGCGCCATATTCCAAAAAGTTGTGTAGGTAGCTCTAATATTGTTTTTTGACGTTCAGATTTCTATTTTTCTAGGAGTCCATTGCGACTAACACGTCATGAGTGGCCAGCATTAGCTTGCACTAGACCTCATTGTTTCTCCATGTCATGTTCCCAGTGCCACTTCTCTATATCAATGCATAAATCGACCTCTACACGGTTTGTGGTCCTAGTTGCATGCCATTATTTGTAGTTGCATGCCATTGAGTGTTGTTTAGAGCCGCCATGAGTATGTTACATTCATGCAAGAAATGAAGTATTGTAGAGGATGACTCATTAAACAAGCCATTTGAATTTCATTTCGATGAAAAACGAGTGGACATTGGTAACCAACATCACATAGGTAGTAGGCAGAAAGTTTCAATTTCGTTTTGGGCCTAGTAGTAGACTAGCAGTGGTTCTTTTTTATTACATCTATAGTTGTTGACACATTGTCACACATTAGATCTTAGCCCAAAGTGACTCGAGAGTCAGAGTAAAATCTCGGTGGCCAGTGCCTCGTAGTCGTCAGTCATCACTTTCCATCTTGCGCAGCTGAGCAGTTAGTTTGTGACGTGAGTGAGTGATTATACTTTATAATATTTCCAATATTTTGAATGATGAATCGAATTTTATAGCATAGGAATTTCAACATGGAAATTGAAATTTATATGGATGGGTGATTTCAAATGTTTCCCTTCTTTTGAAATGTTGATATAAATTATGTCCTTCTTAATTGGAAGGGTAAAATTCAAATTTTAAATTTTTTTTGAAGGGCAATTTTAACTTTACACTTATAAGAAGGGATAGAACTCTTTGGAAGGGCTGAGAAGGGTTCAAATTTGAACATTTCCCATAAATAGCTTTGTTAATATCTCCAGTGAAAAGATTAGAAGCATGAAACATTTTAAAATAAGTAATTTGTTAGGCTTATAAAAAAATAAAAATTACATCAACGATTGCTTTTAAACAGAATATAATATTTCACGTAATTCAGATTATATCTCATGTGATTCACATTCATTTTAACATAAAATAATATATATCATATATATAGCGCAGACATGTCTCATGTGACCATACAAATTTGTACAATTTATATAACATACAATGTTCATCAACATTTTAAGACATGAACCCATCGCTAATACATTGGGTTTCTTATCCATTATGAATATGCCTTGCTTTGTTTATGAATTCATTTTCTGAAAAAAAATGGAAGGTAATAAAACCTTACTTTTGGTGGTGATCTCTTCGTTGGGTTCCCGGTTCTCAGGTTTTGCTCCATTCACTTAGAGTGAAGTGAGATGTGTTCAAAACGACCGAGTCGATACACATCCTTGGTACTTGTTCTTGGTGTGGAAGATGGAAGCGGGAAACTTGTATGTACTACGAACCATTTGCAAGAGCCTTAATTCCTAGTGCTACATAAAGAGCATATGGCCTTGCTCGTTTTTCAATAAACCAGACTCTAAATAAAGACAGTATTTTTTTTTCCACATAATTTTTTTTCAAATTTTATATATTAGTAAACATTTTATAGTGGCTTATCAAGCCTATCTCAATATGAATCAAGTAATACATAATTGTTAAAAAACAGAAACTCTGTATTAAACTTCACACATAACATCTCAAACAAGTAATTTTTATAACCATAAAAAATGATATAAAAATAGATGGTATATTAATCCATATATATAACATTTCAAAGTAATAATTTATTTTCCAAATCCATGTAGTCCATAATAAAGTAGTTTGGACTAAAAAAAGACTTGTAATTCCAAAACAAAACAATTATGTAATTAATTACACTCATTCAAAATAAAATGCTAATAATCAAGGAAAGATAAAGATATCCCCATAAGAGCAAAAATAAAACATTGTAGATAAACTCTGTTATTTGCACATAATCTTAATCTTGCTTTGAAATTGTGGAAATCCCATTTCCTCCTAGATTCAACACTTACACCATCTCAACGGAAAACAACCGTAGTGAAGAGACCAATCTCTTTCCACATATCACAAGTGAAAGGATAACAAGTAAAGAGATGTCTAACAAATTCATCAAATATCGTATAGAGGGAACTAACACCGAGACAATTCCTTGTTTGCATAAAATCCCATGTTGGAATAGAATTATTGAAATAAATTTTTAAGTTATGATACCAAAATTCTATTTTAAGGTAAATTTAAAGATATATACCATTTTAGGCATATTGAATTTAATAATATATTTTTTTTTGAAAAAATATCCATTTTAATTAAAATGTTATTATAATTTAAATTTAAATATAGTAAATTATTTTAACCTCATCTTAAACATGTAACATCCCTCTCTTTACCGCTATTCTTTTGTATTTGAAAATGTAAACTATGTACTTGTTCCTGGTGAGGATCTCAAGGCCAAGGCCCCACTGGTAAACCTTGTAAGCATTGTTATTTATTTCCTTATTTTCACACATGTGACATGGTCTCCACCTGTCGAGTGTGAAGGATGGGATTCTCAATATAGTAGGGATCTTGTTTCCTTCTCTTAAGACCGAGTGGAGGATAAATATATTGGCATAAAAATATTTTGGCGAGAAGGAAGTTTTCTGTTTTGGGAAGCCTCTCTTTAGAGAGTTCCGAACCCATCTTGACTGTTTTGGTTGTTGGGAAGCCTATTTAGAAAGATCCAAGCCTTTACTGGTTATCTTGGACTATGGGATGGACCCTCTATAAGAGAGTCAAGGCATGATATCTTCGGAGGGATTTCCATTTTGATGTGCGGCCTGTTTGATATTTGATGGTTGTGGGTTCGAGGGAGGGTACAAGGTTGTCCTCGTTTTGTTTCCGGATCTAAAATTTTGGTTTGTTGATTGCTTTATCATTGTATCAGATATGGATGGAAAAATTTAAAAGGGAAATGGCGGAGCAGTAGCCAGATACCATTGCTAGCGAATTCATATCTATAAATGTTGTCTGTATTATTTATTATGAATTGTGAAAGTCAGGCGATCTTGGATCGACCCACAATATGACCTTAAATTGCGTATTGATTGTGAACAGTTAGAGATGGGAGATCTTAGATCAACCCATGCTACAAATTTGAATTGCATTTGTTTGCTTTTATATATGATAACCCTGCGGTGATGATTGTGTGGGAAGGAATGGCTCTTTAGTGAGATCGATCCCTTTGCAGTTGTTTTCTTTTATATATGATAACCCTGCGATGATGATTGTGTGGGAAGGAATGGCTCTTTAGTGATCTCGATCCCATTGCAGTTGTTTTCTTTTATATATGATAACCCTGCGATGATGATTGTGTGGGAAGGGATGGCTCTATAGTGAGCACGGTCCCATTTCATTTATTTCCTTTTATATATGATAACCTTGCGATGATGGTTGAGAGGAGCAGGGACGGCTCTATAGTGAGCTTGATCCCTCAGCTTTACTTACATATTTATATATTAAATGCTGCGATGAGGGTTGGGGGAGAGGACGGATTTTAGCAAGTTTGATCCCTATATAATATCTGGCATGTCGATTGTCATCACCTATGTATGATGCGATCCTTCCAAAATCAATTTACAGAGTTTTCAACTCTGTATAATGAGATCCTAGCAAATCAAATGACAGATTTATTAACTCTCTATATATCGATCTCTACAATTTATGTTGTAGCTTGAACAAAGCTATCATTAATAGAAAATCTCTTTATGATTGATGTTGGTAGATCTCTCTCCCTCGAGAGGATCGAACCTTATTTATGCTCACATAAACTATTATTAATATTCGAGACTGCATCGCTGCTCACTACATCAAGTTCCTAATTATGTGAGTAGCATTTTCAGCATTATTTTGATAGGGTTATATTTTACCCTTAAAAAAAAGGTCATAATATTCTCCTATTTCAAGTTAGTAAGAATGTAGTGCTTGTTTTTGGGAGATTATAGTGTTAAGATGATATAGAGTGTATATCTATATTATGCAGGATGATAACTTTTCTTAAATAACTAGAGTGAAAAGAAATTAAAGATATAATATCCATACTTATGTATAAATCCAATAAAGGGTGTCACTCCTAGTGCTAATCTTAAATGTACTTATTAGGTGTAAGTAATGGAGGAAAGGCTTGACCCTATCTCTTATGTTATACGAGAATAAGAAAGTTCCTTAAAAAGATAAATTCTCTACCCTAGTGGATTATTGTCCTCGCTCGGGGGTGGCCTCTCGGTGGCAGAAATATACACCAGACAGAGAGCTAAATGGTTGGGAGGAAAGTTGCAGTCAAACCTTAGTCACATAAGTCTACTTATCCAGATAAGTGCTATACATTATTATGTTATTAGATTGCATTCATCTTGGTGAAGACTTATTTATGAGAATCATTTTTAATGATGTAAATTTGTATTTGATGTGATTATCCATTGAACTTCAGATATTGATTATATGATTAACTAAATGATTCTTAGTTTTGTAAAAGTGATGAATAGCTCTTATGTCTTGAATGTGCATAAGTTATTCCTTTTATATCATTGTAATTTTATATCATTGTAATGAAGGCGACATTAAACTCATGATTATTGTTTTAAAATTAGATGCCTGTGATTTTAATATAAACTTATTAGAAGGGTTCATAATTACATATTATCTTGTTGTAAGCTTTGAATAAAAAGATAAAATTATGTTAGAAAATATTATAGATTATATGGGTAACATCCTAATTGTTATATGTAAAGGCACCTCCAAAGAAAATACCATGAACTTCATTTATTGAACCATGCTAAATGTGTTGATATTCTATGCTCAATATCTTATCAAAGTAACGATTTGGTTATGTGCACTTATAATATGGTTACAATCACGAGTTAATGGGAGCATAATTGTATTTAATTGGATTATGAGATCGCAATAATAGCTTATCAAAGTAACGGTTTGGTTATGTCCACTTATATGGTTACAATCTTGAGTTAATGGGAGCACAATTGTATTTAATTGGATTATGAGATTGCAATAATGATAATGTGTATGTTTTAATTTATAAAAGTTGTACATTTATAATGATGATAGTGTGGGTGTAGTACATTTGTTGTATTGGATGCTGAAGAGTTGGGTATAGATTAAAAAAAAGTAATACTTCAAAATAGTAAAATTTATATTGATAGATAAGTACACCTTGCTTGACTTATGCTGGAATACTTTTATCTTGTATGGTGTGGCTATTGATCTAAATGTGATTGTTGAACTTGTGAAGGTGTTGTTGAGAAACAATGGCAAATTGCGGAGTATCATTCTCTCATAAAAGTGATGGGATATCCAAGAAAGGATGAGTATATTTTCAATAGCTAAGGATGAAAGAGTACTTGAAAGAATAACCATAGATGAGGAGTCTGAAATTAAATAATTTTATATGTAAATAACAAGAATTTTTATACTAACATGTTCGGTTGTTGGATGATCGACAGGAAAAAAATTTACACCTCATGTTCTCAAGATCAC
>BSBM01001020.1:927500-930000 GCA_027924585.1 Larix kaempferi
TTTGATTCATTCAATAGGATTTTTGTATGGATGCATATGTGCAATTGAGTTATGGTTTGGTTTGATTTTACTAATTAGTGCATACACACTAAATAGCGTGTATGTGCCATTTAGTGCATACGCGCTATTTATGCGTACACACATTTAAAATAACGCGCACCTGCCATTTAAATTTATAAGTTTTGGCGGGAAATTCCTTTCCCACCAACGTGGTGGATGACTTGGCCGCTATGGTTTTAGGTTCGGGTTGCCAAACCAAGTGGCTTGGACTGTGTTATAACAAAATACATCTTATTCTATAACTTCTTCTGTTTTGAGCATGATTCTGCGTATGTGACACTTCTCCACTGCTAATGAAATTGCACACACTTGTAGAACTATGTGTGCAGCTTCCGAATATGTATTTTTTATTAAATCTATTATTTGTTTCTATTTTTAATTAATTTTAATTGCACTAACGTCAATCTTACACAAAAAGTAGGTTATTTCTTTCGTCTATAACTTTTGATTGGCTCACCTATTTTGAAAACGGAAAAGAACCCACACAAGTACACACAAAGACATACATCCTAAAAAAAACAAAGTTCATTGATTATGTTAAGACCATGATGTCGGGGACTAACGATCGACCTAGTCATTTTAGGGCTTGGCTAACTTCCTTAATTAAAAAAAAAATTAAAATTAACATAAATAAATATGGAAAAATAGCGTTGCACTAGAACGCCCTGTTATCTATGGTTGTATATAATTTTTTTCACAAAATTCCACCATTTGCATACCAAACCAGGGGACTAACGCAAACATATTCATTATGTTTTCTTAAAATATAACATACCAACCTTAGGAGAACCCCATTTTTGGGGAGTTATACTTAATTTCCACAAATAATATTTATATATTCTGGAAGGTAATCCAATTGTCTATGTTTCATATTATTGCGCCATATTCCAAAAAGTTGTGTAGGTAGCTCTAATATTGTTTTTTGACGTTTAGATTTATGTTTTTCTAGGAGTCCATTGCGACTAACACGTCATAAGTGGCCAGCATTAGCTTGCACCAGCCCTCATTGTTTCTACATATCGTGTGCCCAGTGCCACTTCTCTATATCAATGCATAAATCAACCTCTACATGGTTTGTGGTCCTAGTTGCATGCCATTATTTGTTGTTGCATGCCATTGAGTGTTGTTTAGAGCCTCCATGAGTATGTTACATTCATGCAAGAAATGAAGTATTGTAGAGGATGACTCATTAAACAAGCCATTTGAATTTCATTTTGATGAAAAACGAGTGGACATTGATAACTAGCTTCACATAGGTAGGAGGCACAAAGTTTCAATTTCGTTTTGGGCCTAGTAGTAGACTAGTAGTGGTTCTTTGTTATTACATCGATAGTTGTTGACACATTGTCACACCTTAGATCTCAACCCAAAGTGACTCGAGAGTCAGAGTCAAGTCTCGGTGGCCAGTGCCTCGTAGTCATCATTCATCACTCGCCATCTTGCATGGTTGAGCAGTGAGTTCGTGACGTGAGTGAGTGATTATACTTTATAATATTTCCAATATTTTGAATGACGAATCGAATTTTATAGCATAGGAATTTCAACATGGAAATTGAAATTTATATGGATGGGTGATTTCAAATGTTTCCCTTCTTTCGAAATGTTGATATAAATTATGTCCTTCTTAATTGGAAGGGTAAAATTCAAAATTTTAAATTTTTTTGAAGGGCAATTTTAACTTTACACTTATAAGAAGGGCTAGAACCCTTTGGAAGGGCTAAGAAGGGTTCAAATTTGAACGTTGCCTGTAAATAGCTTTGTGAATATCTCCAGTGAAAATATTAGAAGCATGAAACATTTTAAAATAAGTAATTTGTTTGGCTTATAAAATAATAAAAATTACATCAACAATTACTTTTAAACAGAATATAATATTTCACGTAATTCAGATTATATCTCATGTGATTCACATTCATTTTAACATAAAATAATATATATATAGCGCAGACATGTCTCATGTGACCATACAAATTTGTACAATTTATATAGCATACAATGTTCATGAACATTTTAAGACATGAACCCATTGCTAATACATTGGGTTTCTTATCCATTATGAATATGCCTTGCTTTGTTTATGAATACGTTTTCCAAAAAAAATGGAAGGTAATAAAACCTAAATTTTGGTGGTGATCTCTTCATTGGGTTCCCGGTTCTCAGGTTTTGCTCCATTCGCTTGGAGTGAAGTGAGATGTGTTCAAAACGGCCGAGCCGATACTCATCCCTGGTACTTGTTCTTGGTGTGGAATTTGGAAGTGGGAAACTTGTATGTACTACGAAGCATTTGCATGAGCCTTAATTCCTAGTGCTATATAAATAGCATACGGCCTTGCTCGTTTTTCAATATTTACCAGACTCTAAAGAAAGACAATAATTTTTTTTCCACATAATTTTTTTTTCAAATTTTATATATTAGTAAACATTTTATAGTGGCTTATCA
>BSBM01001020.1:935000-1035000 GCA_027924585.1 Larix kaempferi
GGGTGTGTTAAAAACCAATTAATTTTTTTTTAAATGTAGAGTTTTAACTTAAACAAATACTGGAAAAAATTAATCAAAATTTCAAATTAATTGTTGTTCTAATTTTTTAAATCACTCATAGGGAAAATTACTATCTAAAAATTCTATATTTAATATATAATATAAATAAGATTTAATTAAAAAAACATATAATTTTATAAAAGTGGGTTAATAGCTAGAAATTTACATTGAAAGAAAACTATATATATCTAAGATATTCATTAAGAACCAAAGTATACATCAACTTACATGAAACCTTTATTACCAATAACCTGAAAACATCTAATACCTACATATTAACAATTTATTCCAAAAAAACCTCCAACTTACACATAAAAATATCAGTATTACAAAATTGTAATTAAAAAACCTTCAAAAATCATTCAGCAACCACTTCATCATTCTAAAATTTTTTAAGAAAAATAATTCATTCATATTCACATTAACATATAAGCAAATTCAAAACTTTATATAAATATAATTGTAAATATATTTTTATAAATATAAGAAATATCATAGTGCTAAAATTGATTTTATCAAAATTTTTAATTATTTAATAAATTATTATCTCCTCACATCTTTAACTATGTGGTCATTACATATATTTATAGGGTTCAAAATATGGATGCGGATAACTTATCAAAAGAAGCATTTGCTGGGAAGAAGGAATATTAGAATGGATGGAATTTAGGGTTTCCATACTCATCAACAAGGGAACATTGAACTATTTCTAGATGTAACTGGAAATTATGTTTGCAGTTTTTTTTTAATCAGTATTAGTTATGTTGTTTTATTTTTAATCAGTATTAGTTATGTTGTTTTATTGGTGGTATTTTGTTTTTTTGTCAATTGATGCTAGTCAATCTAGTTTTTATTGTGGTCATTACATATATTTATAGGGTTCAGAATATGGATGCAGATAACTTATCAAAAGAAGCATTTGCTGGGAAGAAGGAATATTAGAATGGATGGAATTTAAGGTTTCCATACTCATCAACAAGAGAACATTAAACTATTTCTAGATGTAACTGGAAATTATGTTTGCAGTTTTTTTTAATCAGTATTAGTTATGTTGTTTTATTGGTGGTATTTTGTTTTTTTGGCAATTGATGTTGGTCAATCTAGTTTTTATTAGACTAAGTATGAGCTCTTAGTGATCAGGGCTGTTTATGTTGGTGTATTGTACTTTTTGATTCTTAATTGAATATAAAAAATACTTATTATTTTCTTGCTGAAAAAAAAAATTAAACTAATTATAAATTTTATTAAATTCTATATTTAACTTATCTTTAATAAATAAATATTATCAAATAATAAATTTTCATTTAATTTGATACACATAAAAAAAATTTCAAACAATAATTTTCCTCATATAAAACATAATAAATGGTTGACAATCTTATTTGAAAATTACATAATGAAGTGATTTTTATTATTATACACAGAATATATGTTTATAATTAAAAAAATATGACCTAGAATAAAATCCATATAATAAATAAATTACAAAATAAAATGAGAAGTACTTATTGACGAAATATATAATCTTCACTGAACAATGCCCAACGCAGTTATACATCAATATATACACTTGGCATTGTCTTCTTATATAGACTTGGCATTGTCTTCTTGCCTACATAGCATGGATCTTTATGAGATAGATCTTTATGAGATAGATATAAAAAAAAAAATTAATAAAAATTCAAAATATGGAAAAACTTTTACTTTCAATAAAAAAAGTAATATATGAAAAGCTTGATCAGTTACATTTGAACCAGATTAGAAAAGAGCAAGTGAGGAAAGGTTGTTCAATTACATTTTAACCAGATTAGAGGAGACTTGATGTTACTATAGAATTTGAATCAGAACAGAGGATAATATTACAGTAAGTGATTTTTTTATATAAATGTCAAATTTTACAAAATAACTCTGTTTGAATATCTGTACCTGCACTAGGTATCGGCATCTTCTCGTACCCGATGCACACGCAGCGTTCTGCAGTATACAAATTTCTTTGAATTATGGGCGACGTCACCAAGATACTGAGCATTTGTTCCTTTGACAATTCCCTCACCATCCCAGAATTAGTTCCAAGCATGCAGGAAAAACTCCTTGTCTTTGGCTGGAAATTATTAGTATTAGCAGCTCCATTTTCAATTACAACTCTGCAGCTGCCGATAGCATTGCAAGTCAATAGAAAATCTGATGGGGCAGAGTTCTCGCAGAGAAATTCAAGCACATGAACTTGGGCCTGAAGAAACTTCACGTACTTGATGGCCTCCTCCAGCATTCTCGCTGTGTCACATTTACTCGTGCCTCCAGGAATAAGTTTCTCAAGCGACCTCATTTTGTCACTTATCTTCTTTCTTCTCTCACGAGCAGAAACACTAGTATGAGGCTCCACCAAATCTGAGTGCTGCAATTCTCTTAAGTCTTTTCCCACTGCCCAATTGAATCCAGACCACAATTTTGTTGAATCCCCCGTGCTAACCAGGTCGCAATGCTTGGGATTTTGACTAGAATTTGAGGAGAAATATTCAAGGGCGCTTACATTTCTAATTGGACCACCAATGCAGGTCTTCAAAGGATTTTGTGGTGGTAGCATTTCCATCCTCTGATTCAAACTGTAACATGAATCCGTTCTCTGGATTTTGTTTGGTGGTTCAAGACTTTTTGAAACAAAAGATTCAAGAGTTCCAGATTGCCATGTGAGGCTTGGCCAGAGATACTGATCAGATGAATACCTTCATTCAGAATTTTCCAATGCAATATTAACTTGCTGCCCGTCATGCAGGTCCTCAGTTCCATTCAGTATTGCAGTAGGCTCTAGCATATTATTCAATCCACACTCTGTTGCAGCTTCAATTGTTCAGAAAAAGAAGGAAACTGATTACTTAGACCATATATTCCAGGCCCAGAACTCAGTTCAGGATAATTAGCATCTAGTGTCAGGAAACCTTCTCTGCATTCCTGATGATCCGTAATAATATCGATGTTACATGGATTTGTCGCTGGAATGTTACAGGAAAAGTGGGTTCCCTCCAGAATAGACTTAATATAAAGATCCATTGAGAGATTCCAAACACAAACTCACAGAGAATTACTGCCACACTGTATATAACAAACAAACTGCCCAACGATCCTAAACCTGTAAAGCTGTACGCCCAACGAACGTATAAGATTTTCATTTGTTTTTGCGGCTATCTAATCTGTGATCCAAACATAATTAGCATGGCGTACACTCTGCTTATTTCGACATGAAATGACATGATCAGAATTAGTACGAGAATTTCATGGCTGCATCATTTGGGAGACGGATCATCCCAGTGATAAAAATTCAATGCAAATTTTCATATTCGTTTTCCGAAAATACATATATTTATATGTGATTACTGTGAAATCATTGAAAAACATGGTTCCAAAATAGATTTGAAAATATAAATATTTGATTCATCGACACACTTGTAATCTCTACTTTATCATTAGAGATTATAAACATATTTGCAGGATTCATTGAACGCTTCATTATTTTGGCGAGTAAATCTTTGTTTTGAATTATTACACGTTCACCTAAAACATTTGTTCTCGATTCCTTTTTCAAACAAAATATATACATATTGATAAACTTTAAAAAAACATTATTAACTTGGTATGTAAGTGTAATGACGAATCACATTGCGAGAATAATCATTTTGATATATGTATAATGTTGTTAAAGCATAGAAAAATTGTTAATCCAAATTAAGATATAATTAAAATAAAACTTTGAAACATACAAGAGTTTTTAAGAGTGTTAGTTTTTACTTTCCTCTCCCATCATGGATTTTTCTTTGGAACCAATATTTGTTGTTAGTAGGGGAGTGGTTACCCTCTAACTTGTTTTGCAACTTATCATATAGTGCTTTTAGGTGGGAATGGGTTCACAAAAAGGGTTATAGAAGAGTGGTACCAATGTGATCAACTTGGTGCAAAGATTTTGTAGATGTGGGTCAATAGAAAGGGTTATTGGAGAGTGGTATGAATGTGATCAACAAAACAAAAGATTTTATGGAGGTATCTCTAAAATAAGGTTGTAGGTAGAACCCATAGTTTCCTTTAATTTTTTTCTACTATTGGTGAAGGTTTACACTTGCATGAATATATTGCATATAGACAAAATTCCCAAATACTTAATACTACTAAATATGTAGGGATTTCATGGAATGGCCACAAAGGATTGGGTTTCTAAGGTCCCAAGGACAAGGGAATACCATGTGCTATATCATGAACTAAGGAGGCCCAGCCATGCCCTTATCTTTGTATTATCAAACTATATAGGTATTAGAGAACTTAATATCCTCGAGTTCTTTTGTCGGTGCCACGATAGTAGCAAGATGGTCAATCATATTATCTAAAGTTGGTTTAAGTTCACCTATGGTACTTTTGATATCCCGAGGGTACGTGGAATTTCATGAACTGGTCACAGAGGATAGGGTTTCCAAGGTACTAAGGACCAGGGAATGCCATGTGCTATATCTCTTTGATATACTTGTAGGGTCCAATAGTAGTAGTCGACCCAATGTCTCAGGGCACCAAGGAGGGCCAACCATGCCCTTATCTTTGCACTACCAAACTACATAAGTATTAGAGAGTAATCTCCTTGAGTGTTGTGCTTGGTGCCACTATATTAACAAAATGATCGACCATATTATCTCAAGTTGGTTTAAGGTACCCTAGGGGACTCTCGATCTAACTGAGGGTATGTGGAATTGAAATTCTATATATAAGTGTTGTTTGATACGATACTACTCGAAGAGGTATCAACAGGGGTTACAAAGGTGTCCAACAAGGTGAAACATGTATTTTCTACATGTAGTTTTCCTCAACCACAAATTTACCCACACAATTACATATCATTGTGTTATTTATAAACACCATAAAAAATTATAAATTTTTCATCTTAGGAAATTGCTCTGATACTAGATGTTATGCACCTTAATAGAAAAATTGAAATTTTAGAACAAAAATAATAGAATATAGCAAGATTTTAGAATCAAAAGGACATAATTAGCACAACAATGGACAATTGTAAATAACCAATACCACAATAGCAATACAAGCAATATTCCGAAGACATCTTAAATTGCATTGCTTCTACTCCTTTAAATATAGTTTCTCGTGAAAGAAATTTCTAGTAGGTGGAACCAGCTTCTAGTAATCCTTATTAGTGAAGGAACTTTCTAGTAGGTAGAACCTTCTAGTAGTCTTCTTACATATATTTCTTACACACTATATCTTCTTCATGGGCCTTATTTAATATATATGGTTCAATACATAGAAACCTATCTATCTATTTAAGAGGGTTAGGGTAGGACCTAACATTCTCTCCACATTAAAAAGAAACGTTGTCATCAAGGATGAAGATGTAGAAATTGCTCAAATATGTCTACTAATTCCCATATAGCACCCTCAAGATGGGTAGTTCCCATGTAACACCTTCAAGATGGGTATAAATCCCTTGGATTAGTACCTCTTGGATGGTGCACTAGCATAGATGACATTCCTATTGGTTAACAACGGTCTTAGGTTACAACCAAATGGAGCGGTCTTGGGTTGTGTTAGAGGATCTGTAGGCCCTTGTAATTTAGTCATCATATAGTTTATATGAGATTAATGAATGGTTAATGGATCGATACTCTATGTACAAATACCCTATCCACGATGAATGCCAATCGATTGAACATTCAGTCCAATATTTGTTCTCTTGATAGTTGTTGTGTATGTTTATTCCCTTCTGTGTAATCGCTTCGATTACAACAGTGGCACCATTGACGACTCTGTCTGGTCTGGGTGATGGGTGACAGCAGCAACGGATGGAGGCGGTGTGGACTTGGAAGAAACTAAGATGCTTGTGCATAGAGCTTGCAACGAAACATTAAAAGCTTTTTCATCTATCAAGATAGAAAGAAAAAAATTGCCAGAAGAAAGATTAGTTACGGTTACTGTCTTGAATTTCGATTTCTAAATTCCTTGGGAGAAGATTGTTGATGTAGATTGATGTATCTTTTGACTGGTTTCCCGATGCTTGCCCTACGTTTGAATATTGAATATATTAAAAGTGAAAGGATTGTCTCTAAAGCTGGTTGAAAATATGAAAAAAATGAATATTAAGTTGTTAATTGCAAACCGCCATTGTTGGGTACAGAAGAAGTTGATATGCACTCACCGACTTATAATCTTCGTAGATGAGTCGGCTAGGCTGTTGAAGAAGCAAACTATCGACCTCAATGAATAGTCCATGATTATAGCAGTTTTGTGACCACAATGCCATCAATTATATGTTCTTCATGATGGATTGAAGAGTAATGGAATGTCTAGACAATGGCTTGAAGAGTAATCGACTGCACTGGTTGCAACCTTATTATTGACTTGTCACGTACCAATCGATTCCATCTACACCGACTTGGACTTTCGTGTGGAATTGTTTAAGCATAGATGTATTTTTTTCACTGCGAGTGGCTACGAGCATGTATTTGATCAGTAAAATGTTGTCAAAAGTTCCCAGCCTTCAACCAGAATGTTCAAGTGCTCGTGCACGGTATCCTTGTTCAAGTGCTCGGTGTCTACGGTATCCGTCTGTTCTTAAAAATGTGGTCGGTCATAGTAATCGATTGATCATTGTGGGTCACTTGTGGAATTGGTCGAGAATTTAAATTGTTCGGCTGTGTAAAATATGGTCGACTTATCATATGGTCGAGTCATTTTGTTGTCGGTGAGTCTTTTAAATAAGTCTGGCCGAGTTTTCATTATGCTCAGTAAGTCAAAGTCATTAATTTTTTATTTAGTCGATTGAGTCACAAATAGTTATAGGTGACGACTTAAACTTTTGATGTCAAGGGTAGGAGGGGAGGTGAAACATATTGAGCCGAGTCGAGTCACTTCAAAGCCGTCGGTCATGACCAAGATCATGCACATGAGCAAGAAGCATAAAATATTGTAGGAATTTTACATCCTCATGATAAAAGAAGACGACGAAGATGGCATTCAAGCACCAAACACCTTACACCACATAAAAAAAAGCTTAATGATACAGAAGATGGCGTAAAGAACAACAAATTGAGTGAGCCACCCGGTGTTGAAATGCAGAAGCATCTCTTGGAGTGTGACCTCAAACGTTGAAGGCCGAGAGAGATGGTATAGAGAGTCGAAGAGCCAAAAGGCCCAAGCCTGAGTCACGAAAAGGTCAGCCAGATGAAGAACAGGTGAGGCTTTAGACCAAAAGACCTCCTTGCGACGAAGATTGTCGACTTCCTTTGTGAGAGGGTGAGTTTTTGACATACCACTACTAGATTGAATACGGATGCTGACGAGTCACCAATAACGGTTTTTTTCTGCATATTTTCTCTCTTCAGGGCGAAGAAGCATTTTGTTGGTGGGGAAGATGTTAGTGGGGTCTGTAGGCCCTTGTAATTTAGTCATCATATAGTTTATATGAGATTAATGAATGGTTAGTTGGAGTAGGTGTAACCGCTCCAACTACATTCTTTATGTACAAATACCCTATCCAAGATGAATGCCAATCGATCGAATGTTCAGTCCAATATTTGTTAACTTGATAGGTGTTGTGTATGTTTATTCCCTACTTGAATGTATGTGTAATCGCTTAGATTACAAGAGGTTGTATGCAAAAGAATACCTAACCACCTTCCATGAAATGGCATTTTGAATGATGTTGATCAACCTATTATGTTTGTTAGAGAGAGAAAAAAACTCTCCATAGCATTATTATCCTACCTAGTGACTTAGACCATGAGTTCATGACTCTAGTGGTCCAAAACCCATTCAATTTGACCACCTAAGTCGGCCTAGAGCTTCTACCAAACTCCTAAAGGCCTAACCTACTATTTTTAGAACTTCTAAAGTCTATTTTGGCAATTGAGGGTGAATTCCTTCAATTAGGGCTTATTTTCCTTGATTTTAGGGTCCCACAATGCAAGTTGGAGTTGGGAGTGAATCCAAGGAGTTTACTCCATTGTTTAGGGACTCCCTACACCTTTTTTTAGCTATTATGAGACAGTAGCACAATCCTTGAGTGTTTTTCAGGATTTTCTTCTCATGCATGTGCATTCACTTAGTTGCATGTGCTTGCACTCAATTGTTTGTGCCTCATTCATTTAGAACTGGTGGCAAGGAATTCTTGAGTGAATGTAACTCAATTTGGAGAGTGTGCATGACTAACTAAGGGTGTTTGTATCTATTTAAGCCTCACTATCACCTCTTGCACTACATGAGAAATTTGAATTTCCTCCTACACTAATTTGAATTGCCTTTCCTATTTATTGTAATTCTCTTCATTCATTGAAGCTTAATGTAATACAACATTCCCTTTCTCTCATGTTAATGATTTCTCTCTTTTGTGTGATTATTAATGTTTAGCACACCTGTTGTGTGGATTTGTAGATTGTTGATCTCTTTCATAGAATTCTTATCTTGTTTAGTATCTAGATCTATATGTTCAAATTCTACATGGCATCAGAGCTACAAGGATGCTAACTAGTTTTTATAGGGATCCAGTCTTATTGAAGGTTGAAGGATGCCCAGAGGCTTAACAACATATTGCCTCCAAGGACATATTCACATCCATTGAGAGGATGAAAGAGGCCTCAAAATATTAGCAATATATGGACTATGAGTACATATGCACATCCATGATCCACCACTCAGCTGAGCAAGATCCTTTTATAGGCCCAAAAGAAGAGGCAATCAACAATTTTCTACTATACATTGGAGAACTTGTCCCAAGTTAGGTTCCCATTGAGGAAGACATCCAGAATGTCTCTTCATACTCGAGATCTACAAGAGAAATTTTCCCAAATCAATTTCTCGTTGAAGAACACCTCCAGGATGTCTCCTCATACTCTGGATCTACAACTTTTTCTCCTACAATTCACCAAGTTTCGTGCAAAAGCTTCAAGGGGTTTCCTCCATTCAAAGCAAGGAGTGGTCAAGAACCACCATTCAAGTAATTAAAAGTGTTTGTATCTCGTGAATGGTCTCACGTGAACTTAAAAAGAAGGATGAGTTCAAAAATTGGATAGGATCTTCACAAATACCTTCATCGAGAAGTAGTTCACCTAGTTGAGAGCTTCTTTGGGAATGAATGCACCTTCTGAGCACGATCCTTAAATCCTTCTCTTCACATTCTATTTTTTTTAGGTGCAGTGGGTGTTTTCCCATGTGGGATTCCCCTCTTACTTAGTTTTTAGAGAATCCTGTGTGCATGGGTGCCTAATATGGTTGCAAATCACCAAGACCCATCTTTTTTCTTTTATTTCACATAGTCAGGCTTATTTGGGGGGGGGTGTTATAGAAAATAAAAAATCTCCATAGCATCACTCTCCTACCTATTAACCATGATTTCATTACTCTAGTGCGACAAACCAAACCCCATTCATTTTGACCACCTAAGTCCTCCTAAAGCTTCTTCCAAGCTCCTAATGGCCTAACATGTTAATTTTAGAACTCCTAAAGTCTATTTTCATATATGATGTGAATTCCTTCAATTAGGGATTATTTTCCTTGATTTTAGGATCCCACATTCCAAGCTAGAGTTGTAGAGTGAATCTAGGGAGTTTACTCCATTACTCGGGGACTCCATGCACTTTTTGTTTAGCTATTATGAGACAATAGCACCCTCCTTTAGTGTTTTTAGCGATTTGCTTCTCATGAATGTGCATTCACTCAATTGCATGTGCATGCACTCAATAGCATGTGCTGCATTCAATTATAACTAGTGATTGGGAAGTCTTGAGTAAGTGTAACTCACTTTGGAGAGTGTGCATGAGTAACTAAGGGTCTTTGGATCTAGTTAAGCCTCACTAGCACCTCTTTCATCGCAGGAGCAATTTGAATTTCCTCCTACCCTAATTCAAATTTTATTTCCTATTTATTGTAACTCTCTTCATTCATTGAAGCTTAATGTAATATAACATTCTCTTTCTCTCATGTTATTGAATTATCTCTTTTGTGTAATGATTAATGTTTACCACATTTGTTGCATGAATTTGTAGATTGTTTATCTCTTTTACAGTAGTGCTATCTTGTTTAGTATATAGATTTATATGCTCAAATTCTATAGTGTCATCCTATTATGAGCCATTACTACATTATTGTTAAAAGTGCGGAGAATTTCAACTGGATATGTGAGTGTTTTATCAACCTTCCATAGTTTAGAGATGCCTAGTAAGTAGGATAGTACTAAGGGAGAATTTTATAGACAACTTCAAATGGATTCACTCAAGTGGAAGTATGATAAGTTGTATTATACCACAAGTTTGCTAAAGGTAATCACTAGTCCCATTGGGATTACCACTCTGAAATAAATCACCATAAATAATATTTTAGGAATTTGTTGATAGCTTCACCTTGACCATTAGTTTAGGGGCGATATGTGTTGTTGAGATTTAGTTGAGTTCCTTGGATCCGGAACAATTATTTCTAGAAATTGTCTAGTGAAAGTGGGCTCATTGTCCATGACAATAGATTGTGGCATACCATGGAGTTTGAATATATTATCCATTAAGACTTGATCTACCATAGATTCCTTGATAAGGTGTTGTATGGTGCAAAAATTAGCATATTCATAAAGGAGAACAACCACAACCATGATTACAAACTTATTTCTAGATTTTGGTAACCCGACAATGAAATCCATATGAATGACATTCTTTACCATAGGTGAAATGGGGAGTGGTTGAAGTTGATGACATGGAGTTTTAAATGTCCCACCTTTATGTCATTAGCAAGTGTCACATTCTGCCACAAATGTGTGGATGTCCTTCCTCATGTCTTCCTAGAAAAATGATTGTTTGATCCTTTCATATGTTTATAAAATCTTGAATGATCAGATGCGGGGGGTGAATGTATCTTAGATAAAACCCATGATTTCAATTTTGATTTCTTGTGAAAATATAAACATCATTTATAGTGAATAGTGTATCCTAGATATGTATGGGGTTCCTTTTGAAGATGCTCGATCATGGTAGTGAGCATGGGATATGTGAACCATTCATTGTGGGTGTCATTCAACTAGTCTTCTACAAAGAAGGAGAGGGAAAAGAGGGAACCTTCCTCTTCATATTTTCAAGAGAGAGCATATGCTACCACATTGTCCTTTCCATTCTGGTAAATTATCTCATAGCCATATCCCAACATTTTGGTGACCCATTTTTGTTGCTTGGGAAAGGAAGTTCTTGTTCTAGAAAATATTTTAGGATGCAATGATCGTTTTTTATATGGAAATGTTTCCCAAGTATATATCGACACCAGATGTCCACAACATGCAATATTTCCATCACTTCTTTTCCATAAGTCAATTTTCCCAAGTGTCACTCAAATATTTGTTTGCTACTAAAAGCTAGTGGTTCACCTTCTTTCACGAGGATTGCTCTGACACTTTTATTTGAGGTGTCACATTTTATGAAAAATGCTTTAGCGATGTCGGGAAAAGAGATTAAAAAGGTGGTACACATAGACTTCTTTAAGTGTTGGAAATCCTCTTTTGCCACATCATTCCAATTGAATGGATTTTTTTAGCAAAGATGTGTGTGGAGATGCAATCCTACCATAGTTCCAGATGAAGTTTATGTCATAATTAGTGATACCTAGAAAACCTCTCAGGATTTTCATATTTTTAGGTTGAGGTCAATCCTTCATTGCTTCAATTTTATATGGATTCACCAACACACCCTCGTGAGTAATAATAAGGCCCAATTATTACACTTCAAAGACACCAAAGGCCCATTTGAACCTTTTATGAAAGAGTAGATGATCCACATGGCTACATGTGCTTACCAAGTTTTACCCTATATCAAGTTGCAAAAAAAGACAAGGGCACAATTACACAGAATGAGTTTAAATAAAGGAGAATCAAGAAGGTAGAGGGTGCATTGCAAAGGACAACAGGTATTTCCAATAGCTCACAATGGCTTACATGAGTGTGAAAAATAGTTTTGGGAATATCTTCCTCTGTGTTAATTTGATCATAGCCTAAGTGGAAATCATGTTTGATGAAGAATTGAGCACACTTGAGCTCATAGAAAATGTCATCAATGATAGGAATGGAAAACTTATCCTTGTTGGTCAATTTTTTCAAAGCATAGAAGTTAGGGAACATTTGCTAAGCACCTTATTCCATGATGATCATAACAATTGGGTAAAAATATGCGATGGTATTGGGGCATATGAAACCAAAAACTATCAACTTTTGATTATTTTTTCAATTTCATTTTTTGGGGGAAAGGGATGGAAATGCAAGCATATGTTGGGTGGGAGGATACCAAATACGAGTGGAATGGAATGATCATGCTCACCACGGGAAGGGGGAAGTCCTTTGGGAGTTTCAAATATGGCCCTGGTGTTTATCCAAGGCTAACTACATGTCAGAAGGAATTGGTTGAGAATGAGTCTCAAAAGAGTGAATGGAATGGAATTGGGACACAATGCCTAAATTACCCTTTTTAAGAATCTTTCCATATAGTATGAGCTAATAATATCTAGATATCTATACGTAATTCTTTTGAGAGTGTAGGTATGCCCTTCCTATTAGAAAATCATGTATGTGGCACTCCTAAAATAATAGATATGCCCTTCCTACGTGTAAGTAGGTATGCACACATAGGATGGGCATACCTTCTTTTGAGAGTGTAGGTATGCCCTTCATATGTGTATGTAGGTATGCCCTTCCTAAAAAAAATTCCTAAATAAATGATGTTGGGTTCACATGACCATGATAATGGGTCAGATGACCATTGATGGTGGTTCATCTGACCATGATGATGAGAGGTGTAAGGAAGTTCCTAAAGTTTCCTTGAAGCAATGTCGGAAATAATTGTGAAAAAATCCCTAAAATAATGATGTTGGGTCCACATGACCATGTGGTTGGGGTCACAAAACCCATGGTGGAGAAGGACCTATAGAGTCCCCAAAATTTTTCTGAATGAAGTTGGTTTGAAGCTTCAAGTATCCACAAAATAATGATTTTTGGTCCACATGACCCTGAAAGTTGTGGTACTTTGGCCCATTGGACCACATGAAGTAGCAAGCCTTCCCCACAAGAAATAATAATGATGTGTCAACCAAGTATGATGATGTGGAAAAATTCCTAAGGCCCCTTTGAGAAAATATGGAGTGATATTAAAGTTTTGGTGAACTGTCATGATGGATCCTTGAAGTGGGGTACTAACCATTGAGACCCCCCTAAAAATTGGAAATCAATTTTTTTAAGCAAGAGTAAAATGTTTTTGCAAAAATGAGTTGGATCCCCCTTGAGGAGTATAAATAAGAGATTGAACTTTCATTTTCAATCAATAAAATTGAATATATCACATAAAATAGTGGAGGAACGAATTTCGGGAGTAGGTCAAGTGAAAAAGGTCGAAATTCTAGTGGAAGATGAAATATTGTGATGAATTATATTTGGGCCTTTTGTTGTGAAATTTGTTTCAGGTCATCTTGGCATTTTTTATATATATTATTTTCTAGGATGATTCATAAAGTATACATGGGATAAGATGATTTATCATTGTGATAAAACTGTGATAGAAGTTTCAGATGCTTATTCTCTATATTTTCGAAGATATGACCTTGGGGAGTTAGGGTTTCTGAATAATATTCAAAGAACCCAATTTGGAATTTTCTTTATATCTTTGATCTAGAAAGTTTTTGAATGTGTTATTTGGAGAGGATGCATGAGATATATTGAAGAATACATTATTCAAGTTTTAGATCCTTTTTATCTAGATTTTCAGAGATATTATCTCAATAAGTCAGGTCTTCTGAATGACTCAAAAATCATCTTTTAAACATGTCAGTTTGGAATTTTCACTATAAGTTTTGATTAAGGTTGTTTCAGAGAGCTCCCCTTGGAGGATATGCATTAGATATATTGAAAATATTGTGGTGGAAGTTTCATATTCTAATTCATTATATGTTTGGATTTATACTTGTTGGAAGTCAGGGTTTGTGATAGTAACAATGATAGTGAAAATTCAAGAGAAGAAGGTTGAATAAATATTTCATAACTTTTGCATATGGTATCAAAATCATAAAATTCTTGGCTCATTGCAAATATTGATGTAATTTATATGTGATGAAATGATATAGGGTTTATTTTGGTTCCATATTGTTGTCTTGAAAAATGTATGAATTGTGTACATGCTCTAGTGCTTCTCTCTCGGCATACTTTATGATGATCTTAGCATAGAACTTGGTGATTATCTTGGCTTATTGTTGGCATAGATCTTGGTGATTTGTCAGCATAGATATTGGTTATTTATTGGTATATATATCATTGTGATTATCTAGGCATATTGTATGATGGTCTTGGCATAGTCCATGGTTATGTTTTGGCATATGGCTCAACTCTTAGAGTGTTCAATGTTTTGAAAATGTCTATTATGTAAAAGTAGAGGATGCAAATGAAATCGATGGAAGATTGTTTTGGGGTATAGATTTGAGGCATGTACATGTTGATATAGTGTGACAGATATTGACACAATGTGACAGTGACTATTGACACAGTTCTGTCGACAGGGGTTCACTTCGCACTGTTGCCAACAAAGACCAACCAAACACCCTTAAACACCGACCCTAAAAGGTTTTACCCTTTCCAGCAACACTCGCGAAGCGAGTGAAGTCTCACCCAAGATGATTAAGGAGGTTGCAGGAACCAGGTTTTCGCAATGGGAGAGGACATGCATTTATTCTCACTCTATCGCTACAGAAACCAGAGATTGTATCTTCGCATCATGATTAACAGTTCATACATTCATTCATCATTCACATAGTCAAAGTGTAATCAACATTTGCACTAATATGGTAAAACTAGCAGTCGCATCAGCAGAACTTAATAAACCATAGAACTTTAAACATATCACAACTAGCAATCGCATTCATCATTCAACATGTACAGATACATAAGAAATAGACATAGCCAAACATATTCGTGCATTAAATCATCAAAAACCTTCGGTACAACCCTCGTAGGGACAGTTCCAAACCACTTATCGCGGATCCATACAAAACTTGCCGAAAACAGAGAAAAACATTACACAATTCATATGCTTCTCCATTGATCTGATTCTAAGATAGGATGCCCGTAAGATTACAATCATAGTCCTATTTATAGCCAACTAAGGTGGTTACAAAACAGTCCACATGACCCATTCCAACTAATTAAACTAATATTGCACTTTTTTCAGCTCCTTGTTCTCTGCGAATGGTCCTTTCTTCCACGGATGGTCCTTTTCGTCGGTGTCGGCTTCCACACTTCATGCGGTCTAACCCCATGCCAACAAGCCCCCAACACAAACCTATGGCTCTCCATTGAGACACCTCAGCTGGACACCTCTGGTACTGCTATGGTTTTCTCTTGTGTACTTCTCGAACTCATCCTCCAATCTCTTGGTCGTTGTCATGTACTTCTCAAACTCATCCTCCAGTATCTTGGTTGTTGTCATGTACTTCTCGAACTCATCCTCCAGTCTCTTGGTCACTGTCATGTGCTTATCTAACTTATCCTCCATTCTATTGAAACCTTCTTCATTTATCCCTTTTGTGCCTGTTTTTGCACTTCATGCTTGCTTTTTCCTGGAGAAAATTTCATCAACGTCACCAAATTGTGAAACAGGACATCCATTCTGGCACATCTATTTCGCACATGTAATTGTCCTTTGCTGGAGCCGGCATGCCTTCGCCCTTGGTTTTCTTGTGGTTGTAGGGACCACGATTCTTCTAACAACTACAACTCACTTAGACATATCGGGTGAGAATCCATCTCTATTCCTCCCAGTTGTCTGCGCAACTTCCTCTGCTAGTTGTTCATGAACAATTGTTTTCCTTTACCTTAGCGCGCCTGGAGTGCTTCCGCTCGAAATGAAATGCACCATTCCAACTCTCTCACTTCCTTATTCCACAGCTTCCTTGGAATTTCTCATTCAACTGATTGAATCTCTTCATAATTTGCATAAGCCTTCATCCTCCAACTCTCTTTGTGTGTATTTATGCTTGTTCCTCATGTCCTTGACGCACGATTATCAATTCATGCGCTAAATATTTCACGTTTTCCTCGGATTCTATCCTCAAGTGTGTCATCATAAACTTCCTCTGTCTTCTGGTGATGCCTCACCACAATAATTATGCTCTGACTGGACTCCCGCGTGCTAAACATCGACGAGCATCCGGTCTTGCCATGCTCCTACTTTTTTTCATTATGATTATTATTATTATTTACAGGGCCATAGTTGATTCTACGGCACCAATCCTTAGTTGGAGTTTCTCTCGTTCATCTGTGTCGCGCTCCTGGGATCTTAAGTTTAACTAATCAGTTGGTTTCTTTCTTAAATCGACATAGATCTTGACTTCACCAGTTTTCTTATCTTGGACCACCATCGGGATGATCCACTCCAATTCCTCCACTAGTTCTATAATTCCTGTGTCCAACATTCTCTTGAGTTCATCTTTCACCCGTTCCTTATACCTAGGATTCAACCTATAAGGTCGCTGCTTTACTGGCTTCACATAAGGTTTCAGTGGGATTTTTACCTCGCCTAAGTCCTAATAAATCCCTTTCATATCCAAGAATTTCGTTGGGAACAAGTCCTGAAACTCATGCAATAGGTCAGTCATATTGGAAATGGACGAGTCATCCCAGTAATCTCTGATGCTCGTGAACTTGGGATTCTCCTCCGACCCAATGTTTACTTTCTTGATTCGCAATGGCTGCTGAAACTTGTCGAAAGGCATATCTGGTGCCTCGAAACTGCGACTTCCTTCTGAATATGGTATATACGTAGCCCTTGGATCATCCTCATAGTTTGGTTCGCCTGTTATGTTGTAGCATTCCATCAGCATTCTTGATGTCGCAGTCTACCAAAGTCCATAGGTTTCTCTGTTGGAACCGCTTCGAATACTTTCTCACGGATCTCCTGTAATGCGTTGTGGATGAAGGGGTTTTTGTCAGAGAAACTAAACGTTTGGATAAATCCAATAGTTAGTTGTCCCCATGAGGTTGTTCCACGTTGCAGCTCTACTACGATATACCAACTTCACGGTACTTCATCCAATGTGTGAATGAATGCGTGGACCTATTCCTGTTTCGCTCGTGGTCCCCATTTGCTTTGACATTCATTCAAATGCTCCTTTGGATCTCCTCTTCCATCATACTTTCTTCCATTGTATCCTGCAGTGTTGTCGAACCTAACCTCCCTTAGGTGTCGACATAAAGACCAGTTTGTGATGGTTGACTTGCGCACCACCCACCATCACATTGGTGTAGCTTTCAGGGCTTCCTCTAAGGGCAGTATTCGTTCTGGTTCTACCACTTTTTCTTCAAACTCGGTGAGAAATGTAGTCAAGTTGGGAAACCCCTCATATGTTGGAAGTGTGCACTCTTCCGTAGCTACCCATCACAGCGACTGGGTGATCCATGCACATATCCTAAACGATACTTCATGTAGGCAGTTCTGCCAATTTTCAAGTGCTTCATCTAAATCTGATGATGTCGAACTGAGGCTGCATCATCCTAACTCTCCATCTATAATAGGATTGATGTAGTCTTCTGATATGTTGTAGAGACTGTCCCATCCCTCCGTGAATTCATCCCTTGTTGGCTCAACATATCTCTACCCTTCTTGGGGATCTAGAGGTTCGACTACCCTCATCTTGCAGTTTTTGAACGACATGGTTCGTTTCTTGAAATTGATAATGGCCTCATTCTCCATCGCCCAATCTATCCCTAGCAGTACTAGATAGGGCCTTGTGTTGTCGACAATCTCTATTACATCGAAATCTGCATATGTTTTGAGTCCTTCGATTTCAAATGGGACCTAGCATAATAGACCAATCGGAGTGACCTTAATTTGATTCACTAGTCGCAGTTGTACTAGGGACCATGCCAACTGTGGTTTCCCCATCGTTTCCTAGGTATGTTTGGTCAAGATGTTTACGTCTGACCCCAGGTCTAAGATGATGGAGTCGACATCAAATGATCCGATTTGCGCAGACATTCTCATTTCTCTTCATGTATTCCTCTTAAGTATTCGCTTGACCGTGCGCTCCTGTTGTGCACCCTCCCTTTGATGAAACAAGCTGGATATTTCTTCCAATGCATCCTTATATTTTTCCAACTCCAGGAAGCTTTTCAGGAAGGCTCTTAAGGTGTTATCCTTTTCTGCGAATTCGCCGCGTCGAATGTCAGCGGCATGTCATAAGTAACTTCTTTCTGGTGAAGAGGTTGCTGCCTCATCTCTCTCATTGCCTCCTGTGCTTTCAATAAAATATCCCTTTTTGCTTCTACATCAAATGTGACATGTTTCCTTGCTGATGGTCGGACTCTAGCCTGTGACCTGTCGGCTCCTGTCACAGCTCCTCCTCGGGTCACTACTCCAACAGTCGCAGTTTGACTTTTGACCTCTTCCGATGTCTTCTGTACCGCTGGTGGTGTATTCTGGTTCTGATTCTGTTTTGGTGGAGGTGAGGGTAGGTTCTTAGTTTTCCACTTCATGATGAGCTGAGGACAATCTTCGACACCATGGTCCACAACTCTATAGTAACTGCACTGTGGGGTTGGATTCAGGAAATCCCTCTAGTAATGCCCCTGCTTCCCACAATTGTAACATATAATTGGTCCTCGACCTCGTCCAGTAGCTCCTCCTCAACCGGCACCAGTACCTCGACATCCGCAGAACCCCCCTCTGAAACCTCCTCACGGTGGCCCTTATGGAGGGTACTGCGGTTGACCATACTGTGGTTGTTGATATTGCAGTTGACCGTACTGCAGTGGTTGATATTGCGGTTGTGGATATTATGGTTGACCACACTGCGTTTGATCATACGGCGGTTGCAGGTTATAATGAGGCTCTTGTTGATTGTACGGCAGTTGCTGGTGTACCGGTGGTCAATCTTCTCCCTTCATGAAAAATGTATCTACAGTCTGTTCTTGGAGTAGTTCGTAAGCCCTACACTCTTTTTTGTCATGGCCAACCGATCGACAAAATTTGCAATACAAATTCACTGGATTTGACACAATCTTCTACAGGTACACGCATTCTTCTGGTCAATGTCCCTTCTTCATATCTTGTAGCTGGAGCATCAAATTTTCCAACTACACTTGTATCTGATCCATGCCTATGCCCGTTTCGCTGATTGGTGAAGCCTCCAGCTTCATTGCAATTTCCAGCGCTTCGGCTTGAGTCGCTACCTTCTATTGCATCAACGACCCACGAATGTGTGGCACCAACCCTGCGATAAACCATTATTTATGTTGCATGTCACTCATCCCAAAACTCACCTTCTCCATTAACGTTTTATACCACTGGTCGAATTCCCATACTGGTTAGTTTGGGAACTACTTGATTTCCTTAAGCTTTGTGATGTATTGTGACTCTGATTTTGGTTTTCTAAATTCATCAATCAATCCCACCTTGATCTGTGGCAGTGTTTTGTCTGGCATTCCTGTCGGTACCTTAGTAAATTTCATAAACCAGTTTAGCATACGGCCCCTAAGGTTCGTCGCTAGCTGTCCCTTTTTGATATTTTCATCTTGGACCTGCTTCACAGTCCATACCGCTTCACATAAGAACCAGTACTTTTCAGGATCCTCGGTCCCGTTACCTTGGAAATTTGGCATTTTAGCGTCATCATTTGCCATTCTTGCACTCCTACTGTTCTTATTTACTGATGCTCTACTCTTATCGCAGCATGTAGAACAACTCTGTGAATAACTTGTATTTCTTCCTACAAAGTTCTTGGTAGTGCACAGAGTTGAAGGTATGTTGTATCTTACGATCCGTCACTCTTCGGCTTCTAGGGTAGCCTATTCGCCTTCTTCTTAGCCATAATAAGGTCGCTTCATCCCTTGTGGTCTTGTTTCACATTCTTTCGTTCCGGTGCCCTCAGGAGACTCTCTCTTAGATCTTCTTCTCTGGTCGTTGGAATATTGCCCCACTTCTCAAGGTACCACAATCTTCCTCAGCCTCCCTTAAAAATTCGTTGTCGCTCATGTCCTCTACCCCACATATTTCTATTAGATATGCATTCACGCGATATCCACAACCTCCACACACTGATCTTATACTCGTTGGAATTCATCCTCATTATTCCCTTTTCGCATACGAGAATATTAATCCACAACTTTAGCGATAGTAGGAATCTCCCTCTAGGTCCTTTAAAATATTTCCTTTCTGCGTTGTTGTATGATTTGATTGTATCAACCGCAAACTCAGTGATGTATCCCTCTAGGATACTGTCTACCTAGAAGTTGATATCCCTCAATACCCTATTGTCAACCCGTTTTAACTGTTGTATCAATTCTGGAGTCCAGTGGTCAGGTTCACCTCCTTGGCAATTGTTCTTCTGAAATGTCAGATGCGCCAACCACTCGTGCAGCAATACCGGGAATTCGCAGAAAAACACATCATGGATATCATAATAGATATGCTTTTGCAACCAGCTGCTTGTCTCCTACCCAGGGTTCTGGTTTTCTCCTTCCACGAATTATTCTGTCTTCTTTTCAAACCAATCCTGAATCTCCGGTTTCGTCGAGTGCCATAGCATGTCGTCTTCTTTCTTCTTCAGGGTCCAAGAAACAAAACCATTTGTTGACACAGTTCTGTCGATGGGGGTTCACTTCGCCTTGTTGTCAACAAAGACCAACCAAACACCCTTAAATTCCGGCCCAGAAAGGTTTTACCCTTTCTAGCAACACTCGCGGAGCGAGTGAAGTCTCACCCGAGATGATTAAGGGGGCTGCAGGAACCAGGTTTCTGCAGTGGGGGAGGACATGCATTGATTCTCACTCTATCGCTACAAAAACCATAGATTGTATCTTCTCATCATGCTTAATAGTTCATGCATTCATTCATCATTCGCATATTCAAAATGTAATCAACATTCGCACTAACATGGTAAAAATAGCAGTTAGTGCGAAATAGACATAGCCGAACATATTCACAACTAGAAATCGCATTCATCATTCAACATGAAAAACCACGGAACTTTAAACATATCACAACTAGAAATCACATTCATCATTCAACATGAACAGATACATAAGAAATAGACATAGCCGAACATATTCATGCATTAACTCATCAAAAACCTACGGTACAACCCTCGCAGGAACAGTTCCAAACCACTTATCGTGGATCCATACAAAACTTGCCGAAAACAGAGCAAAACTTTACACAATTCGTCCGCTTCTCTATTGATCTGATTGTAAGATAGGATGCCCGTAGGCTCACAATCATAGTCCTATTTATAGCCAACTAAGGTGGTTACAAAATGGTCCACATGGCCCATTCCAACTAACTAAACTAATCTTGCGCTTTCGTCAGCTCCTTGTTCTCCGCGAATGGTCCTTTCTTTCGTGGATGGTCCTTTTCGTCGGTGTCGGCTTCTGCACTTCATGTGGTCTAACCCCATGCCAACAGTGACTATAGCATTGTGACATTAACAATGGCATTGTGTCAGATTTCGTGATTGTGGCATTGATATAGAGATATAATGATTGTGACAAGGAAAATGATACAAGTACAAAGACAGAGATACATCTACATGTTTATAGAGACAAAGATACAATTTGCAAAGAAAATAATTGGGGCATTGTTATAGATATAGTGATTTTTGCAAGTTGAAATAGGTATTGATGTAGTGATATAGGTTGATAGAGACAGTGATGCAGGTACAGGTTGATCGAGGAAATGATATAGGTACATATTGACAGAGACAATTATACAGGTATAAGTTGTGACAGTGATATAGTGACAGTGGCAGACTCATCTTATTTTTTATATTGGTGTTGCGGGACGGGGCGAGGACAAGTTGGAGCCTATGATCTCAGGGGGTTAGAACCTCCCTCTATTTGGTGTTGGTAAATAAGGGAGTTAGAGTTTCCTTCATGTTAGAGGTTATAAATTAGGGGGGTTGGATCCTCCTTTTAGTCGGTGATGGTAAATTAGGGATTTGGAGCTTCCTTTAAGTTGGTGCTTGTAAATCAGTGGTTTGGTGCCTCCTTCTAGTTGGTGCTGGAGAATTTGGGAAGTTGGTGCTTCCTATGAATGTAATTTTGTTATTATATAAGAAAAAAATTTCATGGTTTTCTCCCATTTGGGTTTCCACAATAAATCTCTTGTGTAGTGCGTATGGTTTATGTGATGATGAATGGAATTATTAATGTTTAATGTTTACATGATATAATTAATGTTTTAAATGGTAAAAAGTGCCCAATACTGATTCACCCCCCCTCTTACTATTTCCAACAAGACTAACTCTATTTGCATGATGTCATGAGAGTGCCAGACTTTGATATCCTTAATTTCATTATTGGGTTGTGTGATCTTAATAATTATTGGTAGGGAGACCCTACAAAGGTGTGGTTTACTTTGTTCAATTTAATGGTTATCCCCAAGTTAGTTATGAAACAATTAGATCTCCATGCTCTCCAAGCAAAACAACTTATTCTTTAATTGTGATGATAGTATTCCTCTAAAATTTACAGGGAAAGGCGCCCTCTCTGATAACCAACCAATTATTTTATCCATTTCTTGGGGGAGCCAAAATGGGAATCCCAAATTTCAAGCTAGTCTCAATCTCAATGGGAATTTACATCTCAATCCAAATTTCAGTCTCAATCTCAATGGGAATCTCAGTCTAGATGGGAATATCAATAGGAATTTTAATCTCAATGGGAATCTCAATGTCAATCCAAATTTCAAGCTGAATGGGAATATACATCACCTAAACTACCAAATTCAAGAACAGTTTGAAGCTTAGTATCAAATTTGAGCACGGTTTCAAGCCCTTAAAATATAGGAACCAACCTACCAAAGAAATTTTCAAGACACTCACAGTTAAGGAGGTTTCTAATAATAAACCCTCGTGCTCATAATTTTAGGCACAATCAAATGAACTAAAAATGTAGTTTCTCCATAAATGAAAAAAAAGACTTGGCCGAATAGGGCATAAATGCCAGCGAATTGCTTGAATGAAGAAATATTTTCTTCAATGAGAAACGATTTAGGGATCAATACTCATATATTTTAGAGGCATTGGCTCCTCTTAGTGTTTCTCTAATTGGCCTCCCTCTCCCCTATGACACATCCCCATCTTGACCCTATTGCATTAAAATTGCAAATGATGTAATATTGTTATAAAATCGTGGTGAGGAGCTCAAGGCCAAGGCCCCGCCATCGATCTATTGATGCATATGGTTTATGTGCTATCCATGCACAATGGAATTGTGAATATCATGTAAATATTCATTTTAATAAAATACCCACAACTAGCTATGCAATGCAACAAGAGATGGGGGCATGATTTTACAAGGAATTGGGAGGGAAATATTCAAACCCTTGGAGCCAATCAATTCAAGCCAAGTGTCAATGAGAGAACCCATCAAACCCTCAAATACCCATGTTGACTTTTCTACCCAATCATTCATTTCTCCCAAGAGTTGGTTGAGGTAGTTAATGCATTGGGAATGGAGAGGTATGGTTGTCCAAATTCGAGTATGGGCAAGCCACCCTTCATGGAAAAACGTGTTTGGCTTCCTTGGCAAGAAAAGAGCCATGAATTTCTCCCCAAGCCATTACCCATCAATAGTTTTTTTCTCTCTCACGAGTTTGGAGCTTCCTCGACGTTTTCCTCCATGGTTTTTATGTGTTTTCCTTCATTCTCAGCTGGGAGAAGGGCGTTTTTTTTGTTATGTACCAGTGGGGAAGAAGAGAAATCGAATTGGGGTTCCATAGAGACTGCTTTGGTTGTTGAATGCTTAGATAGTTGGGGAAGAAATCAATTTCCTCCCTGTGATTGTTTTTCCCCATCCCACAATCTATTTTTGGATGAAAACGATTTGGGGAAAACCCATGGCCATCTTGTTGTAAATCCCATTGTTTAAAATGTGTATCCATGCCCAATGTTTGTGCTGTTTGTGTGAGAAAAGAGTATGCTGGGGTATGGGTTATGAGTATCTATTGCTTTGGCTTGAGATTGAGTGCAAATATCCAGAAATGAGGAGGGTTCATATTTAGCTTGATGAACCTAGTTGTGGACTGGCTTGGCTTAGAGGAAATGATTATTTGGCTTTGTATGAGCTTGAATGTCCCCTTTTCCTTGTGGAAATCATGCCCAACTCAGGGGTGGTCTCTGAGTGCTGAAATAATAAAGGCTAGGCAGAGACCTACGATTGGGTGGAACGTTGCAGCGACATAGCTAGTTGCTTGGGACCATTTCACTATAAATATAAGTGTTTTTCTGTCTATGTACTTACTTCTGCAATATTTAAATTGATGACTATTTTTTTGATATGTTGTATGCATATGATGTGTGTGTGGATGAAGTTTATTTCTGTTGTGCATGTTTGTTGAATTGCATCTGCACACATTTATTTAATTGTTGTGAATATGTAATGTTTTGGGATGTGTTATGCAAAAGCCCCAAAGATTGCCTCATGTTCCCTTCCTGGAATTGGGTCCGCGGGAGGGTATGTGACACCCTACATGGTGGAAATCCAACTCCTATGTCCTGCGGGTTGCTTTGTTCATTCTCTGTAGGTCCAACTCTTCTCTCCCATTGATTTACCACTGGGTTTCTATCTCAATCTATAATCCTCCACATCAGTGTTGATGATGATCATCACCATCACCATCACCACCATCTAGATCATCATCATCATTATCATCACCAGGATAATCATTGTCATCATAATAAGAATCATTAACATCAACATCATTGTCAATAATTATCATCATAAACACCACCACCACCACCATCATCATCATCATCATCATCATCATCATCATCATGTTGATGATGATGATGATGACATCAATGTTGATGACAATGACAATGTCAGTGACAATGATGATGATGATATTGATAACTAAATCATCATCATTTTCGTAGTCATCATGGCCATCGTTATCATTGTCATCATGACCATCATCACCATCGTAGAGATGATCATCATTATCATAATCATCGTCATCATCAAACAAATTCATTGTCATTATTGAGATCATCGTCATCATCATCACCATCCTGCATCGTAATCGTCATCATCATCATCATCACTATCAACCTCCTCAACATCATCATTGTTAGAAACAACATCATAATCATCATTGTCGTCGTCATCACTATTCATCATCAAAATCATCATAAACAAAAACATCATCGTCATCATCATTATGATAATCATTGTCATCAACATCAAGAACATCATCATCATCATCCTATTTGATTTAAGGGAAATTAGGGGCGACCCTATGCAATTTAGGGAAATATAGGACATACTTAAGATGTCTTGTCTAGATTCTTTATATCCAATTACATATATGCCATTTCAATATGTTGAACTCTTTATGGAACATAGGATAGATGGTTGGGTGTCTCCATGAGTAATACAACTATTATCAAGCAAACCTCTATAAAATTTTCCTTATCATAAGGATTTGTATCTGTAGTAGGAGTATTGTCTCCACTATATTTCCCAATGATATCATGCACACCATTAATGGATCCAATGGTATGTCCAACATTACCTTACAAATCAACATCCTTGACAAACTCAAAATCTGATTATTTTTCCTTCAAGTGTGCTCTAATTACAACCAGGATGTCTTATGCTAGTATCCAGTGCAACTCCAACAGAAGGATCATCCATAGAAATTTGTCCAACCTATCTATCCAATCTCTCAAGCATATCATTTGCAACATCGACATGAGAACTAGAGACCGCATGGGTGTTTGTTATCCCATTGGACACATATTTTGCATCTTTAGACATTGAAGATATAGTTTCCTAGGACGTGGAGTTAGTATTTTCATGTGGATTATCATTCATTGTATTTGCTACAATGGAAATCAAATTTATCTTAGAAAATGTTGGATATAGAGTTAGTATGGGTAGACGCTAAATGGTTGCTTGTTTTTGCAGCATCAATAGAGGAATTCTCGAAAATAACAATGGATCCATCTTTTCTAGACATTATGTTAGCTTCTTTGTATGATATGTCAACAATTTTTGTAGATTGAATGTCTTAAACCAGAGTCTCCCCAGTAGCTTGTATGTAATCATAATCCCCAATATCAACTAGGTGAACATCAACCAATTCACTCTTGTCAACATCAACATCTGCAAATACTAATTCTTCATTTCTAATAGTAGGTTCAAAACCCATAGGAAGACAACTATCTTAGGGGCTTTGACTGGCCCTTTTTGTGGTATATAGGTATATAGTTGATGTATTTCCTCCCTTGAAAATATCAACTTCATAGAGATATGGAACAATAAAGTCGTTGACCCTCTTTGACCCAAAAATACAGTTGGTGTAATGGAACTAGAGATTCCTCCTAGCCGGGAGTTAATCTACCAACAAATAAACTCAGAAAAGGAGTATGCCCTCCTTGTGTCTCAATAGTAACATGGACATTATTGTCTGGTATAGCAGTGATTCCTGACTATAGTAGCATGATTTCTAACCTACAAAGAAATAATGTGTACACTGACTGACGTATGGAGAATAAACGTGTGCCCTTCAACAGTCCCACCACTTACCTTCTCTTGGTCACCATAACACATAATATCATTGATGCATGGTTCTCTCTTCACAAGGGATCAACACCCATGCACAAATAAAATGGAAATTTCCTGATTTTTCTCTCCAAATGGTGCGCCCTCTCCCCATAGTGTTGATTGTGGATAATACTTCACCATCTTACATAAGAGATAGGCAATGAAGAGAAGTATGCTAGATATCAACCACAAATGTGCCCTTATTCACAAAATTACCTAGGAATTAGAGTTTATTGTTTGATGAAATCATTGCAGGGTTTGCATTAAAGAACTTCTGCAATTAATACTTTTTATTATTATTAATGGCTTCCAGTGGACAATGAGAGTGTATGTGAGAGGAGTTGGTAGTTAGAGTAGCATATTTACTGCATATTCTAGTTTTGTTTGGGTATTAAAGGTGCCAAAAGCTAGTTAACCCCAACCATTGGACGCCCATCTAATTCCACAGATCGATGGCTTCAATTCCGAAGCCATTGCAATAGTTTAGGTGGTTGCTAAATTGGATATGAAATCTTTATTGGTATGTTGACCATAGATACTTCTCCAGACTGTTTTTTGTCTCTCTCCAAGGTCGTACTCCCTCCCAATTGCTGAATTTTGAATTTTGTTGTATTGTTTATCTTTTTCTAAGAATTTGGACAGATGTTGGATGTTTTCCCATCATCCAACGATGCCCATCTAATTCCATAGATCGATGGCTTCAATTTCGAAGCCATTGCAATATTTTAGGTGGTTGCTAAATTGGATATGAAATTTTTCTTGGTATGTTGACCATAGAGACTTCACCTAACTGTTTTTTTCTCTCTCCAAGGTCGTACTACCTCCCAATTGCTGAATTTTGAATTTTGTTGTATTGTTTTCCTTTTGCTAAGCATTTGGACATATGTTGGATTTTTTCCCATCATCCATATTGATTGTACCTCTTGGAATGGACTCTATTCAATGGTTGGGAAATTTGACCAATAGAGGGGTCGTACATACCTTCCCTATCATTGTTTTCCTCATTTATTGGTTCTCATCGCTAGCTAGGCATTACATTTTCATATTCAATGTTTTTTTACAAAATTTGAGTGCAATTCTATCTATCATCATTAATCATCTATATTTGTGGAAATAGATTCTCAAGTTATTTCTAGCAGTTATTATGAGGATTGATAGAAACCAAAATAAAAATAACTACCTTCCATCCACTAATAGATGGACACACTAGTGTTCATTTGTTGTGTATTTGTAATCATCGACATCCAAGAACTTGGGATATTGATATCTCATGTATACAAGATGGTTATAATTGCAAGTACTTCATCTTTTGAAATGTGTCTTGGATCTCTACACGGGGATCCATTAGCCATTCTAGGTGTCGTTTCTTGGGAAACTATGAAAAAGAAACTTGTTTTATATGGACTTTATTGACCGCATCTATATATATCAAACTTGTGAAGCTTTGCAAAAGAGTAAAAACAAGTGCATGAGAAAAAATCACCATTTCAATAGAAGAGAGAAATTGTATCTTTAAACGCATGCTTCATCACCACTAAGATATGGCTCAAAAGGCTCAAACCACTAAGATATGGCTCAAAAGGCTCAAACCACTAAGATATGGCCCATATACAATCATCACCCAAATTGGGAAACATGCATTTAACATGGATTTCCCATCAGGTTTAGGGATCCATCCAATGTTAGAAGCATACCATCAGTAGTTTTGCAATGCATCAATGCCTCAGGAACATGAAGAGGATCCTATCCTATTCCTTCTATGATCTAATGTACAAGAGCCACAAATCCTCTAGTGGCTGCAAGTGGATTAATATCTGTTATGGAGAATATACTAACATGCCTTCAAATATGACAACAAACCCTAAAAAGTGATGAATTTGTCAAACAAACTCAACAAAAACTTAGTACGTTGTCTTTCTCTTCATCATTTTGAACTGATATCCACAAGAAAATTGCAACGCTCCCATTGAAATCTGTGCTACCAAATGACCTAGTGGATTATGGTTTTTCCTATTCACAATGGTCTAAATCTGAGCGATTTGAATGTGTTTCATACTCTCTACTTCGGGCATTACTTCATTTCCCTATTGTGATCTTATGACAACTCACAATCTAGTGACCTATCGTGGCATAACTTGTGCACAATCTATGAGCAAAATGTAGCCTCAAAACTTATTGTCTCTCTTTGATTAGTCAAGCTAACAAAATTCTCTTTGATCTGGTATAATATCCTCCTCTACTAAGATATGGTGATGTGGCAGTGACCTCTTAATTTTCAAGACTGGTATCTTCCACTGGTGAATGAAGAATCATTGTATTATCTTCTTAAAAATATGGAACGATATCCTACTGCTTATGACAATTATTAAACCTTTTCGACTACATTAAGAACAACTCCATGACTGTCAACACATGCTCCAATGATAATCAAATCATATTCAAATGCAGTGATGGAAGTTACAAGGTATTTGTTGATCTTATCAAAATATCTCGGCTGCATTGTAATTCAGATTTTGGACTTTGGGCTCTCCTTCATGAATAATTAGATTTGTTTCATTACATCAATCTTTGAAGATTTAGTTCTTTTTTGTGCATTTGTGGGATCTATAATTGAAGAAATTATTGGTTGATTTATTAATTTGATATCTGATTCTTTTATTGGTAGACCCCAATCAATTGAAATGTTATTCTTTGAATTTCTCTAAGTTGTGGAAAGGGTGAACCATTTAATTATGATGTATTCCAAACTTGAAAATTTTGAGATGAAGGCTTTTGAATTAGTTATGGTACAAAATCAAAGGTGAGCTCTTGTTGGATAGAAAGAGTTCATTTCTACTTAAATATTATGGTTCTACATTATCATAGCATTCCCAATGAAAAACAAAAAATTTAGGGTCAACCTATGCTTGTTCTCCTTGTTGAGGAAGGACAAATTCATATTAATAAACATGTTATACTGTGTTATTTGTTGAGGCATGCATGGAATTTGATACATAGGTGGCCTATCCTTTTCATTGGACTCAATTTTCTAGAATAGGTTTTTACGCAAAACAATTTGTGCTTGTTAATCCAGGTTTCAGTCTCTTAATGGCTGGAATTTTAGTCTCTATGTGTTGATTGGTGAATCTTAGACTTGATTTATGATACTCGGTGCCAAAATCTTGGTAATCATCACTTATAATAGCATGTACACTAAGAAACAATTCTTAGTGAAATTGATTGACACATGATCATGCTCAGGTGCTTTCTATTTACTCTATTTACATTGAATTTGTTCCATCTCGAATTGATGTACTCTAGATTATGAATCCCAGACTACAGTTGCCTTAGTTTCTATGGATATTTGGCGTTTTGTTCTTTCTTTCAACGCATGATAAAAATACCATACTTCTATGTCTTTCTAGAGAAATTTATTCATTTGATTAGATAATCCAAGAGTTTGTTGCTAGAACAATACTTCGGGAGTTTTATTGTATGCTAGGATACTCTTTTTTATTATATATATACGCCTTCTTAAATTTAGCTCATGATGTTATTTGGTCCTTGCCATGTTCCGGTATCACTGTGTGGACTCTGGAATTCGATGATTCTAAAATATACCAACTTAGAAGGCACAAACATTATATTGAGTTGTGGCTGCAATAGGTTAGGTTGTTCAGTTTTTTACTTGACTTATATTTCTATATCCCAACTCCCACCTTTTATTTTGCATGCCTTAGTAAATAGCTAAACTAGCTATTTGTATTATATAGTGCAGAATTGATACACAATTATTGGAAATTATAACCAATCCATTTCCTATGGGAAAGGTGATACAGCCGATCCAAAACAGGTCAATGGAGTCAAAATAAAGGCAAAAAGGATAATTTATCCTACGAACCTAGAGAACCATGAACCACTCTAATACCTAGAGAACCCACATGCCAATTAGAAGGAAAAAGAAGGTGCTTAAAATGGCCAAATGATATGGCAATAATTTATAGGGAAGTTATAGAGGATCCTGGTTGTTATATAGAGAAGTTAGGCACCCAACAATGACCATACATGAGGTTGTCAAAATAACAATTCTTAGTTCTCCTTTTCTTATTATCTCATCATTCTAGCATGGAATCTACATCAAAGTTGAGGGATATGCACTTAATAAATTACTGAAAAATTGCCTATGTTGTTTTGCATGGGGCAAATTTTCAGGAAGGTTTTAATCTCTGTAGGATTTGTTTAGATGCATACACCAAAATTGATTGCCAGGGCTACTTAAATAGGTTCTTTTGTCTTCAAATTGTATTACAAAGGGAAACTTGCTTTTTTATACCAGTCACCACAACTACAAAAACATATGCCAATATGTGCATACTTTGGAAGAGTCTTTGAAATCGACCCTGTATTTAGGGAAGAAGATTCATTTACACATAGGCATTTGTGTGAATTTAGAGGGCTTGATCTAGAAATGGAAAGAAAAGGGAATTATTTTGAGGTGGGGTAACTTTTTGTTGTTTTGGTCTTGAGATAATGTCAATGATGTAACTTCTATATTTTTTTGGCGCTTTTAAGATGCCAAAAATCAAATGTTATATTTTTACTTTATTTTTAATCATGAGTGGGATGCAGGTATTAGACATTCTGGATAAGTTATTTATCACTATATTTGATGGATTGAATGAGAACTGCAAGAAGGAGCTCCATGCCATAAATCAACAGCATCCTTTTGAACCTCTTAAGGTACGAATTTTGAAATTTTCTTATTGCATTGGATCACATCTTGTGTTTCTATGCAAACTGATATTAATATAGTGGTTGCAGGTAGTATAGTCAACCAATTGTTATAAATATACATTAGTTGCATGCCAAATATTGCATAATCCCCAATACTGTGGATATGTTTTGTTGGGACAACTGGTGCCTGAATCATCTAGAAGGATTTGGTTTACATGGTTCATTTTAAATTTTTGTTCAACTTTGGAAAAAATGAGTTTGACTATGATTGCATGAATGTGCAATAGTACTTGCGAAAAACTTTGCATCTTCTAAACTTTCAAGAAGGTGTACAAATGCTCAAGTTATTTTGCTTACTTGCCATTGATTTACATTGGAGGGAACAGAGTGTCAAGTGCTTTGAGAGAGAGAATTAAAGATTTTCTTTCTTTGCAATCTTAAATGTAGAAAGAAGGTACTTGGGCTTGATTAAAGATCAATTTGTGGTTAAGAGAATGCAAGGTATCTGGAATATTTCCCTTGTTCCCTATTTAGTCCATACAAAATAATTCTCTGACAATAATATTTTTTATATCGAAAATATGATTCATGTTTGTATACCTTGGAGACATATTACATCAGGAGCATATTCCTTTTGATATCCAAATTTGGAACTCTCTATATGGCCTTAAGTAGTTGTCTAATTGTTTACATGTGTTGAATGTCTTGTTCAACATACCTTGTTTGTGCCTCATATCTCAACTTCACATATGTTTAATGCATCGGACCCTAGCTAATGTATTTGTTCATAAAATTTTGGGCCACTGACATTATATGTAGTGGCAGGAAAAGTTACATGGTAACGCCTAGTATTTAATTCTGGAATGTTTTTTTCAATATTTGTTATGTGGTCATTAGATTTGACTTGCCTGCAATATGTGGTATTCTATATCATACATTTTTTTTAATTGTATGAATGTGGAAATGTCATGACATTCTTCGTAGCTTAAGTTTGAATATAGTTTTGTGGCCCTTTTGTTTCTCATGGGTCCTTTTTATTATGTGTTATGTTTGATTTTGAAATGTGATACATCAAAGTTGGTTTAAGTTCTCCCCTAACTAAGTATTTTTATATGTTATGATTAAATTTTGTATCCCTCTCTTATATATATGAGCAACCTCTTTTAGTAGCTGGAGGTTCCTCTGGGGTGATAAGTATAACGAACCTTGAAAAGAAAAGGCTACAGTCTATAATGAAAGATGCCCATGATTCTTCAGTATGTTCTCTTCATTTTTTTGTAAATGATCCTATCCTCATGGGTTCTGCAACAAATAATTCAATCAAGGTAAAGACTAGTCTCAACAATATGTGTTGTTTGTTTAGGTGGAGGTGTTGTTCCATTTGAAGAGTTACTTGTATTTTCTTCAATTTTATATTGGGTTAACATTTTTCAACTACTCCAATGCATGGTATTTTTCTTTTCTTTATGTATTTTTTTTTCTTATTTTTTTAAACTTTGGTTTTCTTTTGCTTAAAATAATTTTCCCTTCTCATGTTATGTATGAATTTCATTTTGAGCTAGTTAAAAGTTTATTTAGATCTATAAGTTAGCTTCTATGGAGGGTCAAGTAGGATTATTGCCTTGAATACACCTCTTGATCTTGTGTGATAGAGTGTGTTTTAGTCTATTTTTTTCTTTACTCCAAAAGAAAAATAAAACCTTACATTAACATATACAATATGACTTGTTTTCCTACGAGTTGCTCTTGGAGTTAGGTTCCATACTTAGTCAAATAGAGTGCTCCCTTTCCTTTGTTGTGACCATAGAAACTTTTGAATGATACCATGCTTGTGCCTTAGATAACCGATGTAAAATTATATAACATATTCTATTTAAGGGTGCTAGATCAATGGAAGAGCACTTGCCTTATAGGCAAAGGTTAGTGGTCTGATTCCTCTGTGCCCTATATATATTCTGAAACCATTAAAAATAAATAAATTACCACTACAAAAATAGAGACAAATGACCCAAAATACGACCAAAATCCGCATATCAATGACCAATGGTGGCAAACTAGTGGTCATTGATCACGCAACCAAAAATGTGGTCATATTTAGTTTGGTCGTCTATAGCTTATCTTGTGGTCATATATTTGGTCGTATATTTGGTCATTAATTATGACAGTTAATGACCAAATATTTGACCAAATTAACGACCAAATATATGACCTCAAGATCAGTTATAAATGACCAAGCTAAATATGACAGATTTTTTCGTCATGTGATCAATGACCGCTAATTTTTCACCAGTAGTCGCCAAATCAAAAGTGGTCATTTATATGCGGATTTTGGTCATTTTTTTGGTCATTTATCTCTCATTTTGTACTAGTGGAATGGCCAAAAAACACCGTTTAGAGATTCAAAACAACCCTAGGAGTTTGGGACCTGAAAAACCATAGAAAATTGCCAACAATATGGAAAACCATTGTAAATTAATGGAACAAGTGGGTGGACACCAGTATCCACCTAGATCAATCATTGACTAAATTTTTTTTCTCTTAATTATATTTTCAATATGCTATCGTGGACCACCAAAATATTTGTATGTGGAAGTTGTGACCTCGGGAAGTTGATGTATCAACTAGACTCATTAGGGCCTTCATTCTTTTTTTCCACTTCATCTCCTATTGTTAGTTTTTGGGATATTTAGGGTTTTTCCTCTTAGGATTTATCAATTTATCCTAAAATGACATATTTTAGCCTCTTGTAATGGTATTATTGCAAAATACCATAGTCGACACATCTCTCTTCAGAGATAAGCTACCACCATTCTAGTTGGTATGTATTACTTTGGAGTTTATAGTATTTTTCCATTTCATTCATTAATAGAATTTGGGTTTTATTGCGGTTTTATTGTACTAATATGCTCTCACCAACCTTTTTGTGTGTGTGTTTCCATTGTAACTTTTTCCTTCATTTTTTTCTCTAAATAACCTACATCAAGGAAATAATATTTGTTTGTGTTGTGATTGCTTCATATATGATACTTACACCACATTTGTCTAAGATAAGGAAAGGGTTAGAATTTGATTCCTTGTGATTAGTTGTATGAGTACTTATCTAAGGAGAGGGCACCTCTTTCTCCTCATGCAACATGTGTGAAGGTATGTATGGCTCTAGAGGAGGGTTTATTTGAGGTGAGTTTGGAGATTCAAATCAATAAACATGTTGATGAGGGAAAGGTTTCCTAACAGAGTATTTAAGGTAAAAAATTCTCTAAGCATTCTTTCATCAAGTTGTCACATGTAGGAGATTAGTTTATCATAATTCTTACATAGGGTAGGTGGTTATACATTTTCTTGGATAGGAGGGGGGGAAGTTGTAATATAATATTGGTTAGGAACAATGATGGGTGTCATGTTGGCATTAAGTGGTAGATATCCTCCATGGTTAACTTGGTTCACATAAGATGGTTTAATTCCACCTTTATTATAAGGCTAGGTTGGAATTTTTGTATGAATACTCATATTCTTACTAAAGGGGGATGGTAAGAATATTGATTCGAATGAGGTGAAATACATTGGCCATGCTTTAAGGATATATTTGGTTGAACTTAAGAATATGAATGGTGCGAGGAAAAATGAGATGGAAATAGTAAAAGAAGAGGACTTTGTAGTATGAATGGAAAATAAAAATAGAGAATAGAAAAGAGATGAGGGATCCTTCATTTAGTGGAAGAGAGAAGGGTTGACAATAAAACCTAACTGGAGTTTCCATGAAGTAGAAAACAAATGAACTCATTCTTCCACATGAATCATGATGACATGGATGGAAGACCACCCAAACACACACACAATTATAAAATTGGAAGAGAAGAGAGTGTAGTATCCACTAAGTTTTAGGGCCAAACTAAGAAACCCTAGTGTAATGCAAAAGAGGATGAAGAGAAGAGAGAAATATATTATATTAATTAGGACCTTTTGATATTATCTATAACAATCTAGGGAAATAGGTGATTAGGGTAATTGTATTAGGCTTCATTCAAGGTTTTACCAAGAAATTAAAAATGAGATTAGACCAACTAATTGTGGTTAATTAACAAACAATTCCTTTAATGAGATAAAAATTATAATGATGGAAACAAACATACAAGATGAAAGAGAGATCACCCAAAATTTGTTCATATAGATGAATACTATCTATGGGATGAATGAAGAGTTTTGATAGTCCCCAAGGGTGATCCATGCCTCATAATGATCTACATGTACTCAATGCCCAATTCCTACAAGAGAAGGCTTTCCTTGATATCCAATACAAATAAGTATATGAAATAAAACCATTAAATAGTCTGGATCTACTATTTTTTTTCAATGGTACACATCATGGGAAACCCTCAGGTACTTCCCCTCATTTCGAGGATGGTACCCAAGGTAAAACATCGGCCCTGATTACGGGCCTAACCCGGTGGGGACATCAAGTGAGGCCCTGCATAGCCACCCGGGGATTTGACCCTAATACTTTATGCTTGCGATTACAACACTCAACCACTTGAGCTAACCCACCGTGCTATTCTGGATCTATTATTACAAAGACAAACAATGAATTATGTAGAAAAAATAGACCTATTTATCTTATAGGATACAATACATCTCTTTCCCTAATTGTGATGGAACATCCCTTGAGTATTTTGGGTTAGAAATTCAATTATATGAGTGGAACTATGCCAATGAAGATTCCCTGGGATGAATCAATCAAACCTACAATATTTGAACCAAGATGGCCTAGGAGTCCCTATAGAGGTGTTGGAGATGAAGCACAAGCAACTCTAGGGATTTATAGAGTTAGAAGGAGATCAAAGACTAACTGAAGTGTATACCTATAAAATATTTTTTTTCAAAGATAATATATTGAACCTTAAATGAGTTTAAAAGGGCTTTAAAAAGGGGAATATAAGGGTATAAATAGTAAGGATCAACATAAAAGCATAGAATAACATTGGATTAGTCATCAGGGTACCTAAATCATGCGAAAATATCATACTACACACTTTTACTATGTGTTGTGGGTTTTTTTTATAATGGTATCATAGATTTTTTGGCCTAAAACAACTTCTATTACACAAATTGTGGATTTACAGCACCACTAAAGGAATCCATAGTATGGCCAGTTCCAAAAAGAAGAAGTTTTAAGGAATTTGACCCCCAAGTTGACTCTATAAATAACAAGTCCCAAATGGGTTTGGGTAGTTATGGGCCAAATTTAAGGGATCCTAAGTAACCATGGACCTGATTCAAGGGGTTTTCACTTCTAATTATACCCATGAAGTTAGGAAATTCCCAAATGGGTGCCATACATGGTTAAAACAAGTCAAACTAATGGCCAAGTACATGGAGAACCCAGGAAACGTGAATGTAATGAACCCATTTAAGGACTACAAATCCCGTTGAGATCTCATTTATAACTTAGGGTGAGAGAAGGTCCAAAAAGATGATCCATCACATTAGAGCAATAGTTCATAGGTATCATGCCATCATTAAGTAGTTCATGCATCAAATACAAATAGGAGAATGTAAATAAAGAATCCAAAAAGTAAGAAACCATCTATGGCACCTAATAAATATGACACTAGTATAAAATGAATAATTAATGACTAAAAAAACAACTAAAATTTGGATATAAACGACTATTTTTTAGGCAGTGACTAATGGTAACAAATTAGCAGTCTCTTTCCACCCAACTAACTTAGTCGCATATCACTTAGTCATTAATTGATTACTTAATGACTAAGTGATATACAACTAAGTTATTTGGGTGAGAAGAGACTGTTAATTTGTTACCATTAGTCACCTCAAAAATAATCGTTTATATCCAAATTTTAGATGCTTTTTTAGTCACTAATTATCCATTTTGTACTAGTGTATATTTCTCATAATATTGTTTTGTTTCCTGTATGCTGGAAATTAATCTTGGTTCATACAAAGCTATCTATAATAGTTCCAAACAACAAAAAATGTAGCAGAACATAAGAATGTAAGCTAACATAAGAATGTAAGCTCAAGGAGATATGCATCAAGCATGTCCTTAAAAGAGCATTCAAGTTCAACCCATTATCACTATAAAAAAACATAGGTATGTATTTATACTTTATAATGTATCACCCCTTAGATGGCTTTAGATAGAACAAAAACCTATCGATCCTAACTTAGCTTCACTAGGAAGCCTTGTGATGCAAGAGCATCTATCCCAAGTCAAACTAATAATAAGACTCTAGAAAATCAAGATCTTGTAAGAGGAAGTGGGTTCCTCATTCTCATTGTAAATACCATGGGTAATGATATCTAGAAGACTAGAAAGAGTCAAAGTGGTTTAGTTGACAGAGTCATAGGAGATTGTTAGGGGTTTTTGTTGATATTTTACTAAGAATAGGATTAATGAACTCGTTTAGAGGGTTCTAGTTGTTTCTCTATGACTTTTAGACTCATCAAAGCAGTGTAAGCATGTCATAGCAAATGGATCTAGGTGATTATAGTTAGAGATCTGAGAGATAGTTACACCGATAGGTGTTTATATCTTAGAATTAGGGGTGGACTACCACCTATGATTTTCCTAGATTGAAGGAGGATGGGACCGGAGTATTTTTTAAGGATTCTAATATTATGCTTAAGTATAGTATTCTAGGCGATTATTTTGGATTCAAAAAATCAAATATATAGATAGGTAGGCGAATATTAAATATGAAACATACAATTTACTAGTGAAACTTGTAAATCGTGGAAAATATTATGATAAAAAAAACATATTTATGTAAATATAGGCGATATTAGATAGTCAAATGACCAAATCGCGAATTTATTTTTTGAAATAAATTCCCAAAAAATAGTCAATTGGTGAAATTTTGCCCCTAAAAATTACCCTGGATGGAACAAGTGTACTGTCCAAATTGATTTTATGGTTGTCGTTCAAAATTCGAAATAAACGATTATAAAAAAATAAATATAAAAAATAAGTGGTAGCCGATACATGGATAACTAGTAGCTCATGCATGGATAACAGGTAGTTATAGACAATCCATTTAGCTAGCCCATGCATGGATAACAAGTAGTGATAGACAATCCATGTAACTAAAGAAGGTAACAGGTAGTTGAGGCATAGAAACCAAGTGATTACAACTAAGCATGGAGAACAAGTAACAAATAACTTGTTCATGGAACTTAACTTGTGACCTATTGGTGTTCACCAGCCAAAAGTTAAGTGGATGTGCTAGTTAAGATTTATTGAGATTTTCCCTCAAGATTAGGAAATCAATCCTATCTCCATGATTCGATAATCTTGTTGATTGCATAAATAGACCAATACAAGTCTTTTATGGGCGTGCTAAAGGTCACTAGAAGTGTGTAACAATCCAATTGGGAGTGATTATATGAAATGAATAAGAATCAAATTAATATTCTTTTCATACGTTTTCTTCTCTTTCCAGAAGTTCAAGAATAAAATTTTGCGATTGCTAATTCAAGTATATACTCATAAGATTAAACTAGCAATTTTCCTAAGAAGGTGCAATAATACGCCAATAAGTTGTTGTTGTTATGTATAGTAGTAAATGGCACACGCGAATCACATTTAATATCTTGGAAAGATTTCTCTGATTAATTCCTCTTGCAAATGTAGAAAAAATACCTTCAAAAGTGAAAAGATACAATCTAATAAAACTAAAACCAATTCAAGAAAGGGGAAAGTGTGTCCCAATTAAAAATAGAACTTTTTAAGTAATTTTCTTCTCATGTAAACCATCTTATAATAAAGGACTAATAAATTCTAAAATGTTGCAAGAAAAAATCCATTTCATGGGAATAATTTACCATAGTGCAGAAAGCAAAACATAGGAAAGGTCTAGAGCGAAGGTACAAGTCTGAGTATGCCTCTTAGCAATTCAAGAGATAGGTATAGCAGATATAAACACTTCAAATGCTTAAAAGTAGATGGAAATAAATAAAAAAATCTAACAACGAAGATAACAGTGATACATACAAAAAGTCAGTAAGTACATAAAGCCAATGAATATGTGCAAAATGTTCTATACTCAACAATATACCCAATTTCAAAATTGACCTACTGTTTTATGAGGTCAAAGCTAGAGTTATCTATAGCTTTAGTATAAACTATGATATGTTGTTATACATATTAATCAAATTAAAAAAAAAAAAAAAGCAACCCAATAAAATTTTCAACGTGGAAACAATATTCCAAGGAACTAATCTCAAGTGAGCCTCTGTGTTGCTTCATTGGCCATTGTTTTCGCCTAAGATTTATTTCCCATAATACCACCTACCCATTGTCATTGGTATTCATTGAACTTTTCATTGATGTTAGCCTGCAAGAAGAGTACTAATTTATTACTAAGTTATATAATTTTGATTTATGTTGCAGTAATTGATGAATAAAACATACCGACTCATAACAACGTATTTGCACACCTTTAGTGCCTCAACAATTCTATTAGATTTCATTGTGTCCTTGTTTTTAACAAAATTCAAGCACATTGAAGTTGTTATCATTTTGTGCACACTCTGTAATAAATACTTACATAATACAAAATTTATGCATATTAGTTTCCTATGGCAATCATACATTACATAGAAATTGAACTTATGTGAACTTTTCCATGTTCACGAGCAAATGGAGATTAAAATTATTGATACTTGTACAAGGTGTGGTTTCCCCTTGATAATTGCACATGGGATGTTCATTTTTCTATAAAGTGCATGAAGACATACTAACAATCATATTGGATCAACATCATGTGCAATAACTACCAATTGAGCTTTACATTGAAAGCACATAAATGATCATTATAAAAACTCAGAAGGACAAATAAAATATCAAATGTTGCTAAAAGAATACACAATAGTTAACAACCCAAAAATGAAAGACCTTTAAAGAATTCATATCAGATATATGTGAACAATTACAATTGCAATAACTGCTCGATGAGGTAAGTTACATGATTGATCCCACATTGCACAACAATAGGCTTGTTTACTCCAACAATCTCCCCTTATGCCTCAACCTGGGCTTTCTTCGGAAGCCTTTCCTTCTTTGCAATTTTATTTGTTGGCTTGTATTTAAGGAGTATCTTAAAAATTTTGGAAGCTACATTAAAATAGAAAAAAAGCATGAACCAAAATAACCAATATAAGTTACAATACACAATTTAAAAAAAACAACATAAGATAGTAGACAATAAATTATACAAATACTCTGAGAAGCTCTAAGTGGGAAACAAAAAACATGAATGCTTCAGATATTATTTCATAATTAAAAGGATAAAAGCATTCCTCCATAATTACAAGGCCAAAAAGAAGTTGAAAGAAAAACAATTCTGGTTCAAAAAAGTACCGGTGCAATATAATGTTGCTTCACAATTATCCATGTTCATAGACATAAAGAGTTGATTAATCAGGCATAACTTCACTGTTAAATAACTTATAACAGTAGTCGGAAATGAATTCCTAAATGACCATTTTAATAACATTTTAATAAATTTTGATTCTCAAAGAGGAGTTCCTATAGAGCAAGTAGGTTTACAATCATGTAAAAAACAATGTTCCACCAAGTTTCTAGGACGCTGGAGCGTGGGAGTGGGGAAACACACATTGTGAACGTGTGGAGACCACCCCCAAATTTAGGGGGTGGGGGGACGTCGAGGTCTTTAAAATTATTAAAATATATATAATTTATATAAATCCCATCATATTAACATATAAATTCCTCATCCCATCACCATTTACATACTAAAACTTGAATACAAAATACAAAATAGTAAATTCATCATAGTAAACACGGTTGTCAATTCATCATCGATTTATGAATCATTTATCATTTGAGTATTTGAATTAACCATTGATAAATTCTAAATTTATATACATGCACATCTTCCATTATAGATTTGAATTATAAACATAAACAATAGACAAAAATTCAAAATATTAAACTCATAAAATTGAATCATAGACTTATCACGTAGTCTTAAACACCTTCAATTTTAAAGAGTCAAAAGAGTGATGAGACAAAGACTCAGTATGAGTTCAACAATGACAGTATCTACTTCTAGAGTCACAAGTTAAATTGAAAACTAACAATGGACAATGAACACTGAAAATAAAAGTACTGAAAAGAAAGTTGAAAGCATCAAAAGAGCATCGAGGAGATAATTCCATGGATTGGTCCTCCCCATGCATCCACTGCGTGAAGCCATCAGGACCATCAATGGGAGTGTCACTATCTGAGTCAGAGTCACTCTCATGAGTGACCAATGGCATACCAACGAAACCATGCTTTCTTTTGTTTTTTAAGTTAAAAAAAAAACTGAAAATCATGTGGGGGCATTTGAGTGTCCCCCTTTTTCGTGAGGGGACTCCTAGAATCCCCCACCTATCTAATACGTGCCTTGTGTGTTTCGTCAAGTTTTCGGGAAAAGGGGACGTGGTGAAATGTTTCCCAATGAGTCCCCAAGCCCCCTGGGCATGGGAAATGAGGGGAGCACGCCCCAACCTTGGGGGAGGTGTCTCCATGGAAAAGTGGTAAGAAATAAACATATATGTGTGTGTGTGTGTGTGTGTGTCTGAAACGTTTCCCAAGGAGTCCCGAAGCCCCCATGGCATGGGAAATGAGGGGAGCGCGCCCTGACCCTAGGGGACACGTCTCCATGGAAAACTGGTAAAAATTAAACACACACACACATATATATATATATTCTCAACTACAAATAAACCAAGTTTAGGGTCACCATACCCATCAAGAAGCACCCAATTATCAAGAGGTTTCTTTGAAATCAATATAAAGTCTTTCGACACAAGACCTAGAAGGAAGGAAGGAAGGCAAGACATAAATATAAATAGTTTCACAAACTTGGTGGGTGAGTCGAGTGGATGTTCATATGTGTACCTTTTATTCTTTCTGACATTGAATTTGGGAAGAGAAAACAAAGAAAGAATTAATTCAACTAAGAGAAGATCAAATGGTTGGTTAACACCCTTCAAGAGGCATTGTACCTATCTTATTCACATTTTTAAAAATTGGAGGAACTAAGGTTCCTGTACCTATTTGATTCCCATTTTTGCAATGGAGGAGTTAAGGACCATGTACCCATTTGATTCACATATTCATAAATTGAAGGTTGACTCAAGTGGAAGTAGAAAAAATAATGCAGAGCATATGGCACTAAAACTGTTCCTTATGTTGGTTGTTCATAAAGGAGTTCAATTGATGGCTTTTAATTGACTAAAGAGGGTTTGTTTATTCATTTTTTTCTCTGAGGCCAATTTTTTTAGGTAGTCGTGAACAACTAGAGAAGACTTCACTTGCATGAATTCAGAGATGATCAATGTGTAGTTATGTGCCATGGATCACTCTAGGAGGATCACAAATCTCTGCTTCAACGGAGAATCATCATTTACAACAGTGAAGTCCAAGCCAGTTCTCTTCCTTATTCTCTTTCTATTTCTAGCACAAGGGTTTCTATATCTCTTTCTATTTATAGCACAAGGGTTTCTAACCCATTAAAGGAATTATTAGTTAATTAACTTTAGTTAGTTGGCTCTTTTTCCTCATTTAATTTGTTGGTAAAACATAATCTAAAACCTGATTGAAGTACTATAATGACGTACAAGGTAAGATCTTAAAGTCCTAATTAACTTAGTGGCTTTCCCTCTCCCTGGTTAACATAAAAATGCAGAGGAACAATCCCACAAAATGTTATCATTTATTTGAAGGGCGTTTGGAGGTTAAGCATAGCCATGACAATGGTAACATTCTGGGCACACAATAGCACAGCGAAGGTTCCAGTTCCTAGGCTAAAATCCAGACCTATTCGGATCTCTCCAGAGGCCTTGATAACTAAAACCGTGTCCACGTTGAACTCGGCCATATTATTATTCTTTCTGTTTGTTGTCCAACGCCTCGACTCATGGCCCGCGATATCGAAGTAGTCAACGCACTTGAAAAAACACTTTGTAGCATTTTTGGAAATGAGGTAGGTGAATCCCTTGCACTTGTAGTGGTTCCACCTGATGTTCCCGTCTCCAGGGAGAGACCAGAGCGACGGCGGGACGGGCAGTGGGTGGGTGTAGTTCTGTTGGAAACTTTTGTACAACTATTCTAGTTTACAAGGTCCTATTCTGAGAGATTGGTTTAAAAAATCTAATCTATACTCTATTGGTACAGGGACAAGGGAATTTAAATTTCTTCCTATTTGCAATTTTTGCTACATTTTTTTTGAATCTGCTACTCTATTTCTCTTTACACACCTGCATTTATTACAACTTCCATGATCATGGTCGAATTGTGAACAAAGTGTAAGATATCCAACATATTATCTAACGAAGCCACGATCTCCACCAATAGATTACTCTGATTCCTTCTCTTTTCCTGCAGCCTCATTGTGCAATCTGAAACATACATGAATTAGTGTCATTTCACAAAGGTTCAGTACTATGGATTACGACTTACTCCAAACTACCTCGTAAGTTCCCGTAAGTCAAAAACAATTTTATAATGACATTTTGCATCAAGATTAGAATGTGTATGTTTTGCATTAGGAGATGCACTTGGATCATATTTCATTTTTCTTTATACTTTAATGAAATTGTTTTTAATTCAAAATTAGTCTAACATATCTTCCTGTGCAAAATGAGATGTAGGTAAAAACAGATTTTAAAAATACCTTAGGGATACTTCAGAGAGCACTAGAATCTATAGGATTTAGCCAATCCTAGCTGGCGATAACCTTAACAGAAAACACAGAGAATGTTGTGATATGTTTCTGAAAAGTGGCCCTTCACATAATAATTTGAATAAAAAGATCTAGTGATATATGCTTGTCTGGGTTTTCAACTGAACAATACAGCGTAGGAAGTTGTTTCCAAAGATCTATTTCGCATCATATAAATACAAATATAAAAGGGAATCTTCTTACCTTCTCTATGAGCATTGAGTACATCATCTCCATTCCAACCATCACCAGCAATTTGTGGAATAACTTCAACATATTGAGCACGCACACTACCACTTAAGGTCATTGGAGATGAATCGTGAATCTGATTCTTCTTTTCAACTTTGCACCCACCTCTGCTCCTTGGCAATTAAATATACCCAGTATTCTAGTATATTTGTTTAGGTTCCATATTTTCAACAAGCTGAAAAGACAAATGGTCATTTGGCCAAAAAGAAAGAACATAACGATCAACAAATTTTACATGTTAGTGACCAAGATACTCTGATATAGAGCCCCTCCTTTTCCCATCTCTGGCTTATGCAAAACGATCCATCAGGGAAGACTACCTTTTTCAAAATCCCAAAGTAGTGAACTCCTAGCTTGTCACTGAAATTTAAAACGGCCAAAGGAATAATTCCAAGAGATGAATCTCTTTGAAAACTACCTCCAATTTTCAGTTAATCTGATATAGTTTGAGCTTCCCACTGCTTCGAAATGACCAAACAATGTCTTTGTTGGTATCTGTGATAATCTATAGGGATCTAGAAACTGTAACAAACTCACAATCTAACTCTCAAGATTATTTGCAAAGAAGAAGAAGCATGCATTCAATAATCACTCATAAACACAGAATAACAGACAATGTCAATATCATACAATGAATAATGAATGTAGAGAATTTGTTACAATAATCAATGATGAGGCATAATATAGGATTGGAATTATCCAAGTAGGGCATTCGAATTATGAGCTCAAGGTCTAGCATGAATAACTATGGAGACATCAACTAGTCAGCAGTATCAGTCATGAGTGGTAAGAGTCAGTCAAGTGTGTCTAACTGATTCTAATAGAACTAACCATCCATAAATAAAGGAATGGAGACTCTAAGTGGAGTGCATGAGGCTGTCTAACTCAAATTCTAGCTTGGATAACAATGGAGACATCATCCAGTCAATAGTATCAGTCATAAATGGTAATAGTCAGTCAAGTGTGTCTAACTGAGTCTAACAGAACCATCTAAGCATAAATAAGGGAATGGAGACTCCAAGGAGGGCGCATGAGGTTGTCAAATAGTCGAGTGGAACTCTGGAACTAGCTATCTAGGAGCTATAAGCATTCAGTATGAGCAATCAGTGGAAGAGATACTCAATCAATGTACTACCTGAATGATAACTCCCGGTAGGTGAGATAAGGTGCCCTAACTGAGTGATAACTGAAGGTGGGTGAGTAAGAGTGCTCTAACTGACAGTGGTAGGTGAGAAATGGCACACTTTCCAAGCAGATAAGTCAAGGAGAGCGCATTAGGTAGGTAGGAGGTCAATTGAGGGGTAAAGACATGCTCTGAAGAGCTAGAAGCAAGCTCTAGGTGCTGGGGAGGCAACCATAATGATGATTGGATGCATGCAGTGGCATGAAAATGCATGCAGCATGCAGTTTTACATGCAAGCATGAAAAATATAAAAATGATGGTGTGAATATTCTAACATTATCATACCTATAAAAGGTAGCATAAACTGAGTACTTGCATAGAACCCAAATGCTATAAGCTAACACATTACTCTTACAAATAAATCTCAAAGGGAAAATTGAATGAAATTAAATACCAAGAGCTTTGAACAGATGGCATCTACACATCTATTGCAAGAAAGTAGATCGTACAGGGACCTGTTCCTGTTTCCCAAATAGTTTCACTCAATGAACCTATGTTCTATTATTTTACCTATTGTATAGTAGAACTAATGCATCTCCAAAAGGAATAATGTCAAGAGAGAAATTTCCTTAAAAACTACCTCCAATTTTCACTCAGTCTGATATAGTCTAAGCTTTCCACTACTCTGAAATAGCTAAACAATTTCCTTGTTGGTATGATACATGTAAAAGGTAACATAAACCGAGGACTTGTGAAGACCCCAAATGCTATAATCTCACACATTACTCTTGCAAATAAATCTCAAAGGAAAAATCAAATGAAATTAAAATACCCAATGCCTTGAACATATGGCATCTACACATCCATTGCTTAAAAAATATGGTGGGAATGAAAATGAATATAGAAAGCTACCTATGAGTTAAGGCTACAATTGATAATAAAGAAAAGATGGTTATGCTTTGAATACAATGGTGCAGCTAACTTGATTCCCATGGCCCACTGCATCAATCTCATCGTGGTTAATAATCAATTCCTCCTATTCTTTGAGTCTCGCAGATTATATAGGGAACTCAGAGGTTGTCATGTGGGAGGCAGAGTAACTATATATATATTAGTTTATAAAATTAAAAAGAAGTGCAGTGGTCGAAGTACTAGAGGCAATCCAAATTGTGAATGTTTTTCTAGTTCTTTGTTTTTCTCCAAACCATAGGGAAAAAATACATAACAAAAAAATTCAATATGAATAAAATATGAGTAAACTTCTTATATTTAATACTTTTAATAAAATATACAAGAATATACCATAAATGTATATCTCACACATGTTATTTATAACCAAAATTACTATTTAAAAAACAAAAATATTGTGCATTTAGTTATTAATAATTAATTTATTAAGAAAGCAAAAACTATTTACCAGAGCACGACCAAGATATTATAGGGAATTAAACCTTCAAACACTTTGTCAAATTTTATCCAAATACCACGAAAAATGTTCCAATGCAAACAGCCGTTAATATTCTTCCAAATAAATAAAGAACTCGAGAATCTATACATGTTAAAGAAAAGGATCTGAACTTATCATCAAAACGATAATAGAAGGGGGCCAAAAATATGAGGAATAGAGGAAGTGAGGGTTGTATTTAAAAAATATCCTAGCTGGAAGAAGTCCTAGCGAGAATGAAAGGAATACAATCCTTTGATTAGTTAGGTAGGTGATTTCCTTTCTTTATGGGGTTTGCATAATAATTATATATTACTAAACGTTGCATTGCTTATAAGAATTAATTCTTGTTCTTATTCATTTTTATAATATAAAAGTTTTGAATTATTTTGTATATTATCTCTAATATATATTACTATATTTAAATCAATTCATTTCTTTATATATTACTTTTAAGAAGCCAATTTAGTTCTACATATTGTTTATTTTTAAACATCATTCCATTTTTCTTTATATATAATTTATATAAAAAATTAGAACAAATCAAATTTGATGATGATGATGGTTATTGAGATAATCTATTTTTCACAATCAATTAAATAACCTATTTTATGTGGAATCTTCTAGGCGCTCTTTTATGTAGGAACATCTAAAATTTGAAAGAGGGAACATGTACAGAGTGAGGCATGACTAATGTTTGCCCCCGATGACTACATCAATTTGAAATGTACGAAAGCATGTCAAAACGACATGTCCATGCATATAATTAATATATACTACAAAATTGAATTCAACATTAAAAATGCTAATCATGATCATCAACCTATTTCAGAATGCTAAAATGACTATACCATTAAAACTTAATTACTTAAAAGTAATAAATACTACTAATTCATATTCATGTGGCTATATAGTTCTATTTTTTTATCCCTAAACTAAATTAGTAGTTTATGTTATTAATTTTTAGTTCTATCACTTAAAATTGCTCAAATTTGGTAGTATTCAACTTAAAAATTGTCGTGACTAACTTTTTTTTGGTGGCATAATCACTACTTACCCATCGTGACACAAAAATTTGGTTGCGTAGTCACCAATTACGCATTTCTCTACTAGTGCGATATAATTTCGTCTAGCTCATCAATGTAGAGTCCAAAACATGTAGAGGAGAATGGGAAACATTGTCTTTCTTCAATACTACTTTGGACCTCAATACTAAATAGTTCATAAATCCTTCTTTAAATTTAAGCACAGACATATTTTGAAAAGGACCAACTGTCCATTATGTTATTTTTCCAATTTGATGTCCATATTTTGAATGAGATAGATTCGTGATCGATAGGAATATTTGGATGATCTACTCAGTGTGAAGATCCCAACCTTCATGATCGAGCCCTATTCCTACAACATAAGGGTGGAGTGCACAAGGAAGCCCCTTGATAGGTAAGCATATGTGAGTAACCAAGTGGGAATCTCATACACTACATGAATCCCTTTTGTCTTTCCATCACTTGGAAATGTTAGCATTGTTATTATGGATATACCTAACCTTCTAGACTTTTTGCATAGGACTTCCTAGTTATTTAGTTTCTAATTCAAATCAAGTTCAATCCAACTTTGGTCATTTCTTTCAACAATTGTTAAATACTTCGTTCCTACTCTTTCTACTCAAGTTGGTCAAAATTTGGCTGAACAAAAACAAACAAGTAACCAAATCACAACTAAAGGGAAGAACAAGAATATGAAACATAAGTGTAGGAACCAAAGGTAAGGATGAAATTTAACACTAACAATATTAAAATATTTGGAGCATTGACACTAGTAAACAAAACTTAAAGAAGGTCGTACACTTAAGCATCCTTCTCTATTTGCAGGTAAGACCATTATAGTGATCTATGCCCCAATATTTTAGAAGTCCACAACAGAGGGACCAACTGTTATGTTATTTTTCCAATTTGATGTCCATATTTTGAATGAGATAGATCATGATCGATAGGAATATTTGGATGATACTCAGTATGAAGAGCCCAACCTTCGTGATCGATCCCTATCCCTACAACATAAGGGTGGAGTGCACAAGGAAGCCCCTTGATGGGTAAGCATATGTGAGTACCCAAGTGGGAATCTCATACACTACATGAATCCCTTTTGTCTTTCCATCGCTTGGAAATGTTAGCATTGCTATTATGGCTATACCTAAATTTATAGACTTTTTGCATAGGACTTCCTTGTTATTTAGTTTCTAATTCAAATCAAGTTCAATCCAAATTTGGTCATTTCTTTCAACAATTGTTAAATACTTCATTCCTACTCTTTCTACTCAAGTTGGTCAAAATTTGGCTCAACAAAAACAAACAAGTAACCAAATCCCAACTAAACAGAAGAACAAGAATATGAAACATAAGTGTAGGAACCAAAGGTAAGGGTGCAATTTAACACAAACAATATTAATATATTTGGAGCATTGACACTAGTAAACAAGGTTGATCAAAACTTAAAGAAGGCCATACACTTAAGCATCCTTCTTGTTCGGGAATTCTACCCTATAGTGAGGAGAGGGACACTACCAACTTCTGGGGTGACAGGTAAATACATTAATCATATCACGTAGGCTTCTACAAAAGGAAAGAGATCAAGGTTCTTGAAGGCATACCTTATTAACGACGTTTGATCCTAGCTTTCACTTGCTCCTTCGATCGATCCTCCACTTGATCTTCCGTTTGACGAACCTGCAATACAATAGATACCTTCCTCAGCGTATCTTGAATGATATAACAATGATGAAATTGAAATACAATTTAGACATCAAATACAATCAAGCATTTAATCCAAACAAATATGCAATCCATTAGACATTTGATTGGGATGGGAAGGGTATTTCCACCTTTATTGTCAAAAGCAAATAATTAGTACAATTATACCTGATCATTCAGAGTCCTTATGCAACCGGATCCTGGGCTCTTTCTCTTCACACCAACTTGGAATTCCTCCAGCATAACAACCCTTAATGCATAGTTTCTCCTCCTAGTTCTCTAATTGAGTCTAACTAGTCTAAGTCTCTCTCATGCATCCCCCTTGTATTTATGGGACAAGGTAGGCAGTTTGGATCGAGAGGTAGTTTGATTGGGAAGTTGGGGAAGTTTCAAACCAACTTCAACTAATCCCAATTCGTCAAATTAATATATTTTTGATTACATTTTAAGATGTACACAAGTTTAATCTTAAGTGGAGTAGCACACAATATGCAACTTTCATGCTTACAACTAGCGTTTGCAAGGTTTTTTGAGGGTGTACGCTGGTCTACTGAAGGAGACTAGAATGAAGCAGAGTTGCATATTTTAGCAGGTGAATGCTAGTCTACTGAAGCAAAGTTGCATATTTTAGCAGGTGAACGCTGCTCTTATGCCTGTAGGGTAGCGTTCATGTCAAAATGTAGGTAAAAATAGTGTTTTGTTAGCTGCAGAGGGATAAGTCTAGTCCATACATCATCTATGGAAATCTTGCTCTTCAATCCAAGTTGTCATTTTGTGTGATCGACAGCTAAAGGTGATCACGGATGGAGAAGTGCAGATTTGACCTATAACAGATGCCCCCTAATGTGTGAGTTCAGAGGGAAGCAATGGCCGAAATACATTATAATTCCAAGTCAGAGGAGGAGCGAGAAATTGCAGAACCAAGTCACAAAAATACCTGAAATAACGATCAAGGTCAGCGAGCAATTACAATCTTGACATCATAGAGATGTGTAGCATGATACAACATGATCTCCGATACATAACTAGGAGATGTATATATAGCATAGCCACTGAAATACAAGCGTGGATCCATGTCAGAATTAGAGATCATAGCCATAACAACAAACTGGATCTATGTCTCATCGAGAGACAAAATGAGTGAGGCTCAGTCTTGCGTAGTTTGGGTGATAACATAATGAGGTAATACTATCAAAATCCCAAGATCTTCATCCAAACAACCCAAGGTACAAACCCTAACCATGTGAATAAATGAGCTAAAAGTCAAACATGGGGGGAATCGTTTGATTACTGGTCAATGGTCATTGATGTATCCGTTAACAAACGCGAGGGCTTCCACCGATAATGATAATGGGGCCCAAGATACCTAGTACGATCCAACAAGTGTGAGTAAGAGGACTTGAAGTCGAACACCTTAGGAACCCGTCGAATAAGAGACATTGATGTATTCTCATTATCCAACGACGAGGGAAACTACCACTGATGACTGCAATCTCCAAGGTACTAACCGAAACTCTAAACTTCATTCCTAAAGCAAAATGAGTTAATTTCGATGGGAAGAAGTCTGTTGGAAGGGGAGGCCTTAGGGAATCCTCCATCATCCAACACGAGGAACATTCAAATGGTATGAGCTGATGTGGAGTAGGACATGTAACAAGACTGACACTAGGATGGCCGACACATGAGGTCAAGATGAATGGCAGAATGGCCGACACAGGGTGTATCCTTGAACAGTGAGCACGACACAAAGTGACCTAGGCAGTTTTCAACATGATGGGAAAGTGATATAAGCCTGCAATGTAAGAGACATGAACAGACCCTCCATATGGTTGGAAGAATAACCAACCGGGGGAGTAAACTCGGAGATCAGGTTCACCCTAAGGTCAAAAACTAAACCCAACTGAAATGATAGACTCAAATAGGTGTTGTGTTCAAGGATAGGATTGACTGAACTGCCTTTGAAATTGCAAGATGTGATATACCCTTCTTATCTCTTATTCTTTTTAGATAAAAGATAAAAGAATACCTTTCTTGTTGTTTTAATGAGTCTAAGAAAGAATGAAAAATCGATAGATCCAACCATGTAAAGAGTTTAATGAGCCCATTGGAGGAAGACTCAGGACCTTCTTCATTGTTTACAGAGTTCGAAGAAGAGATAGAAGATTACTCTGTAGTACTGATCTTTGGATTTTAATATCAAGCCGAGATTTGTTCTTGCTCGCCGGTGTTTTCAATTTTAAGGAGTCTGAAAAACTTAAACAATAACTCCATACACCTACTCGTGGATTTCAATATCGAGCCCAAGTAGGTTAATGCTCGCTGGTGTTTTCCTGTTTATAGAGTCTGAAAAACTTAAACAATCCTCTATTTACCCTCTCGTGGATTTCACATCGAGCCCGAGTAGGTGAATGCTCGCTTGGTGTTTTCATGTTTGGAGATCCTGAAAACCCTAAAGAGAGGTTCCAAAAGGCCTTTTTCGTATAGTTAGTTTCCTCCCCAGAAAAAGTGTAAAACAATGGAAGAAGAACTCTTCTAGCCACGTATGACTAGAGTATTCCTTTTTCGTAAGTAATCCGCAAAAGTCCGGAAAAAGGGTTAAACTTATACTTAAGCAGATGTCGCTTCAAATCCTTTAACGAGTCTGAAATGAAAACTATACTCGGCAATCTTGTCATATTTAAAGAGTCTAACAAGAGCGTGAAAGAACTCTATAAAGATCTTCGTAAAGTTTTAATGAGCCCGAAAAAGTAAACTCGTGACCTCCTTACTGTTTTTAACGAGCTCAAAGGAGAGATGGAAGAATGCTCGTAGCCTCTTTACTATTTTTAACGAGCTCGAAGTAAAGGCAGAAGAATGCTCGGAACTTCCTTACTGTTTTTAACGAGCTCGAAGTGAAGGTGAAAGAATGCTCATAACTTCCTTACTGTTTTTAACGAGCTCGAAGAAAAGGTGAAAGAATGCTCGTAACTTCCTTACTATTTTTAACGAGCTCGAAGTGAAGACAGAAGAATGCTCGGCAGTGGATCAATGTCCAAATGAATGGCAGATTGTATTATAGACTCTAGGAAAACTTCATCAGAGGGAAGTATATTATCCCAGATGGAACACATATCTAAACATTCAAATGGAGTCATCACCTGGTTAATTGTCGGGACCCAGTCCCGAGAAGGTAAGCATGAATTCAGAGGCTTCTTCTCAATAGCAATTGGACTCAAGGAACAATATGCCACATAATTTGATTGTGACATAGTAGTGCCTACTGACGGGGAACATACATGGTCTATAGTTTGGTAATAAGAGGGATCGGCAAATGTAAGTTGATCGATGGTAACAATGCTTTCGTTGTGAGGAAAATGCATCACACGAAAGAGTGTAGACACCACAGCCTGCATAGTATATACGTAATCACACCCTAGGATCATATCAAAGTCCATAGGTTCCTTTAAAACCATAAAATCGACTAAGACTGTTTTTCCACCCAAAGTAATGGGTACTTGAGGGAGGAATCCCAATGGTTCACTAGGTCTTTTATCGAAAGTCAACGGCCAATTAACAGCTGGAACAAGGTTAGGAAAACCTAAATCTCTCCAAGCATAAGGGGATAAGATACTAACAGAGGCTCCTTCATCTACAACGCATCGGTGAACCACATGGTTGCCGATATCAACCTTTATCTGGAAAGTTGTAGTAGAAGGAAGGCGAGGCCCAGTTAGACTATTCCAATCAAAGGAAATGATCCCAGAGCTTGGTAGGGGTTCACTCGGCACAGATGCAGTGTCCTCATTTAGAGAGACATATGAACTAGTAATGCAGAAGACTTCAGGGACAGGTGCATTAGTATCCAAAGGACTGATGGGATCGGTCGAAGATTGCATCGATTCGATCGCTTCTCTCTCCAAAGGAAGAGGAGGGTTGACCAAATATTGCATTGTTTCAACCACTTCATCAACCAAAGGTTGATCGGGCTGTTGGGAATCTATAGCTGGTTCAGGAGCAGAGGATCCTTCAGACATGGACCACACTCTCCGCACCTCTGGAATAGCAGGGAATCAGTGAGTAAGGTGATCTCCCTTACAAAGTTTACAAGGGAACTTTGGCTTGCGTCCTATAAGCTTAGACTCCGTAACAACAATAGTACTCTCAGCATGACTAGCATTGGCTGACAACTTGCCCCCAGCATGACTTGCATTGGCTGGTTGCTCAGAAGCAGAAGCCTTTTGAACTAGGGACCACACTCTTTGCACCTCTGGAATAGCAGGGCATCTGTGAGTAAGATGGTCTCCCTCACAAAAATTACAAGGGAACTTAAGATTATGTTTAAAATGTTTGTCGACAATGTCAACGTTCTCAGCATGACTTGCAGTGGCCGATTCAGTGTCTCCAGTATGACTCACAGGAACTGGTGACTTGTCATTAATATGACCAGCAGTGATCAATGACGTGTTCTCAACATGAGAAACAGTGGTTGAAGACATGCTTTCAGTATAATTTGCATTGAATGAAAGTTTGCTCCCAGCATGACCTCCAGAGGCTGGGTAGGTGCCCCCAGCATGACTTCCAGAGGTAGGGTGGCAAGGTTCAATATGATTTCCAGTGACTGAGCGGGTTCTCCCAACATGACCACCAAAGGTTGGTTAGGCGCCCCTAGCATGAATTCCAGAGGCAGGGTGGCAAGGTTCAGTATGATTCATAGTGACTGAGTGTTTTTTCCTAGCATGACCTTCGGACGCTGGGTAAGTGCCCCCAGCATGACCTCCATAGGATCGGTGGCTTCCCCCTTGCTTTGGCATCTTCTTCCTATTCTTCCTCCGTCTATTCCTTTTAGACTACTGGTTACTAGTATTACTACTTTCACCACATGAGTTAGAAGGAGGAAGAGAAGATGCTACTGGCGAAGCGGGCATAGGGTTCTGTTGCTCTTGATGTGAAGTGCTTACTTGAGAAGCATCAGGAGCATACAAGGCATTTAGAGTGGAAAACAACCAAACCGGTAGCCCTATAGTGAATTCCGGAAGATTCAAAGTAGCCATTAAGGGAGTACCAATGTTCCCAATGAATGGAAAAGCACAAGGATCCCCTTCAACAGGGGTGCCTTGATTGGTGCTCATCGGGATGCTATCCATAGCTTCAACTCAATGAGCCAGAAATATCTAAGGCCAACTAAGGGCGAGAGGCACAAAGAGCACACCACTACAAAATCCTGAGTATCCAAAACCAGGCAAACAAGGATGGTGAATACTCTCAATAGAAAGTATGGGATGATCAGGGCCCTAAACAAGCTAGTAGAGCATCGAAGAACAGTTATACGGCGTCCAGTTCAGGTCCTCTAGGTGCAAGCGTTTGAATCACCAAACCACCCTCCCGGGATTACTGAAAAGGGTTACCTTCCATATCTGTCCTAGGTACAATGAAAATAGCCTTTCACTGCCACCTTTGTAAGAAGCCTTAAAGTCAAGATACTAAGGCTACCATTAACACGAAAGAAGCTCTGGGGGACAGTCGCAGGTCCGACTAGAACGCATGGGAAGGGTATCTAAGCCCAAAATCCAAAAGGATCCTCATATGCGAACCAGCCTTGGTGTATGCTCCGAATGAAAAGTGAAGGGGTATCCTCACTATTTCACCTTCGCAAGATCTCGTGCTTAACTCCGGTTTCAGTGGAGCTTCCATAACAACTTTGATGTCAATGGGTTTACCTAAAAACGGTCTCACTATGATTATTGAGTAATGAAAATGGTTTCGGATAGTTAAAGTGTGTTCTAATCCGAAACCCTAGCCTAAGCTAGTTGGTGTAGTGACATCCCTAGAAAGAAAAGTTGCTAATAAATTTTATTAATTATTATTTTTAAGGGTTGTTCTTTACTCAAAGCTTGCAATGCATTGTGTGGTGTGGTTGTGACAGAAATGGAAAGTAAATAAAAGTAAAGAACTTTCACTAAACTTTCTCATTCATTGTTTTCCAAAACTAAAGATAAGCAAACCTAAAACATGTTTCTTTTTTTTATTTTCTTTTCAAATTCAAAACAAAGTAAACTACGCTACTTCGAAATGATTATAAGTCTCACTATTTTAAACTACCAAACTCATTTTTTTCCTTTTCTGATATATGTAAAAGAAAAAGAACTCGAAAATGGAAGCAAGACCTAAAAGAGAAAGGTGAGTAAGGAAAAGCAACTCTAAAGCTCACAACAATCAAATCGATGACTTGACAAAGACTTGTCCTACAAATTTTTTCAAAGGAAAAAGCTTTGGGCTTGGAAACAAAGCGAAAAGAAAACAGGGATAAGATATGCTTGTAAAGGAAAGGAAAACCTCATAGGTGCTCCAAAGCACAAAAACCCTAAGAAAACACTAAGCCAAGCAAAAGGTAGGCAAGTGAACCAAAGATGACCTTACAATCACAAAGACTCGAAAGAAAGCAAACTAAAGGACTTCAACTTACTTGGACCGAAACTGACAAAGCAATCAAAAAGTGTCTAGACTCAAAAAGATTTTGAAAATACCCTAAGGACTCCAACTTGGGGTCAAACCCTAAATCAAAATCCAAGACACTGTCAAAGTGTGCTAGTGTTTCCACAAACAACAAATGTTATCAAACAAAGGTTTGTATACCTGCAACAAGCATCTAGGGTATAGGAGTGCAGCTATGTCCAACAAGGAACAGTATGCGGTCTTCAAAAAGAGTCACAAACAAGCAAGACACCTCAAAAGTACTCAAGCAAGCAAAATATGACCTAAGGGACTTAGGAGAGGCAAACAAGACTCAACAAGGGCATAAATACCTCAAGGATCAGTTAAGAAGACAAAGCAAGAGGCTGGAAATCAAACCAAACAAGTGGAAATCAAATCCCAAAAGCAAACAGAGACTTACAGGAAAAAACTCTACTGTGCAGTGTATAAACCCGCGCACACTGGGAGGTGTACTCTACTGTGCAATAGGTAAAGCAACGTTTTTTAGCAGGTGTATGCAACTGTGTTCAAGGGATACCAGTGTTCATGCCAGAGAAGGTTTGAAACAAGCTCTAAAAATTCAAACTGAGATGAGTCAAGCAATGGAAACAGGATACAGTAACCTACAGAGCCTCTCAGAGGATCAAAAAGATAAAAAATTACTGGAAGTAAAGCTAACTAGGTCTCCTAGAGCATAAAACAACTGGTCCCCAGCGGAGTCGCCAGTCTGTTGTTCGGGAATTCCACCCTATAGCGAGGAGAGGGACACTACCAACTTTTGGGGTGACAGGTAAATACATTAATCATATCACATAGGCTTCTACAAAAGGAAAGAGATCAAGGTTCTTGAAGGCATACCTTATTAACGACGTTCGATCCTATCTTTCACTTGCTCCTTTGACCGATCCTCCACTTGATCTTCCGTTTGACGAACCTGCAATACAATAGATACCTTCCTCAGTGTATCTTGACTGATATAACAATGATGAAATTGAAATACAATTTAGACATCAAATACAATCAAGCATTTAATCCAAACAAATATGCAATCCATTAGACATTTGATTGGGACGGGAAGAGTATTTCCTCCTTTATTGTCAAAAGAAAATAATCAATACAATTATACTTGATCATTTAGAGTGCTTGTGCAACCGGATCCTGGGCTCCTGCTCTTCACACCAACTTGGAATTCCTCCAGCATAACAACCCTTAATGCATAGTTTCTCCTCCTAGTTCTCTAATTGAGTCTAACTAGTCTGAGTCTCCTTTGAAACTAGTCTCTCTCATGCATCCCCCTTGTATTTATGGGATAAGGTAGGCAATTTGGATCGAGAGGTAGTTTGATTGGGAAGTTGGGGAAGTTGCAAACCAACTTCAACTAATCTCAATTCGTCAAATTAATATATTTTTGATTACATTTTAAGATGTATGCGAGTTTAATCTTAAGTGGAGTAGCGCACAATGTGCAATTTTCATGCTTACAACCAGCGTTTGCAAGCTTTTTTGAGGGTGTACGCTGGTCTACTGAAGGAGAGTAGCATATTTCAGTAGGTAAATGCTATTCTACTGAAGCAGAGTTGCATACTTTAGCAGTTGAACGCTAGCCTACTGAAGCAGAGTTGCATATTTTAGCAGGTGAACACTGCTCTTATGCCTGTAGGGTAGTGTTCATGTCAAAATGTAGGTAAAAGCAGTGTTTTGTCAGCTGTAGAGGGGTAAGTCTAGTCCATACATCATCTATGGAAATCTTGCTCTTCAATCCAAGTTGTCCTTTTGTGTGATCGACAGCTAAAGGTGACCACGAACGGAGAAGTGTAGATTTGACCTATAACAATCCTTGCTCTATTTGTGGGTAAGATCATTATAGTGATATATGCCCCGATGTTTTAGATGTCCACTATAACGTCCTCGATCCCCCCGCTTCTCTTTAGAGGCGATGGGGGAGGTCCTTAGAACAACTGGCTCATTTTTTTTTCTTCAATCTATGCACTTTCACATAGCCGCAACAACTTTAGTCTGCAATCCGCAATTCCGCTAGCAGCTATCCGCAAGCTGCAAGTTGGAAGTCGGAATTCGGAACACCAATTACATAGTGTCGAAGAAACACATCTCTGACTTTCACGGTATGCAATCCGCGCTGCGGGATTCGGAAAGTCAGAACACCAATTACATGGCGTCGGCGAAACACCTCTCCGACTTCCGCAGGCCGCAATCCGTGATGCGGGAGTCGAAAATTCGGAACGCCAAATGCATGGTGTCGAAGAAACACCTCTCCGACTTCCACAGACTGCAATATGCGATGCGGGATTCGAAAATTCGGAACACCAAATACACAGTGTCGAAGAAACACCTCTCTGACTTCCGCATTCCTCAATCCGCGTTGCGGAAGTCAAAAAATCGGAACGCCAATTACACAATATCAACGAAACACCTCTCCGACCTCCGCATTCCACAATCCTCGATGTGATTTGGAAATTCAGAATGCCAAATACACGGCGTCAAAGAAACACCTCTCTGACCTCCGCATTCCACAATCCGCGATGCGGGATTCGGAAAGTCAGAATGCCAAATACACGACATCGAAGAAACACCTCTCCGACTTCCGCAGTCTGCAATTCGTGTTGTGGGATTTGGAAGGTCGGAACGCCAATTACACGACATCAAAGAAACATGCCTTCGACTTCCGCTCTCCGCAATCTGGCTTGTAGGAGTTGGAAGTCGGAACTCCAAATTCCCAACTCCGGGAAAATTACCCCTCCGACTTCTGCAATCCGCAATCTGGATTGCGGGAGTCGGAAGTCAGCACTCCAGTGCCCCACGCCGACAAATCATGTCTCTGAATTCCAAAATCTATGATCCACACTGCAGGTTCAGAAAGTTGGAAGTCGTCCAAATACCCCTGTTACTGCCAACTTCCCAAGCTGATAACTTCCTCATCCTAAGTCCATTTTTGGAAAACTTGGTACAGTTGGAAATATCTCAGCAAGCCCTATGCAACTGCATGATCCTATGCCACACCTAAGGACTCTGATTTTTTCATTATTCCAATCAAAGTGTTTCCCCAATCCTCATACATACCTCTTTACCACTCTATAAAGAAATCTGAACCACTCTGTCATGCCTCCTCCCTTCATCTGTCCCACAGAGGGAACATGAACACAATAGGGGGTGTCTATTTCTCCAGCCCCCAAGGCCATGATTGAACCTTCTGAACCTTCACCAACTTAGCCCTATTCATCAAGGCACAAATTCATAACATTACCAATAAGAATGCAGAGGTGCAAAAGCATGGTAACTAACATACACATCACAACGAAACATTATCCACACACATATCTGTCATGCCTTCAACATATCAATAACAATCATCAATAATTAAATCATTGCAAAAGTAAAACACATAGAATGAACATGATATGAATCACACAGAACACTTATCCTTTTATTGAAATCTCCAAGCAACTGACTATGAACTGCAACGTTCCAACCCAACCATAGGTCTCTTCACAGCCTGTATTATTTCAGCATTTGGAGACCACCCCCGTGCTGGGGTTGTGTATCCACTAAGGAGGAACTACTCAGGTCCACTCACAGCCTTAGGCACAGTCAGTTAGGTTCATCTAGCACACAGCTGGCTCTGTCAATCAAGTGGGAAGACAAGGAAGGGTTTTCTAAGTCATTGAGCTCAACCACAGAGCTACAGGCATGTCCAATTGGCCTCAGACAGTCCAGGCACCCCATAACCTCCACTCTTAGCCTAAGTAAGGTCCCCTTCTCTACTACACAATCCCTCAGGTGCCCCTTCACTCGGTGCTGATTGGGAAGGTATGGCTAGTCCCGACTGTTATACCAAATATGAATGAGCCTTCACTGGATATACCATGAAGTCTAAACCCTCGGATCTCTTTCCCACTGTGATCTACTCTTAGATCTTCCTCAACGTTGCGGCCGAATGGCTCTGTCCCGTGACTGGGTTTTCGACTATCAAATCCGAGTTTCTCTATGGATTCTTGGGCATCCAAAACTCTCAAAATATCCCCAATGTTAGAGTCTATGGATCCCCCAACGGATTTCACTTCCCATGCAGATTTCTGAGCGATCTTGGCTCTGCAAATCGTGGCTTCATCCCAAATTGCGATTTTTGGTTCTCTTCCCTGTTGGGTCTTCGTCTTACCCCCCAACTCCTGCCTATATGGTCAACCCTCGAATCTGGATGAGGGAGAGCGTCCTCCCAAGAGTTGGAGTGGCTTATGGGTCAAGCAAAGCAATCCCATACCCTACCTTACGAATTTCATGGCTTCCCATACTCCATCACCCTTATGGACTGATTTTCTCACCCACTTCCTTACAACAAATTTAAATGGCAGTTAGGACAGTCAACGGTGTTCTCAAGATGACATATGGCAGCCTAGGGTTCAATCCCACAACCCCCTCACCTCTCCCTAGTGGATACACATAGCCCCCTCATTTAGTTGCATCCATAGCCAGCCCCTTGGTATTTTTATTGCATGAGATTTGTTTAAATCATTTTTACAATTTCCATGGATTAATAGCACATGGATATCACAATATCAACTACTTGCCTCTTAAAATTGAGCATTCACTAGCGGGGCCTTGGCCTTGAGCTCCACGCTGGGAATCATACATCACATATATACAATATTTAAATTAAAAGCCAATACATTCAAAGGGTAAAAATGGGGGTATTACATCCACAATGGAGGGACCAATTTCCAAATTAGACAATTGAGCCACAAGATCTTACAATGTTGTAGAAACCCTAACTTTAGAGTGAATATGCTACTAATTTCAAAGCCTTACCAACTTTGACATCTTTGGTTTTCCACCAACAAGGGAAATTATCTTCTTAAAATGTCCACTTTAATACCAAGCTAGAATCCCTTATGCAAGGAGGGTCACCTTCCTCTTATAATGGCCCATCACCCACTAGACCTTTCCATTATCATGGAAATGGAAGTGTGAACCCTTCAATTTCTTTAAAAAAATAATTACCTTTCAATTTGATAAATTAGCAAAACCACACATCTGTTCCTCCCACCCTTTCTAGATAAGCATAATACTTTATAATATATTCCTTGTTCCTTTATGCATACTGGATGAAGGAGTCTCATCTTCTTTGTTTAATACCATTTTTTCTTGGAAACAATTAGAATTTCCTACATTCATTTCAATGCTTACAATTTTATGGTAAATAATGTGAACCGATATGGACTTTACGTAATATCCCAATTGAGTTATGTGGTAAGGTTTTTTTAGTTGATGTAATGGTTGTGTAACCCCAATAGGCTTTCCCATACCATTGGGCATAAGTACATGTATAGCATGAAAATTGTGGTGCTTCACTCTTTTGCGTGACTTAATTTTTGCATGAAGAATGAATTTTTATCATTAATAATCTATTGACATACTGTAATCAACAATTGGATCTAACTTATGATAACATCTCAACTTTTATAGCTCATAATGAGTCTACTTCCAACTCTTTAGTTGGAAAAACATCCTTCACAAAGGAATTATGTGGCCAACTCCACCATTTATAATCTTTATTCCCACCAAACTAAATCCTTTGGTTGACATAGGCTCATTGAAGATGTCCCTCTACCAATGGGGGTAATAGAGCCATTTTAGACAACCTCTTCATTAAAGTTGGGTTATAGGTCCCTTTTCCTTGGTGAAGAGAATGGAATTGGAGCTTGCTTAAGCCCTTCAAAAAACATGAACATGTAGATGGCTATCGATTTCTTTGTACCTTACAGCTAAACATTGATGCTAAGATTAATAAGGTTTGGTGCCTCTATTCAAAGCAAAGAATTAGGTTGAACATCATATCTCTTTATTGTTGGAGCCCTTCATCGAGCTAAAGAAGGATAACTTTGTGCACGATCTCTCATGACGGGAGGCCTTAATCTTGGCCACACATTGTAACACAATAATTTCTTAGTTTTTGTTCCCTCCCTTGAAGGAAACACATAAGGATGTGTTCTAGTTTTTTTAATTTTGCTCAATCATGCTAGAGTTGAGTTTACATGTTGTGTGTAATAGTCAAATTCTCCTTGCATCTGTCTCCTTCGGCCATTGAATTTTGACTAGCATGGTAGCTTCTTTGTTTTAAAATTTTATTTTGTAATATGAAAACTAAGAAATCAATGTTTATTGAAGGGTGTTTAGCATCATAAGAGCTTGACTTGGCCTATGATGCAACGGTTTTTTTTTCGTTTTCCCTTACATGTTTCAGTGCAATTCAATAAGTTGCAGGGTGATATGAACCATTTATGCAATTTGATTGATTGTTAAGATGTATCTCCATGCATAATAGGTGAGAAGGTTGTGACCAAAACCCTTTGTCGATATGATGAATTTTAGTGTTCTAATTATTTAAGACACGAGACAAGTTAACCTATTTGAGAGCATTAGGAGTAGCAACTTAGATAGCATGTGTATCCATAATGAAATGATTATAAGTTTGGCATGGTTCCCCTTGCCATCTTAGAAGTGGAGAATCCTCTTGAATCCAAATAGAGGAATAATATAGATAAACCTATTATCTCAAATGCACCACAACTTGCTTTTGAAGATTGGGTCACTACCCTGAACAAGGACAACTTACCTCTAGGATTGAGTATTGTTCTTTCTACTACATCACTTTCTCTTGCCTTCATTTGACTCCTTTTGGGAGTTTGTTTTGTTCTATCAAGTTTAATGAAAACCATTTTAAGATATTAATTATTTTTTAGTAAATATGATATGTATTAGTTTTTAAAACTCTATACTTGTGATGGTTGTAATATACAACCAACTTTTTTAATAATTTAATAATAAGAATTATTAAAAGTATTTTATAAAATAAATAACATCTTAATTATTAGATTGTGATTTAATTGTTGAATGAAATATTACATGTAAAAGTATTTGACCTAGTTTCCGTCCCATATATATAATTTTAAAAACTGTTTTATTTATTTTAAAAAAATATTTATTAAATTATAATTTAATGATTGAAATGTTTGACCTAATGAAAATAGTTTCCATTAAAATGCATCTATAAACTAAATATAATAAAAAAATATTTGACGTAATGAAAATGGTTTCCTATTATTGTGTATATATAAGCGTAGTAGATATAATTATGTAGGCATTAATGATCACACGTGACGTAACTCATTTCACTAAATATATATATATATACACGATCACCCGTGACGCAACTCATTTAATGTTTGACTTATTTACTGTTTCTGATGTACATAATTCTCCACTGAAACGCTCCCTTTGTATTTGTTACTTTTCAACTTTCAAAAATATTATTATTCAATGTAGAATATTCTTTTTTGGCATTTCGAGAAGGTGTAGAAATTTGACCAGTTAATTTTTCGTAATGTTAAAATTTCTTAGTGCCCGTCACACTCTTCTATGTTAATTTGCTGAAATTGTTAAAAATTATAAAAAAAACTTTTAAATAAGTATATTGTGATAAATAAATTGATCTACAAATATTATGTATTTTCTGTTATAAAATTTTATGAGAAGTTATGTTTTGGATAATTTTTCTTTTTTGGTAGAGCTGTCAAAGCTGGATGCTTTTTTTGAAATCAAGTTTATGAGATGATGACTTGAATCTATTATGTATTTGGGGATTATCTTTGTACTATTGAATTTGGAATGAATAATTTTGATGGAAAAAATTGATCTACAAATGTTTTATGAGTTTGTCTAATTTTATAAGTTATATAATTAAATTAAAACATTAATATAAAAAGGTACTCTATTTTTTATAAATTTTAATAATTTAATTAAAAATGGTTATAAAAATCAAATAATTTATTAAAACTTCTTATAAATTATTTATTAAAACTGGTTATAATTTTTTTATTTATTTAAAATGATGTGAATTTTTTATTTAGAAAAGAATCTAAAAAAGTATACATATAATTTTATCAAATTTATAATTTTATTTTTGAAGTTAGAAGTGTATATATTAATATATGTAAAATGTTGAGGATAAAAGTTCAAGTTCACCCATGAGAAAGCAAGTTTGTCTATACAAGTATAAAATAATAAATTGTCATTTTAAGTCTAAGATGTTTTACTAATCCTTAAAATAACTATGATTAATTAATAATTAAAAAATAATTTTGAAAAAGAATTAACCTATCTTGTTGTATCATCATCTCAAATAAGAGTCAAAGGTGCCTAGGAAAAGGTGTTAAAGTTGAAGCTACAAAATCCAAATCCATAGAGAATATTGAGCTTTGCATCCAATTTTTTGTTCTATTCCTAAAGATCATCCATTTCCTGAAGGATTTCATTTCTTTCTTCCTTGTTGTTGAGAATAAACATTTCCTATAAGGGACTTAACCTCCCGATACAAGGCAATGGTCTTGTAGTATTTAGTTTCTTGAGTGCAGGTAGTCGTAGTATCCTTAACCCATGGTTGGATGTCCCTCACAATGTCATCTTCTTTGATGAATTCTTGCTTTTTCTAAATACCTGGATGTTTCTTTTTGGGAAATTAGGGTGTGAATGGAGGTTGGGATCTCCTTGAATTAGGTCACTTTGGATTCACTAGCCTCAACCTAGACCTTTGGTTGGAAGTTGCTACTGCTTTATCTTTGCACACATCTCCGACAATCCCTACCAGCCATTATAAGTGTATCCCAATAAAAGCCAAGAGAGTTGTAGGCATTGAAATTTTTTCTCTAATTGCAAGTCATGAGAGGAGAGCGCAAATTTTCCTAGTAGGGAAGGGATTACTAATAGTCATGGCCAAAGAAAGAGGAGACCATATCAGGAGGAAGATAGGAAAGAGCACCACGAGGAGAAGGAAATGTAGATAATCGTTTGAAAATTCCCCATCAAAATAAGAAGGAGCCTCTGAAGCTAAGGTGACATGCACGAGGTCCTCTCCTCAACATACCTATACATCATACTCTACCAAGTGAATTGAAAACCCACAATCCAATAATTCATCAATTGTCTAAAAATAAATGTAGATATTGGCATGGAGGAATCCTTCAGAATAAACACCGGAGCAAACAACCCTATTCAACCCATAATCCTTTAGTAAAGTGCAAGGCCTTTACATGCCTTGCCTTCACCCCTATTCCCACGTCTTTCCTCAATAATGTCATGTGAAGGATGTGAGTGCTTCACTACAACTTGCGCCATCATTTCATATCCTTAGGAGATCAAATTTATAAATATCAACTTAATATTATTGTGTATTTTATAATATGTAACATCTTTCCAATATATTGTATTTAATTTAAGTGTAAATTTGAAACATTTTATTTAATAAAAAAATAGCAAGTAACTTTACAATTTTTTATAACCACATGTTTCTTATCTCATATTATATTGTAACTTTTAAATATTATATAAATTTGGAACATAGTAATGATTGACTTTACTCCATTTATTATCTCACATTGAATATTATATTATAAATTTTAAATATTTTATAAATTTGGAACAGAGCAATGATTGATGTTATAAGTTCCCCATATCCATAGGTCAAAGCTTCACGAGTTCAATTCCAATTTTTTGCTTCTTAAATTTGAAATTTTGAGAATCGACCACCTTAAATAATAATAAAAAGCATACTTTTTAAAATTTTGTTTTTACAAATATAATACTATAAATCAAATTTCCAAACAATTTCTTAATTTTTTTGCTCGGTACCCACACCCTTAGAAAACCAAAATATATAACCCCTTTAAAATTTCCGCTTTCCCACAATGACAAAACTAAAATTTTCAAGGCCCATGATGCTCCTTATCTTTCAAGGACCATAATGCTCCTTATCTTAACTTGGATGACATTAAGATGAGCCGTGTTCCAAAATCTGACCCGATCTTATCCCGATTAGAGATTCTGCCATCCAACGGACATGAAGAACATTGATTTTCATCCATGCCAATTTGAATAAGTAAAATCTCCACCATGCCCATTTCGATACCTGGAATATCCAATTGACATTTAACGAACGATGCCACAAAATCTGATGCGGTCAATGCACATGTTTATTGAAAGAACAAGTTGCAAAATCATTGGATTGATGGAATCCCGTTACCTAGGTTGAACGCTCTCATCTTTCCTTGCCACGATCCAACGTGAATCGCATTATATAAAGATTCAATGTTTAATGAACCAAAAAACGACGATTTGGCCTGCCTCTGTCAAATCCATAGCAGGCTTATGACTGCATAAAAGAATTCATTTGAGTCCACTGATATTGATCGGTTAGCAAGTTGCTCTGGAGCACCAGCTAAATCAATTCATAATTTTTCGGGATCGCTATTACACAATTCTTCTTCCTGAACTTTCAAGTGCAGTGTAGCCTCCATTAAAGTTGAAGCTAGTTGACTCCATTAATGGTTTTGAGCTTTTCCTGATGTGACAGAGAGCAAATGAATTGATAGCGGGGTTTCTTCTGATTCATTCCCAATGGCTTTTCCATCAGTGAACAACATCGCAGCGCCATATCCGCCTCCGTTTTTTGCAGAACAGCTCCGCCATGCGCCGCTGCCGACCAATAGCCCATGGCAGAATCTGGTTCTCAACAACGGAACTCAGCCGGAATACATTCATCCTTATCTCCTCCAATCTGCCAATGGATCGCTATCCATATCTTACCCTAACAGAACAGCGCAATTGGGACTCATTTATCAGGTCTTCATCGCCAACATAATTATCTCGGCTTTAGTCCCCGGCCACCATCTTATTTCCAGCTTCGATGACCTGAGCGTCACATTACAGCTGCCAGGTCCGATTACCGTCCCTCTCGTACGAGGGAGCCCTTATATAACCTGCATAGTCGAGGGCGGCGGGCTGAAAATATCTTCCGCCCACGCACCGCTCGGCTTGTATTCAAGCTATCACAATACGAAGCATAAGATCGTCTTCGATAACGGGCAGACATGGCTGATTTACAGCTCGGCTCCTCTGTTTCTCTGCAACGATCTAAGCATCGCCGGATCCTTCCGTGGCGTTATTCGAATAGCCGTAAATCCTGAAGAGACAGAGGATGGATCTTCTTCCGCTGAGCGGATCCTGGACCAATTCAGCCGGCGTTATCCCATTTCGGGTCGGGCGGATCTGAACACGGATTTCAGGATTATATACAAATGGGAAAAAAGAGGACGAGGGCCGATTCTCATGCTCTCGCATCCCGTACATCGTCAAATCATGTGTTCCCGAAACGCGCTCCTGCCCGAGCTCAGCTACCGCAGCATCGACGGCGAACTCGTTGCCATAGTTGGAGATTCATGGATTCTCCAGGAAACCCCAATTCCTATAACTTGGCATTCCATTAAAGGACTCAACCCAAAAGTCTCAGGAGCGCGAAGTCACGTGATCGAATCCCTGGAACGCGACGTGGCCAACCTGCAGCCAATCAACATCTCAGCCACTTACTTCTACGGGAAAGCCATCGCCAGAGCTGCGAGGCTTGCATTGATAGCAGAAGAACTAGGCCATGAAACCCTTGTCCCTATCGTGCAGGAGTTTCTGGAAAAATTCATAACTCCGTGGCTGGACGGAACTTTGCAAGGAAACGGGCTCGTTTTTGACGGCAAGTGGGGCGGAATCATCAGCCAAGACGGCGCCAACGGTTCCACTGCAGACTTTGGACTTGGCATCTACAACGATCATCATTTCCATTTCGGGTACTTCTGTTACGCCAGCGCCGTGCTCGCCAAGCTTAACAGTGACTGGGGGGGCAGGTTCAAGCCTCAGATCTATTCCATTGTGAACGATTTTTTGACTGTATTTCAAGACCGGCGGGCTTTATATACGCGGCTGAGGAATTTCGATCTGTGGGCGTTGCATTCCTGGGCAAGCGGATTGACGGAGTTTGCTGACGGGAGAAACCAGGAGAGCACCAGCGAGGCTGTGAATGCCTACTATTCAGCAGCATTGCTGGGATTGGCTTATGACGATAAGCATCTGAGTAGCAGCGCGTCCATCTTGGCTGCGCTTGAAATAAGATCTGCAAAGGCGCTGTGGCATGTTCCGTCGAACAGTACTCTTTATGAAGCCGAGTTCGTCAAAGAGAACCGTGTTGTGGGGATTTTATGGGCAAATAAGCGGGAAAGTCGCCTGTGGTTTGCAGGGCCTGAATGTAGAGAATGCAGACTGGGTATTCAGGTGCTTCCTCTTCTGCCCATTACTGAGCTCTTATTCTCCGACTTGGAGTATGCGAAGGAGTTGGTGGACTGGGCGAGCGAGAGCGGAGGCGGGGACGCTGGAGACGGATGGAAGGGATTTGTGTATGCGTTAGAAGCGGTATATGATGCAGCAGAAGCTCTTCGCAAGGTCCAGACTCTTACCAGCTATGACGATGGGAATTCTCTTACCAATTTGTTGTGGTGGATGTATACCAGAGCCCTGCCATGATCGCTGACACAAAAAAAAAAGATAATAAATTTTGCAAGCCGTCCACGATTTTGTCGAGTTGTCTGCATTCGTTTGGATTTCCGTTGAAGTTGGACTGTAACAATAATTCTGCGATGGTTTTGCCTCCGGGTTAGTCGAAACTTGGAATATTTTTAGTAATGATCTCTTATTATTTAGCTAGTCATTTAAACTTTAAATTATTCCATTGAAAATATCTTCCATTTCCATGATTCTCTCGGAAACTGTATGATGGCTAACTAAAAAGTGATTGATTAGCTGGAATTTGGTAAAGCAATTTTTGTCAAAGTCTTAACTAAAAAGTGATTGATTAGCTGGAATTTGATAAAGTAATTTTTGTCAAAATCTTAATTTGGAGTGCTCAAATTACAATTTAGATAATCTAAATAACTTTAAAATTAGATATTTAGTTTACAATACACAATCTCAATTACTGAAATTTCAAAATTACTAAAATAACAATTTCCAACAAAATTTTAACTTAACGGTTTTTATCCTAAATTCACCAAAAAGCTAGGAGTTTTGGTTAGCTTTTATCAAACGTTCCATTTCCATGGCCATCTCTTAACCATCCTATCGACTTCACCAGCCGCGAGTAATGTAGATGTGTTAATATTTATATGTTATGATCTTTATAAATATTAATATAAAATTAATTAGTTATATTAAAAATATTTTTTAAATATATATTTTTTATATACCATGATAATAGTTTATATATATATTTTTTATGATGATAAAGTTTATATATATATTTTTTATGATGATAAAAGTTGATAAATTTTTATATGAAGTTTTAGTTTTAATATTGCTTTTAATTTGACATTTAAATCTTAATTTTACTAATTATAATAATAATATTTGATTTTTTTTTAAAAGTATTTATAATATCTATATAAAACATTGAATTCTCATATCTTGCCTCATATGATTATAAAATAAATTGTTAAAAAATATAATAAATTAAAGAAACATAATAAACATATTGATTAAACCAAGCATACATAATGACAAAGAAGTTTTATCCTGAAAACCTTTAAATATATACTTCTTCACAAACAATAAAATGAGTTATCAAATATTATGGGCCCAAAAAATTATGGCCAAATTAATTTTACCTAACAAGAAAAAACAACAAGACCATAACAAAAATCAGAATTTCCATATATATATATGAGTTGAGATATAAATATTGATAACCCAATTTTCGATCATTATTAAAATAGTAGTATATAATTAAAATATCAAAATTAAATAGTCGCGTTTCTTTTTTTCTTTCAAAAATACTACTAAAAACGTCTACATTCAATACCTACAATAAATTAACCCAAGAGCTCGTGCACATTCAATACCTACAATAAATTAACCCAAGAGCTCGTGCAACTTCAATAAGGATAAATTTTGTACAACTAATGATTTTTTGAGTGAATTTGTTTTAGTTCACAAAATGGGTGCTATATTATATAGTGATTGAATTTGCACAAATTTTCAGCATCCATCAAGGAAATCCCTCTCTTGAATAAAGAAATGGGGTAGATCATTAACCCTTCGTCTCTAATGAAGAAGTAATATTTTTAAATCAATGCATTAGATGATAAGGTAAGACTTAAAAGGTAGTTAGTTAAGTATTACATTTTTTTAATGTATCTTTTCATTGAACTTGCTAATAACCTTCCTTTTTAATGTTTAAAAGGTCTTATCATGTCCTAAATGGTTAACCTTAGAGCAATCAAGTAAGGCGCAAGTAAGCCCAGTGCTAGACTTTTTAGATTGGGATAACCAACAATTCATCTCAAACAAGGCGAAGACCGTTACTATCTTATCTTTATCTTAGTGAGAGGTGTTTTCCTACTATACAAGTCTCCCTTTTCTTCTTCTATTCAATAGTGTAGTGTTCTATTAGGGCCCGTTGGGTTGTAATGTTCCCACTCTCCTCAAATTTTTATTTATTTTTGATAGATACTTTATCAAAAAATAAAGTCCCAATTGTACTTAAGCACAGTTCATGGAAGTGAGAATAGCTTGCAATGCCTTAGTTGATTGATTGATAAGGAGATCAAAGGTTGACTTTATTTGATGTGCATTAGTCAGGTCAAATTCAATCAGTGTCCTCTTACCTTATATTTAAGTATTAATATTTAGAAGAAATATTATTCATTAGAGTTGGGTCAATCAAAAAAGCGAGGGTGGGGAAATTTATTTGGACTATTTAGAGAATGAAATGAAGAAATCAATATAAAATGGAAACACACACACACACACACAAAGATGTTGTAGAGAGTGCAATAGTACAGTAAAACCCAAATTCTATTAATCAGCATAGATCCATCTCAAACTCGGATCTATCAAGCACCGAGAGGGATCCAATTTCTTGAGGTGTAATTGCTTGATAAATCTATATTTAAGATTGATTTATGATTTTTTATTTTATTTTATTTTATAAGCCAACATGGATTTTTTTAATAACCTTTTATTTGGTTTTAATTTTTTATTTTATGATCCTACCTTTTATTTGGTGTTTTTTTTATAAGGCAACATGGATTTTTTATTTTGTTAGGAGCATGACAACATCTCTACCATAATGAGCCTACTTTTTATTTGGTTTTATTTTTTTATTTTATAAGCCAACATGAATTTTTTTAATTATTTTTTATTTTGTTAGGAACGTGACAACATCTCTACCATAATGAGCATACTTTTTATTTGGTTTTATTTTTATTTTATTTTATAAGGCAACATGATTTTTTTTAATTATTTTTTATTTTGTTAGGAAAGTGGGAACATCTCTACCATACTGGGTTGTAGAGAACCTTGCTACTCTCGGTACAATAAATGAAATGGAAAAACACTATAAACTGCAAACCAATACAAACTAGCTCGAATAATCATAGCTTATCTCTAAAGAGAGATGTGCTCACTAGGCTCACTTGCAAGATAACATTACAAGGGGCCAAAAGTTCCTTTGAACATAAAGTGTGAAACCCTAAATATCCAAAACCCTAACCCTAGGAAATGTAGTGGCAAAAGCAATGTGGGCCATAAGGAGTCTGGTTGATGCATAAACTTTCCGAGTGCACAACTTCCACATACAAACTCTATTTGGGGTGCATTATAGCTTGTTGGAAATACATCAAGGAGAAGAAAATTTTTGGTGAAGGTTTAGGAAAGCCCTTGGTAACCCTAATCCATCGCAAGGCCAAAAAACATTGTTTAGGGAATAAAAAATGCACCAAAAGTTTGGAACCCAAAAAACTATAGCAAAACTGCTAAGATGTGGAATCATTCTAAATTAGTGGAGTAGTTGGGTAGCCACCAATATCCCACCTAGATTAGGGTTTTTGAAGTATCGTCCATTTAAGGAAATCCCACTTGAACATTAGAAGGATTTATTAGGTCGTGGTAGCTTGTTTCTATGTAGAGTGACATATGAATCTATGCATGTTTTGTCTCTAGAAAGGAACAATACGACCCTTTGGTGGCCACCTTTGCATGACGATAATGAACAAGAGAATATACCCCTGGGATATCACCCCATGAAGAGAAAACCACTTGACAACTCAAACAACTAGCCCAGAGAGAAGTGTGAATCCCTTGAGGGTGCACCATTGTGGACATATCAAGATTCTAATATTCTTTTATGGGAATTTAGTTAGAGGCATCATTTTGCATCCTTCAGCTACATGCATGAGCATAACTAATTATAGTTAAGGTCAATTTTTTAACTTACTTATAGTTAAGGAGTTAGTTGCAATTTAATATAGTATTATTTTCCAAATTGAGTGTGATGAATTCTAGATTAAGGTTTTGATTTGGATAAGATATGTAAAACTATATAAAGGTTGATGCCTCGTGAATAAAAATATGCTTCCTATTTTAATATATTATATTTTATGGGTTTCATTAGATCAAATTAATGTTTGTTTTCTTTTGTTGCCTTTTATTTTGTTGCTCTCCTATTTCTTAATAAAGGGTTGGTTTATGAGTTTCATTAGTAAATCCAAGAAGGTAATTTGAATTCCCTCTAAGATTTGGGCCTCATATTTTTACCTATTTTTTTAGATCTATTCTAGTATTTGTTTTAGCTCTTGGATCATTTGCAAGTTTGCATTTGATTTTTCTTCTTAGTTTATGGTGTGTAAGTTTTTGTTTCTTACTACATTGCATAGAATCCTTAAGGTATTGGCTTGTCACCTATCCACATTTTGAGGATATTTATTTTAAATTTTGCAAAATACTTTATGTTAAATAATAATTACAGAGTTTTGTAATTATGACCAAATCTGGTCAAAGGTGACTGTAATGACTCATTATTATTTTTTAATAAATTAAAATAGGAGACAGACACTCAAGAAAACTGTTACAAGAGTGTTCACTGACCCACTAGGAGGAATGGAAGCTGCTAGAAGGCATGGGACAGATGGCAACATTTGCACTCTACCACTAGCTGTTGGTTATGGGACAACTACCCCTAAATTTGTGGCATTCCCCCTCCAGGTGGAGGGAGGTGAGGAGGCAGCTCACTAATGACCAGTTAACTACTAAAAAGGCCTAGGCAGCCTCTATAAGACAATTCAAATTGAGCAGGAAACTCTTACAATATTTTTTCTACAGAAAATATTTCCTCATGTACATCAAGTGATGAATGAGAGATTCGAATAGGGAGGTTGTGGAGAGTGCAATTGTAATTCTACAATTTTTTTTTTTTTTTTTTTTTGCTTTGCTGAGATGGACAACCAAAGGTGCTGGTGCAGGTCTCTTTGACTGCTAAGTCTTTAAGACTAAACAAACTATTGCTGCTGCAAGTGGATGACCTAAGCTTCTAAAAGTTTCTTCCTCCTGGTAGTTTAGTGAACAGGGTCGGGGGTCCTAAGGCAGACATCTAGGCTGTCTTTAGGAGCAGGTTGGGAGGAACAGGCTTCTTGTGTGTTTGTCCACTTATCTACTAGTTCAGGTTTTACTTGTTCTTCTGTTAATTCTTGTTTTACTTTCTGAAAGGGAGTATGTTTCTTTTTTCTAAAGATTAAATGATTGAATGCAATCCTTCTCTATATTTTTCCCCATGCTATTATTTGCATCGTACTCCAGTATAGAGAAGTAAATTAAGGTAGATGAATAGATAGGCTGAATGCCAGATTGAATGAACTGAAGAATGCTATGTTATTCTTTTAATTATGTTGTTTCATTTCTAAGAAAAGATGCAGGAAGATAAAGATACAGTATTTTCTAATAGATGTATATCGTTCATCTAATTCTTATCAATAGAAGAAAACATACTCTATTTCGTTACAGATCTATAGTTTTCCATTTCGATTCCATCCATTTCAGATAGTAACAGAATGTATTGCCATAATATTGATTCTATGCTTTCGAGTATTTATGCTACAGGAGAATATAGCAACTGCAATAATTATTTCCATGCACATAATCATTATAAGTGAATATGTATTATTTCTGCACTAACTATTACATTGGATTTCATCATTAAAATGAAATTACCTTCACTGTGTCATCAAGAAACCCTTTTATCACAAACCCTAGAATCTAAACGTTCTTTTAGTACACAGTTCATAACACTTCATAAAAACATTCATGGAAACAATAGACATTTATTGCTGAAGTTATAGTAGCTTGATATCTAAACCCTAGACAACATTTCAACTATATTTTATTCATGTAAAAAAAAAACTACTAGTGAGATATTATTTATCTTTTAGCCGAAAGCACGATTTCGTATCAATGTCTAATTTCAGCTCACAACCCTAGCATTGAAACTTACACAACTTCGAAACATTCACACATACGAGTTAAGGCCTATTTTTTTTCGTGGTTCAAATTTCTCTGCACAAGTAAGGTTGCCAGGAAAAACTCCAGGTAGGGTTTCATTTCTTTAAACAAGATAGAACCCGGAGGCATTAACCATTTTGAAAGACATATAGCCAAACCAAATTTCATTTCATCACAAATTCAAAACTTTATTTTAAACTTAATCAGAGTTTATATTCGGACGGTTCACGATTCCAAAAACTACACAGGGTTTATCCCTTAAACAAAATAATAGTGCAAAATACATGTTCGAAGCTAATCTCAATCGACGTAGCAAGACATCACAGGGCTGAAGAACATCATGAAACCAAGAGTGTATCTCCTATTTTCTATCTTGACCAAAATCAAACAGTAAAACTAAAACTCAACTAATACTCCGAAACATGTTGAAATTCCAACTATCGTCACACCTTATTCACCAGCTAAACCATGCCAGAGGAACCTACGAGGTTTCAAGAACCATCGAGACTTACCTGGAAGCAGTTGCAGCACCTCCATTTCAAACCCTCAGCATAGAAACCTTTCAACGATATGGGTACCTGCCATATTACAAATTCAAAGGATTATAAGTATGCAGTCGCAATTATGAAGAGAGTTTACAGCATTGCAATGAGTATCAATTTACTTACCCTTTAGAACAAAGTTTCTGAGCTTGGAAGCTTCACTCCAAGCTAGGATGACGAAGCCAGAAGTCGGTTGCACCATTCATACATGTAGAGACTCAGAAGTCGATACCATCCTTGGAAAAATCGAAATCCAATGCAAACCACTCTCAACAGTTGATAGAAGAAACACACTTTTTATAACTGTATCGTGGCTCTATGGCATGAATCCTAAGCCTGTAACTCTTAAACTTTTTATGCAGGTCTCGAGTTGAAGACCGAGGAGGAGTCCTCCTCCCAGAAAATCAAACACTCCTACATTACAACAATTTCAGTCGGCTCCACTGCCTTACTACTGAGCGTAACAATATAAACAAGAAAACCATCTTCCATCACATTACCAATGTAGTTTAGGGTTTTGACCACAGCCTTAGATCATAGGGAGATCAATGGTGGATCAACTGCCAGTAGGGCACGCTGATATTCGAACCTGCAGTACAATCAATGCCACTTAATAGCTGCATCTACCAACTGCTAGGTAAGTGGACCGAGAAGCTTGTGCATGGCACAGCTCAGTCTTTTGGCGCTCTTTACAAACCCCAAGCACGTGAAGACCCTACACCGTGGCATCCACTTCACCCCTCTAGTGGATCAACATTATTAAAAAGTCTGTCAATGCCAGATTTGAAATCATGTCAAGTACTGAGTCTTTATAACCTGTCATCATTAGCATAGTTATTGCATTAGATCCTTGTGTGCAATTGACATATGTTTTCGAAGGTTTGTATAGGTATTGTGATAATGCTATTATCACACATTTCATTGATTATCATGAATGCATGGTCAATACCAAATGTTCACATCGCATGTTTGTTTTGTATAGTTTCATAGGGTAATAGATATATATTATGTATAATTGTTACGTTGTGATAAGTCAACAAATAAAATAAGACTAGGGTATACTTAATACAAACTACAACGCTAAGAGCATAGCATAAGAACTATATACACTCTATATTCCTTATGTTAAGTCTTGTCATATGATTAAAGGATAATTGTAGACTTAGGATAATCTATAGATTTTGTTGTTGCAATATTACAATAGTAGATTTCCTTCTAAATAATATAAACTCTATTATTTTCCAAGATTTCAAATAGAATTACCAATGGACATTCGATCATTACATTGATATAGAAATAGATATTTTAGCTGACTTCTCAAATTAAACACTAAATAGCATTATAACAAGCAAACTGACGAATGTGTTGAAGAGTTTGTATTCCAGCATGTAAACTTGAATCGGAAACCAAACATCCATACCTCTCGTAACTTGTTCTCGTAGGGTAGCACTTAGTTTTGGTTCATTTTATATTGATGATGAATTGAAAAACTCATGTACTCTTAACTCTTGGTTGTGGTAGAATTTCTTACTTGCATTCTGCACATAGATCGAGATTTCAAATGCCTTAGCTAGTCGTAGCTAAGTAAACCTCAGGGTACCTCGTAGCACCCTTTCATCATCATCAAAGCAACTATCGGAACCTAGTCAATAAAATTCTATCGCATAATATCAAGTCACTGTTAACACCAATAAAAACAATGTCGTAAGCATCTCAACAAGAGTAAGACGTGTCGCAGTCAATACTTTTGTCTAGTTAAGAGTCTCAATAATTAATTGTTTTCTGCATTAATGACTTCGTTACTTAATGTTGTCTATATAGGCACTTATTATTTCCGCATTTACAAGTATTTACATTTAATGTTGATTTAAAATTTTTAAATTTTTATGAATTATCGGGATGTTACATGGCTTGATTAGGGTTATCTAGAGGTTACCCTCCCACCCTAGTTTTCTCCTCAACAGAAGACATCTCCATTTATGGGTTCTTTTGAGGTCGCACTCCACCCCAACAACCTATAACAACTCCTTTTATTCTCAAATATAACAAGTTCTTGGGTTTTTAATCCAAGGTTTCACAGTTTCATGCTAGGGTGTAGACTGGTGTGTCTCCCAAGTCTCCTTTTCTTTCTTTGAGAGGTTCGTTTGGCATGATATCAAAATTCACATTTTTCTTCTTCCAGACCATTTTGCAATAGTGATATTTTATTTGACCTTCATCGGTGATGCTCTACTGTTTGATTCATAAACTTTATCAGCCTTCTTTATCCAACGTTTCACAGTTTTTCTTGACTTTCCATACTCCTAAGCTTTGTGACCAATTTTGTTGCACTTGTAACAAGCTACATTGTAGTATTACTTTCCAATGTGTCTATCCATTGTGCATTTCCAACGATGAACTGATTTTCGCATGCCCATCTTCTTTATTTGCATAATTTTCTCCCCTGCCTTTTCACAATTATTCTCAAAACCTATACCAGTTTTTTTGTGAGGAGATATTTGCTTATTGAGAATTTCATTTAGTACCTCTATGCTTCTAGCATAGATTTTTAATACCATGACACAGTATTTCATCCTTTTCAATTCTTATCCTTTTTCTTTCAATGTGGTTCGTTGTTCATCAAGTTATTTCTCATAATCCAAGTTTCTTTCTTTAAGAGAGATAACCTCTAGCTGACTTGCTTGAAGATGATCTTGGTTATCACATTGTTTCTGTAGCTGATTTTTCAATGATAGAACTTCCTTAGATTTCTCTTCCTTTTCTTCCATGACCTTTTCCAATTCTTCTTTTAGGAGGGTGATCTCATTTTCAAGCTTTTGATTATCTGCAGTTGATTTCTTCATTTTTCTCTCCAAGGTTTTGTTCCTCAAATTTAAATTTTGATTGGTCTCATTAACTTTCTGCATCTGGCCGGTGATAGCTGCTACCAATTCATTGGATTCTTCTTCTTTCTTCTTCAGGGGGTTTAACGTCTTGGTTGCTATATTCTTAACTTCCTCTATAGTCTTTCTCTGTGTTTGGATAATATCTCATGCTTCTGTGATAGAGATATTGTCTAAGCAACCGTATTCTTGTAACCATGGTGCTTCGCTTAGAGAACCTTATTTTCCCATAATTGCATGCCAATCTATCTTCCAAATGCTAATATGTTACTGAAGACACCTACTCTGATACCAATTGTTGGAATTGATTTAATACTGAGAGGGGGGTGAATCAGTATTAGCACAATTATTAGTAGTTCTTACCTTCTTTAACAGATTAGCCTTTACTTAATCTTTATCTTATGTTATGCATCAGTAAATAAACATCCACACATATATGCACCACATAAACAACACATAACACACAGGATTTTTACATGGAAACCCAAACGAGAGAAAACCATACAATGCTTCTTTATAATGATAAAGAATACATTTAAGGAAGCACTGACTTCCTGTTTTTACCAGCACCAACTAGAAGGAGGCGCCAACCCCTTGGTTTTTCAATCACCGACCTGAAGGGAGCTTTTGCTCCCTATTTTTTCTCCAGTACCAACTAGAAGGAGGCACTGGCCCCCTATCTGCTTTGTTTTAGAGGAACCAACCTGAAGGAAGTTATAACTCCTTGTCTCCTTTCCCCATTCGACTGCCCTAATGTCTGATATATATTATTGTCTTACTAATATCCAACACTGTGCATTTCATTAGATATTCTAATGATAATCCTGATGTGCACACCTTCGTATGCAGATTATACTTCTTCACTGCGCTGCATACATCACTTGACTTTTCATTCCTCTCAACTCACACTTTTGTTGATGACTTACTTCATGTACTGTGTGTTTTGCTGATTCTGCAGTCTGCATTTCTGGTTCAACTATTTGCTCTTCGTGAATGCAATGATCAACTGATACTATGCTTTCAATTGATAGTTTGTTGTTAAAAACTGAAGCACTAGTAACAGAAGGAACTACACACTTTCTGATGTGTCTTTTCTACTTAAGTGTTGCAGTGTCTCAGATAATATGCAACGTCCTATGCATCAAATAATTGGTCCGTTCAGTTTAATGCACTTGTCTCATATCATCTGCATCATAATGCGCTTATCAGATCTTTTTGTTGTTATGTTGATGGACATCAGATGGAGTTTTTCACGTCCCCTCCCGTCACTCCGATGCAAGGGAGGGAACATGACCAAACATACCGGGCTTATTTGACATTCTCATCCCCATTCATTAGTTAGAAAATTCATGAACAAATAAAAACTTATGTGTGCAGATCAATCTTAATAAACACAATGGACTTACACACTATCCACACACTATTTGATTACGCATTCAACATATAAACAACAGTCATTAATTAAAACATTGTAGAGCACAGAATTAACATAACTCAAACCACAAAGAATACTTATCTTTAAATGTAGTGTAGAATCATACTTAATATAAACACAACAGAATAACCATAATAACACACGTGCAGAAGGGAATACATCAGCCTATTTCTTCCAAGCAGAATAATGAAACAATAATACAATAATCAATCCCATTCTCATGCTATGCACAGGCTTCATGCCAACTAGCTTAAGAAAATCATTTCATTCAATTAACATGAATAATTAAACATGCAGAACAGAACACAAAATGATCATACTTTAACCACACAGAGCACTTATCTTTATGATGAAGTTGTCCAAACAAATGGTTATGGGAGAGAAATGCTACACCCAACCATAGGTCTCTGTCCATCCTATATTATTTCAGCTGAGAGACCACCCCCGAGCTGGGTTGTGTATCCACTAAGGAGGAACTAGATGGGCTCACTCACAACCATGGTTTCACTCAAACAATCATGCTAAGCCAACACACAGTTGAGTTTATCAAGCATGCAATAAGCAAAGGAAGAGGATGCTAATCCAATAAATTCAACCACAGAGCTACAGACATCTCAAGATAAATTCAAGCAATCCAATCCTCTGTTCAAACATCCACACTTGGATTTCTCACAATTATGTCATCAAACAACTCAATCCCATCACTGGATTTCTGGGCTATAAAAACTGGGTTTTCCAATGGATTTCGGGGTATCTAATACTCTCAAATTTTCCCTAAGGTTCATATCTATGGATCCCCCATTGGATTTTACTGTCAAATATGAATTTTGGGTGTTTATGGCTCTTTAAAACGTGGGTTCTTGCAAAGTTGTGATTTCTAGTTTTTCTCACTGCTGGGCATTCGTAATGGATGAAAACTGATGCTGGGATGTTTCACAATGGAATAGGAATGAGGAAGGACTAATTCCCATGAGGTAGAGTGACTTGTGGGTCAAGAAAACAGAGCCCATACTCTGCCATACGAATTTATGGGTTTCCCATGCTCCTTTGAAGCCATGGATTGATTTCCTCAACAACTTTCTTACACAGAATTAAATGTCAGCAAGGAGAGTCAAATGGGTTCTCAAAATGACATTTGGAAGCTTATGGTTTAATCCCACAACCCCCTCACCACTCCCTAATGGATACACATGTCCCCTTCTCATTAGTTGCTTCCATAGCTAGTTTTGGTATTTTATTGCATTATGTTTATTTACATCATTTTTACAACGTCCCATGGCTAAATAGCACATGGGTAACATAATATCTAATACTTGCCTTTTTAATAAAATTCGAGCATCCACTAGCGGGGCCTTGGCCTTGAGCTCCACACTAAGAAAACATATATCACATGTATACAATATTTACATTAAAATTTAATATATCCTAAGGGTCAAAATGGGGTATTACAACCCCCCCCCTTAGAATAACACCATCCTCGTTGTTCCAATACTTAGGAATACATATACAATTTATACGTCCAAAATTTTCAAAACTTTTGTAGATTTTCCCTGCATTCTATCCTTTACTTTGAACTTTCAGGACCATGTCCTTTGGCGTCCACAAACTGCTCATGTTGATTCTGACCTTCCAGCTCATTCACAAGTCTGAAAGTTTTATGACTGCTACCCTCTTGATGTTCCTTTGTTGGGCAGTTGCGGAGGCAATGATGTCCTCCACATTTCCAACATTTCACTGGCTGCTTCATTCTTACCTGCTCAATTTACTTTGAGTCTTCATGCCTGGAATGTTTCTTAATGGACTGATTGGACGAATGCCTCCTCATTGATCCATTGTCCTTTCCTCGGTTGATTGTTTCCAGAATTATTTTTACTTGTCTTTGCAGACAAACAGAGTCCTGCAAAACCTTATGGTTCATCTCATTCTGTTGTTTTTGTAGTTGGAGCAGTTCTCCAAGATTTTCTTGGGTCTTGGCAATTGTTTGAAGGAGAGTTTCAGCTAAGTCCAATAGCCTTTGGTCTGCTGCCATGGTCAATGTGCACAACTAGCTTTCACTTTGCTCACAAGCAACACTTGCTTTGCAACAATTGTAATAAATTAACTTCACTTTCTCACCTGTGAAATGCATCATTGTAATTATGTTAGGCCAAGCATAATATAAACATTAAAATCGGTCTATTAATTTCCCAATTGACATGGGTAGTCCATGCTTTATCCATGAGACTTTCATACTTTTCATGCTTTCCCAACAGGCACATGAGCTCATTCATGTCCATTCTTTCACAGGGAATTAACTACTTCAGCATTCACAATTTATTTCAAGCAAATAAACACACTGTACTTTCAGCCATATATGCATTCAAAATTTTTATGTTTTTATAAATGCATCAATAAAAAAGGAAAGAGAGAGCAGTAAGAGTTTTCTCCTCTTCGTCTTGTTCCATTCTGGATCCCACACCACCACTGTGGTTTTCATGCTCCTAGCCTCTTTCACTTAAACATGAATGCTTGACCTTCCTCTCTTGGCTATGACACTTAGTGTCTATGGTCTATTTCAGACCTCTCAACCATGGATTCCCTCCACATGGTTTGTCTACAACTCTTGGCTTCTAGGACCCACACAGTCCCACTAGCACCATATTTCATTACTGCTCATGCTGAGCTCTTTAGGATGGTCACATGTCCACATGCATCCCTATGATGCCTTCATAGTCCTTGCTTCCAACAATACCTACACTCAAACATTGAATCAATTCACATGTTTAGTATATTTTCATCGGTTTTTATCTCTAAACAAGAGTTTAGGAAATCATAACCCAAATAATATAAACATGTATATTCATAAGCAAGAAGCTGCAAGATAACCAAATACTTATCTATATTGTGCGTTTCCTCTCTCGTTCACAGGGTCCTTCTTTGCTTTGAAAGCCTTGGGATCGCCTATGGAATTGGATGTTCGGCCAGCACGCAGGATGCTCCACAACATCAAATAATTAAGGTCCAACCAATACACCTTCACGCTGACTTGGAAGGAAACTTCACCATGACCATTCCTAGGTCAAGGCTCTACTATGGAACCATAGGCATATAACAACCCTTTCATCAACACCTTCACAACCCTTCATCAAAATCCCCACAACCTCCACAACATCCTTTCATGTACATCAACCCTTCCACCACAACCCCTCACAACAACCTTTTACTTTGCTTCTTTAGTGTGCGGTACCAAATTGCATATGTTTAAGCTGACAACACAAGTAGTATAGGTAAACTCATCAACGTTGTTGCTCTAAAATTGTAAGCATAGTTCATAGCATTCACTATCAAGTATTGAAACACCAGGCATCCACTCCCTAGGGTGTAGTAAATATTGAAAACCCTATCATGAACCGACATCGGGGAAGTGTGCACCCCTTTTCGATGTGAGCCATGTAGGATTTATTCATACTCAAGTAGTCTTCCATAATGGAAAGAAAATCAAAACATGCTCTGCATATTGAATCTAACAATTAGACATGCATATTCTTAGCTAGGGTCACAAAACACTTATCCATTTGCAAATGTAGTCTTTCTTCAATAATGAGGAATGCGGGCCCCTTCTCTGAGTTGACAGTCCCTCGGTTTTCCATTCCAACTCCTTTTGATGTTACATAACTCTCATATGTCTTACTGACATAATCTTTACCATGTAACTCATATTGTTTACCAATCATGCAATGCAGATGGGACGTCATTATCAAAATATCCAATGGTGTTTCACCTGAAACCCATTTCCAAGATATGGGAGCCTTCCCATGAAGTTTGGCTTCTGCAGGCCATCTCTCATGGTCTTACTGCAATGTGTTTTCCTTTCACACTTATTAAATAGCCAAATAGTCATCAAAATTTAACAATAAAACTCAAATCTGATTGTTTCATAACTAATCAATGGCATTAATAATTAAATTCAATATGAATTTGCAATTCTATTTACTGCAAAAATCAATTTGCTCAGTCATGAGGCTATCCTCATACTGTTTGTCTCTTGTAAGTGGCACCACTCTTCCCTTTAGGATTTTATGCTTGCTAGCATAACATGAACATCCACTTACAACACGTCCTCTTGACACAATTCTATGCAAGCCAACAGTGATTAGCAATTATCAGCAAATTCTCAAATATGAAATCTAGAAGTCCAAATTGACAATCTATTATGCACATAGACTATTTTTACAACCATGAGATCCTTCTCATGAGGTTTGGATCTTTCCCATGGTAGATTCCATCCTTCATCATGGGCTTACCCACATTGCCATGCCCAAAACCATCTTCCTGAAATCAACAACTTCAATCAGCCAAACACTTGTAAGTCTTCATGCATATAATATTTCATTGTTGCAACAATCACCGAATCATTTCCAAAATTATAACATTCCATAATTCAAACACTTCCAATTGTTAACCTATCAATATCACTGAAACTCATTACTTCAGATGAATCATTATCATACTAAAATTGCAAGGTACAATCACATCATTCATGCAATTTAAATGAAACTTTAGATACTCATTATTTCACAGTCATATGATTATACAACTCTGCGCTTTCACAGAGTACTCTGACATCCCATCAATCATGACTACCTTCTTTATGCACTTACTATTCTGCATTCATAACAACCCATGAAGTGATACTAGAATTATCATCAATTCATCATTTCATTCATTATTTAGTTTGCAATAATACACGCACCATCCCTATGCATTCATGCAATGCATCACAACATGTGCACCCACACTTATGCATGCATATTTACAACATTTACTCAAACTTTTCATATGCATCCACTCAATGCATAACTACAAGATTTATAAAATCTCTTAATGCATATCCACTCAATGCTACCTTGTATTGATTCATGAATACTATGCATTGAAACCTATTATGGCCTAACCATGACTACCTCATATAGGATGCATTACCACTCCTTAATTGTTTTGGTTATTAAGCTCATAACCAACATACATAGGGCATGATATATTTTTATGTGAATGTAGTCTAAATTTCTAAATAGTCATATGGTATGAGACCTCTTGCCTTCACCATTCCATGCTCCACCACATTATGGCAGTATGCCATTCACATGACTGTATTTCAATCCTAAATGCATACCATTCTATGATTACTAAATATGGTTCAATTAATTCTTACTCAATCCCCTTTCAACACTTATGCAACCATCATAATTAAACCATTACCTACATGGCTCCCATTTACACCCTTGATGTTACCTAATTAGTTGGTCTCTTACAGAAGATTCTAGAATTCGCCCATCAACTTCTTGATCATGTATTTGTTTCCTTATATCTTTCTTCATAAGGTTGTTGGTCACATGCAACAACATCATCAACACCTTCAGCGATGCTCCTGTTTTCTTTGGTCCTACCACCAATACCAACACCAATAGTGATTATCAACCACAATATTTACCATTAATGGTTCATTGCATATGTAAAATCCCACTACTTTTACCAATATGTAATATCATATGCGTGCAAAACCATATTCTCATGCATTGTGCATTGTTTATGAATATGCCAACTAGTACATATTCAGGCCATCCATATAATCTCTTCATTTTCAGCATTCCCATGTCATAATTTTATGTACACAAAGCTTATAAAATATAAATATAGTTAGCAAGACAGGGGTTAAGGAATTCTCCCTTTCCAATCCCTCATCTTTACATGGAATTCCTCTTCCACATAATAGCTGGTTTGATTTCATGGCTTCTAGCAAACACACAAGGAATCATTAGCTATGATTTTATTGCCAAGCATCAATTCAATACATATACTCATGCATAATATTCCAACTTGCTACTTTCCAGGCATGCAATTTTAGAAATTGCCCATATTGACAACCATCTTTGTCAAAACAACCACTGACACTTTTATGCTCTGCATAAATCTGAGGTATGACAACCTCATTCAAATTCTGGTGATGAAACACTGTTCTTTGCTGGATAAGCTTTCCAATTCCTATCCACGCGTTCCATTCCGACTTCGGGTGTGGAAGTTACATTACTTCAAAAATGACATTTTTTACTAAAATTCTGCACTTTTACACAGTTGCAAAACATCATAGAAGACCAACTTCATCCACCTGTAGAAGTAAATCTAGAAGGAATCATGAAAAATTTTCTACCAGGCGAAGTTAGTGCATACAACAAGGAACACTCAGCAACTCGCGGATCTCCATTCCGATGGACCATTCATCTTCTATAAATTTCTGGGTTTGACCACTTTTGATTTTTAACTCCCTTTGTGACTTGTGAAACTACTGTGCAACCTGTGCACAACCTGTGCACCACCTGTGCAAATCCTACGCAACCTGTGCACAACCTGTGCACAAGTCATACACAACCTGTGCGCAACCTATGCAACTCCTGCGCAAACTATGCACAACATGTGCAACTCCTGCGCAGCCTGTGCGTAACCTATGCACAACCGGTGCAACTCATGCGCAGCCTGTGCAAAACCTGTGTACAACTTGTGCAACTCCTGCGCAACCTGTGCGCAACCTGTACAACTCCTGCGCAACCTATGTGCAACTTGTGCACATGTGCACCACTTGTGCAACTCCTGGGCAACCCGTGCACAACTCATGCGCAACCCGTGCAACCTGTGTGCAACCTGTGCACAACCTGTACAACTCCTGCGCAACCTGTGCGTAACCTATGCACAACCTGTGCAACTCATGTGAAGCCTGTGCACAACCTGTGCAACTCCTGCGCAACATGTGCACAACCTGTGGAACTCCTGCGCAACCTGTGCAACTCCTGCGCAACCTGTGCAACTCCACAATTTGAACTGCACAACCTGTGCAACTCCGCAATTCGAACTGCATAACCTATGCAACTCCTGCACAACATGTGCACAACCTGTGAAACTCCTGCGCAACCTGTTCAACTCCACAATTTGAGCTGCACAACTTGTGCAACTCCGCAATTCGAACTGCATAACCTATGCAACTCCTGCACAACCTGTGCACAACCTGTGCAACTCCTGCGCAACCTATGCACAACTTGTGCAACTCATGCGCAACTTGTGCACAACCTGTGCAACTCTTGCACAACCTATGTGCAACCTATGCACAACCTGTGCAACTCCTGCGCAACATGTGCACAACCTGTGCAACTCATGCGCAACTTGTGCACAACATGTGCAGAACCTATGGACTTGCGGGGCTTATATCTCCCTTATCCCTTAACCAAATAAGGAAATTATGGTACCATTGGAAAGCTCTTTGAGAAATCTATGAAATGGTGTGATCCCCTGTCATACCTGTTAACACCCAAAAAGTGCTCACCATCTCATCTCCCTCATTACATGACTCATTTGTCCATATTTCCTAACATATTTGCCTCCAAAAATCTTAAAAAACCATTATAAAGCCACCAAAAGGCCAAAAAACCCCTTTTTTCCCCCAAAATAATTTAAATTTCCTCCAAAAATAGCAAAAACCCTCTAAAAAGGCCCTAAATTCCCAAAAATAAAATAAAAATGAATAAAAAATATAAAAAGAGAAAAAGAGGGAAAAAAGAAGCAAAAACCCTTTACAATTGACCTAAACCATATGGTGCCAAAAACCATGGGGCAATACTCCACCACTAAAAACCTATAAATAGGTGATAGAGGCTCCCCATTTCACATCTACAATATTCTCTATCCTCACTCTGTCAAAATCACTCTTGAAACTCTAGCTTACCATTTGAGTTAGTTTTTTTCCTTTTGAGTGCCCCTTTTGGCCCATTATTTAAACACCTTGGAGAAGGAGAAGGAACCCATTGTAGCACGGAAGCAGCCCTCCTAGACTATTGCAAGAGCTCCACCGACCTCAACACTTGAGGTAAATTTAATACAAAAGAAAAATCTTTATCATATTGTCATTGTTTTTTATTTATGTTAATGCTCATACTAGGTTAAATTTCATACAGTTTTAATGCTTTAATTTACTGTTTATTGAACTGCTACTAAGGAGGCCCTTCTCCTTAGTAGGTGCTCATTTGCACAAGATAGAGTGAAAACCCTAGCTACAATACTTGAGAACTTTGATTCTGCCATTTTTCCCAATCAAAATGTCGCCCAAACTTAATCAATACTGTGTTAAAAACACTCTGATATCCGTCTGCAAACTCAGAGTTTGGCCCAAGCATCCCCAGTGCTGCAACATGGGCTTTGATACCACTCTGTCACGTCCCCTCCCATCACTCCGATGCAAAGGAGGGAACATGACCAAACATACCGGGCTTATTTGACAATCTCAACCCCATTCATTAGTAAGAAAATTCATGAACAAATAAAAACTTATGTGTACATATCAATCTTAATAAACACAACGGAATTACACACTATCCACACACCATTTCATCATGCGTTCAACATATAAACAACACTCATTAATTAAAACATTGCAGAGCACAGAATTAACATAACTCAAACCACAATGAATACTTATCTTGAAATGTAGTGGAGAATCATACTTAATATAAACACAATGGAATAACCATAATAACACACGCGCATAAGGGAATACATCAGCCTATTTCTTCCATGCAGAATAATGAAAAATTCATACAATAATCAATCCCATTCTCATGCTATGCACAAGCTTCATGCCAACTAGCTTAAGATAATCATTTCATTCAATTAACATGAATAATTAAACATGCAGAACAAAACACAAAATGATCATACTTTAACCACACAGAGCACTTATCTTTATGATGAAGTTGTCCAAACCAATGGCTATGGGAGAGCAACATTCCACCCAACCATAGGTCTCTGTCTAGCCTGTATTCTTTCAGTTGAGAGACCACCCCCAAGTTAGGTTGTGTATCCACTAAGGAGGAACTAGATGGGCTCACTCACAACCATGGTTTCACTCAAATAGTCATGCTAAGTCAACACACAGTTGAGTTTATCAAGCATGCAATAAGCAAAGGAAGAGGATGCCAATCCAGTGAACTCAACTACAGAGCTACAGACATCTCAAGCTAAATTCAAGCAATCCAATCCTCTGTTCAAACATCCACACTTGGATTTCTCACAATTCTGTCATCAAACAACTCAATCCTGTCACTAGATTTCTAGGCTATAAAAACTGGGTTTTCCAATGGATTTCGGGGTATCTAATACTCTCAAATTTTCCCTAAGGTTCATATCTATGGATCCCCCATTGAATTTTACTGTCAAATACCAATTCTGAGTGTTTATGGCTCTTTAAAATGTGGGTTCTTGCAAAGTTGCGATTTCTAGTTTTTCTCACTGTTGGGCATTTGTAATGGATGAAAACTGATGCCGGGATGTTCCACAATGGAATGGGAATGAGTAAGGACCAATTCCCATGAGGTGGAGTGACTTGTGGGTCAAGAAAACAGAGCCCATACTCTTCCATATGAATTTATGGGATGCCCATGCTCCATTGAAGCCATGGACTGATTTCCTCAACAACTTTATTACACAGAATTAAATGTCAGCAAAGAAAGTCAAATGGGTTCTCAAAATGAAATTTGGCATCTTATGGTTCAATCCCACAACCCCCTCACCACTCCTTAGTGGATACACATGGCCCCTTCTCAGTAGTTGTTTCCATAGCCAGTTTTGGTATTTATTGCATGATGTTTATTTACATCATTTTTACAATGTCCCATGGCTAAATAGCACATGGGTAACATAATATCTAATACTTGCCTTTTAAATAAAATTTGAGCATCCACTAGCAGGGCCTTGGCATTGAGCTCCATGCTAGGAAAACATACATCACATGTATATAATATTTACATTAAAAGCTAATATATCCTAAGGGTCAAAACGGGGTATTACAGAGTTCTCAACTTTGCACACTTTCACTTCTGTTCGTATGCATCAGCTAGACATTTGTGCAATATTTGATAAATTTTTATTCTGTCTCTGTGCTTCTGTATCTACAAAATCTATGACCAAAACATCAAATACTTGTGCATACTTTAGTATTTCTTCATTTCAGTATTCACACATCTGTCACAAATCTATAGCATTATTCTGCGCACCATCAAATATTCATTCTACTGCATGTGTGCATTCATCTCTTCGCCAGATCATTCTGTACTGTCCAGGAGCCCCTTGATGCCCTGAAAAACAAACTGAAACTTACACTCAAAGCTCTTATGCTCTTTCCATCAAGATTACATTCAATCTCCAACTTGCATCTCTATTTATACATGTCCTGCATGGATTGTGTCTTCATAAGTTAGTCATCACATCCCTTGTTACATACTTCACAGATTATGCTTATGCCACATATCATCATCTGTGCTATTGATGTGTCATCTTTGATGTATCAAGCTTCCTCAAGGTCCACAACTTAGTGGGACTTCAAACCTTGGTGGTGTACCACTGCACTCTTAATGTACCATTGCCTTACTGTATGTGCTCAATCTTCTACTTCATCTTGGTGTGTCCATGACTTGTGTTGTACCAGCTCTTATGGGTAATACGCCTCTAATGTTAATACTTTGTGGGATCTGTGCATACTCCAACTTCTTCTAAGTGGGTATTTTACCTTTGCCTCTTTATCACTTGTGGGTAATACGCACTTGGTATATTGATACTTAACGAATTCTACACATACACCAACTTCTATTTTGTGGGTTTTTACTTCTCCTTTTTCATCCATTGTGGGACTTGCGCACCTGCTGTACCGTCAGATTTGGAATTTGCTCATAGATGGTCTTCAACTGCTCTACTTGTCTAGGAACTTGTGCACATTCCACCTATTGAAAGTATCTTCTGATTGGCCATGCTTGCGTGTTTTCAGGATTGTCCAACCAATAACTACTTGCACACTTCCAACCTTTAACCAATCAACACCCATGATTGCTTACATACTCAATACCATTTGTTCAACCAACTCCTTGGTTGCTTAAGCACTTGTACCATTGTCCAACCAAATCCTTGGTTGCTACCATATGAATGTATGACTTGGTGGACCATATTTTTGCGTAAGGACCAAATGTTGTAGGATACATTACTTGTGTTCCTCCTTGAACTGGATCTTCATGATGTATCTTCTCATGTACTTCTTCAAACTTGTCATGCATGTTGTATCCTTGATACACATCTTCAGACTTGATGCACTTCTAGATATACTCCAAAGTTTCATACATGTCTGTTACCTTCACCACATGCGCATATACTTGTGGTGTTCATGTTCTTCATCATCTTGCACATATACTACTTCAAAGTGGCTTCCAACTTCTTCATACTTCTACAGAAATACTGTATCCACTTTGACTTCAGTTGATATCAATGACTCAGACTTAATAAGTTGACATCCTCTTTGACATTAGGGTAGGTGCACAAAGTTTCTCCCCAAAAGTGTTGCAATGGGTTCGAGCTAGCGGGGAAAAAATGAAATTGTGCACAGACCTAAGGCAGCGCACATGCGCCACTAGGTTTGGTACTGAACCAGGGCGCATGCATGTTCCTAGCACGTACGCGCTAAAATGCGCACACACGTAGCTGTTAATTTAATAAAAAAACAGGGCAGACGCATTGTAATTCTTTCCATTGCGACCGACTGTGACTCACCCATCGCGTGTGCGATGCTACAAACCACCAACTTCACCATTTCGACTCAAAAAATATCTCAATCCATCCACCAAGTCATCATCAAGTGCATTGGATAGGTAAGATCCATGTTTTTTGTCATTTTATTCATTTTTGTTTGTTTATTAAATTTTTAATAATTCCCAAATTAGTAAAATAATAGAGAATTTTTCAATTGTAGAGTGTAAACCTACACAATGAATGAACAAAATGTTAACATGGATTCTAGTGGAACACATGAAAACACAAATCTTGGAACTAATGAAAACTCACAACAGAATCCGAATGCCTAAGAAAATCAAAACCCCTAACAAAATTTTGATCAAGACGACTTGAACCATTATGTAAATGAAATGAGAGTGCACACTCGAGAACTAAGAAACACATGGGAACCATCTCGAGTGTCCCTTGCCACCTCAATTGAGAGCTCAATTGACTCCATCATCCATGCACATCGCCAATTGAATGACATGACTGAATATAGAGATAGGATGTGGGAGTATTATTCCATAGCAATTTCCAAGGAGGAAATAAAAGAATTGAATATTACAAAGGCCCAATTATACAATATGTTCATTGATCCAAGAACACAACAACCACCCGACAGTAGAAACCACGTGTTTGCATGGATTGGTTTCATTTCCAACCATGGAGGGAAAATTGGATGCATAGGTGGTTCATGGTTTACGATAAACCTCCCTACAATAATATGGAGGTTCCACAGTACTTCCTTCGGCAACTGTGGGCTGAGTTTGGGCTCGATTTACATGTCAACTATTTTGACATAACCGATTTTCGGGGTGTTGGGCGTGGTTCTTCCCAAGATCGACCTGCTGCTAGGAGGAACCCACTGAGAGGGCCAATAGCTCCTAGGCACGAGCCGAACCTCTCTCCCTAGCCCCCTCAATTACCCCACAAACTTGATCAGATTGAGGGGGAGATGAGGAGTGTTTCACGTGGACTGCTTAGACACACTGCCTTTGTAGCAGCTACTACAGTGGAGAGACAGGTTGACCCTAATACAGATGCAGGTGCAGGGCCTTCACGACAGAGTCAGGATAGACCTGTGACTGGTGGTATCCATGTTGGGCCTTCTAGTTCGATAGGGACAATGCCACATATTTGTCCCCATTGCGGGAACAATTTCTCTAGCCCAATCGAGGGATGCTATATGGAGCAGGTTAAAACTTTTTTTAATGTGTTTTGAATCATCACTTGATAATTTGTAAAGTAATTTTAAAGTATTTGTGTTTGACTTAAACTATTATTTCAATGTACAGTTATTTAGAGCTGAGACGTCGTCATGGGAGAACCTAGGATCTCCCAACCTGGATGCAACAATGGTAGCTGCAATTGAAATTGTGACACCTTACACAGAGGTATTTTCAGTACCTCACACAATATTGTTATTACTTATGGAATTTATATTTTTATGTATTTATATTTATGACACACATGATGATAGTTCGTACAATATTTTTTAATATTTTGATTGACTAAATAATTACTTATTTAATATGTTCATAACATGCATGAATTTTGGTGTCCAAGGGTATGCACAGACTACGATGATCATCCATCTACGCCAGGGATCGACAGATCACCATATACATAGGTACAATGTGTAGTTAAAAGCATGCTTTTAATTTGAAATGTTACGACATACTATGGTTTAATTTGATTTTTGTTTACTAAACTATGCTATTACAAATTTGTATGTAGGGGCTGCCAACAGCTGTAGGATACTTTAGTCCCATGTTTCCACCCTCTCCCATGAGTCTCCCCCCTTGCTTCCATCTATACCCCTCCCTCCGTCCACCCCCTTCCCTCCATCCAGCCTCCCCTCTCCATCCATCCTACCCCATTCGTCCACACCCACCCATCTATACATCCTCCCCCATTCGTCCACACCCCCCATCTATCCATCCTCCCCCATTCGTCCACACCCCCTCTTCCATCCAACTTACCCCCTTCGTCCACAACCTCCCTTCTATCCATCCTCCTCCCTCTATCCAAGACCGCCCTCCCATTCACCATACCTCAACACCCCCCCTAGCCCTTTTGGGTTGATACCCCCTATCGTACATCCGATAGGGGTTCATTGTCCACGACATCCTCCTCCACCCCATACCACCATGTCCTCTTCCACCATATCATCTCCAATTCCCACCACTATTGTGGCAACTGCTATTCCAGTATCTTCCCATGTATCTACAGTGGCTGCACCCATAATTGTTGCATCTACATCTGTGCCCCTCCCATGACTGCATCGGAGCACGTTTTCCAGCCAACTGTTCCACTTGCTATCCCAGAAGCCTAGCCATGTCCATTGTCGAAGGTGTTCATAGTGAGAATCAAGTTAATTTATGAAATTTTTTTGATGCATTAACCAAAATTAATTTAAGCAATTATTATTTTTCAATGAAATAATTGTCGTAAATGTTGTACCCTGGAATTGTTGAGAGGTTCAACATATCCAGGACACCTACCTCACGTCGCCCACTTGCATCAGCAGTGAGTTATTTAAGATTTGAATTGTACATTCATTTTATAATTGTGCTAAATGTTACATATGCTTGAAAATGATGGTATCTTATATCATTTGTTTCAGAGCCCGGAGAGACAGTCTACTCGTAGACGAAAGAAGATCCGACATACTAGTAGCTCCAAGAAGAGGAAGATCGATTTTGGAGATGTTCCTGGGAGTGACCGGGGTGGTCACAATTATTGACACACCATGTTATGTACATTAGCCATGATGTGGCACTTTTGGGCACCTGTTTCCATGTACTTTGTATCTACGGCACGGGTTGCCATGTATTTTGTATCTACGACACGAGTTGTCGGATTTTGTATAGGGCACGATTTGCCATGTATTTTGGATCTACGACACGAGTTGTCAAATTTTGTATAGGGCACGAGTTTCCATCGTATGTACATTGGGAACCATGTTCCACTATTTTCCTGAAAATTTATATATTTGTTCGGGTTTTGTTCAACTATGGTTTTCTCTCATGGATTTGGCAATATGGTAGAATGTACATGTTTTCCTAAGATTTACTAACGTTATGATCATATTAGGTTTTCCATCCATTGAGAAGGTTGTCACAAGTGTACATATACATCATATAAAACATTTCATGCTACAATCAATTTCAAACCATTGAGGGGATCAACATACACCATGCACCATGAACACACACCATGCACCCTTTACAACTCGACCAAATGAATTATCTGCAATAAATACTAGTTATGGTCCTAGAATCAACCATGATCATTTGAAACAAAATTTTCAACCATGCCATAACAACATTTCAATCATCTAATAAATAATTATATTTCTAAATTAGGTTTTTGGTGCTAGGTACAATGTTTTTCTAGTTGTGTGCACCCTTGCCATATAGTTGAGAAACTATGCATATATGTGTATAATGATTTGGATTCAAATGTATACACATGAATATATATGTACAATGAAAATGATTTACTTTTTATATGTATTATAATTTAGGAAAGGGATTAGGATACATAATAGGGTTTCATTGTGATTAGAATACAAACTAGGGTTTACACTACCAACGAGGGTTTTTAGGATAGGCTCTCGTGTTTCTAGGATAGTCTCCAAGCTATAGGGTTATTAGCTTAATGTTGAACTCCACTATCATGACAACATTGTCACCAACACAATTCCCACTACCAAAATCACCATCAAGCCTTGTCATCCTCTTGATTGTGGTGCCACCATCCTCGTCCCTATCAATCATCCATCATCCACCATCAACCTGATTCACTTTGTCTCATTGTCACTGTCACCATATCTATCCTCATGCCCATTATCACCATCATCATCATTGTGCTCATTGTTGCCATCATGCTCATTGGAGTCTAGGCCATTTAGCCTATTTGTTTATGTATTTTGGGTTAGATATGGATTGCACTTGATTTGTTTTTAGTTGTATGCACCCTTTCTATATACATGTCAGAAACTTTGCATATAAGTGTATAATTATTTGGATTCAAAACTAGGGTTTTTAGGCTAGGCTATGGGTTTCTAGGGTTTTACCATAGACACTTGATAGAGACACTTTCAACTAGGAGGTCTCTATCAAGTGTCTATGGGAAAACCCTAGAACAAACGTGGAGTTGGGAAAAAGGAGTCAATCTGGGTCGAGAACTTATGGAGTTCCCCTCTATGTTTAGACTCAGTGAGACAACGTGGGGTTATGTTTTGCATTTGAACTTGCCAAGATGGTAGGCATGGGGTAATCCCCATATATATATAGAAATATATATAAGAAATAAAATATAAAATAAATAGTAATACTAATATCTTATTCTTGTTGAGATTTGGTCTTATGAAGGCAAGGAAACATACCAAGATTGCAAACCTAACTAGAATAGGGACAAGGAGTTTTGATTAGCCTCATTAAATAGAATTTTGAACTCAACATTAAAAGAGTAATTGAAGATATAATTACATTTGAATTCCACAATAAGAATCCATGTTGATGAAAGAGGTGGGCCATAAGTTGATTGCTTATGGATCTATTATTGTCATAAAAAGATGAAAGTTCTAAAGAAATATCGCATTGCTTTTATAGAAAGAAGGTTTGCATGTTGTTTATATTTTCCATGTGAAATACTCACCAGGTTCAAGTCATCAAATGATAACAAAATTTTATTGTTAAGGACAAGACTTGATGAAATCCAAATAAGGAAGAAAACATATTGACCCACACGAGGATATCTTGATATATAGCTCATGTTGCACTTTCAACAATGTTAGTATCACTAAGAATGCAAAAATGACTATCTTATATTTTATGTCAGATTTCTTGAGTACTGACAATATGTAGGTGTGAGGGATATCTAAGAAGCTAGTTAAATGAAAATTTAGGATATCATAATGTTCTATTTAATATATTTCACTACTAGTTGATCAAACTCAAAAGTTAAGGGCTATAAAATAGGGAATGGAAGTAGACATATAAGTGGCAAAAATCACATGGATGTTAACATAATGGGATTTTCATTTCCATGGATATTCATGTTCTTAGTTAGATATTCATTTAACATTTTCAACTAGCATCAATTTACAAACAAAAGCATTTCAATTCAATTCCCTTCTCATATTGGGTAAATATGACATAGTGAGTACATCTAGTAAGACCAACCTCTTTTTTCTAGTTAACATTGAATACATTACTATTGGAATGGATACCTTTAACAATGTTCCTTCTAATTATCTTTACCTCTACACTCATAAATGGGGGTTTCAAGTAGATCCACATTCAAAGAAAGGATGTAATTCTTATCTTACTTCATCCATTCAATACAACTTGATTTTCATCTATTCCTTGCAACAATCCCAACCTATAGACACTCACAAGTCATGTTTCTAGGTATATACACATGTAAAGAAAGGCTATAATGACTTGCTTCACCCATTCAAAACAAATTTTAATTCATATATGGTTTCAATATATAGGAAAAAAACTACAGGAATCACAACAATGATTAAAACCCCAATAAAGAAAACCACAATTTTAGCCTAAAAAACTTGCAGTATTCACAATTTCCACTAGTAGTTCAATATACCTAATAAGTAAAAAACATAGATTATGGATAAAACAAAACAATATGGTTTACCTAGAGTGAAACTTAGCCTCAAAGAACTACAAGTAATTTTTTCTATATAAGTATGTGTATAGTCTACACAAAGAAACAATCCAAATACTATAGTCCATTGTCATAAGGAGAACGCCTAATGGTTCCCACTAAGCCAAAAAAACATGTTAAATATCTTAAACAGGCATATATGACCACTAAGTAGATCGAAGTTCTAGGGTTTTCCCATAGACACTTGATAGAGACACTTTCAACCAGCTCAAAGATACCTCTAGTCTACCTTCAATCTACTTATCCTACCTTGCCATATGCCATATAAAAATGGGGACATCCATTTGGTACCAGTGTTATGGCATATCCTCTCTAATTGCCTTATGGTAAAACACTTTCTTATGTGTTTACATAACATTAGGAGGTCAAAGGTGTTACTCTATAATGATTCACATATTCTCAATATTCTCTCAATAGCTTAGGGAGCATCACGATGTGGTTATAAGTGTATGACCTCTTGTGTGAGGTGTGCCATTAGGGATTTAAACAAGAACAACCCTCATTTCATCTCATTAGCAACATTTACCTAGCCATTTTTCATATGTCATTTCACTAGCCACTTCACCCAATTTCATCATGTCCCCCTTTTGCAATAAACTAATTATGTGTCATGTTCTAAAGTATATGCATATTATTCATATGTGTGGTTCCTAAACCAAAGTGAAAAGAGTCGAAGTAATATAAAGTAAATAAAATCAAATGATGAATGTGAGTTATGCCTCCTTTCAAAAGCCATGATCCTATGTCGTAGCTTAGCAAAGCCAAATCTAAAGAAAAATTACTTGAAGGTAATCTAGTTGCATACTTGTTCTACTAATGAAGTATGTATCAACACTTGGGAGCCAAAGAACCCTAAGACATGTCCTATATGGTAGTTTGAAAGATATTTATGCACATGTGGGAGCTGACAGAACCCCGTTCCACTCGTCCGTTTGGGTTCTGTGACCTCGGAGCAAATCCTCAAAGTGTCCCTGAATGGCCACAAGGTGCCTGACCAAAATTCCTGTAGCATAAAACCGTAACTACGATCGTGAATCCATCAATTCCGATGGATTCAAAACCTCGTGTTTCAGCTAGGGGACCCCCCACACTGTGCCTCAAAGTATCAAAAATGGTGTTATTGTGCCATCTTAGTAACTAGGGTTTTGCTCAGTGAAGGCCATGCCAATATTTCTCAAGGGGGTCATTTATGATCCAAAGACTCCCAGACGTGCGTGGCCATATTGAACACATCCATAATGGCCACATGCACGTGAGGGAGCTGAAGAAACCCAAGTCCGCTCATCGGTTTGGGTTCCGTCACCTCGGAACAAATCCTCAAAGTGTTCCTGAATGGCCACGGGGTGACTGACCAAAATGATCGTAGCACCAAAACCTTGAATCCGATCACAAATCCATCAATTCCGATGGATTAAGAACACTGGGTTTCAACTAGGGGACCCCACACACTATGCCTCCAAGGCTTGGAAACGGTGGTATTGTGCCATCTCAGGAATTAGGGTTTTTCTCAGTGAAGGCCATGCCAATCTTGCTCAAGGGGGTCATTTATGATCCTAAGGCTCCCGACTGAGCGTGGCAATTGTGAGCACATCCATAATGGCCACATTCATGTGAAGTAGTTGACGGAACCCAAATCCACTCATGGGTTTGGGTTCCATGCCCCCGTAGCAAATCCTCAAAGTGTCCATGAAGGGCCATAGGGTGCCTGAACAAAATTTTCATAGCTCCAAAACCATGACTCCAATCGCAAATCCATTAATTCTGATGGATTCGGGATGTCGGGTTTCAACTAGGCCCCCCCCCCACACCATGCCTCCAAGGCTTGGAAACGGCCATATTGTGCCATCTCCGGAACTAGGGTTTTGCTCAGTGAAGGCCATGCCAATCTTGCTCAAGGGGGTCATTTATGATATGAAGGCTATCGGTCGAGTATGGCCATCGTGAACACATACACAATGGCCACATGCATTTGCAGGAGTTGACGGAACCCAAGTCCACTTGCCAGTTTGGGTTCCGTGCCCCGAGAGAAAATCCTCAAAGTGTCCCTGAATGGCCGCGGGGTGCTTGACCAAAATACCCGTAGCACCAAAACCGTGACTCCAATCGTGAATTGGTCAATTTTGATGGATTCAGAATGTCGGGTTTCATCTAGGTAACCCCCCACACCATGCCTCCCATGATCGGAGACAGTCATATTGTGCCACATCCCAAACTAGGGTTTTTCTGAGTGAAGGCCATGCAAATCTTGCTCAAGGGGGTCATTTATGATCTGAAGGCTCTTGGTTGAGCATGGCGATCGTGAACACATCTACAATGACCACATGCATGTGCAGGAGTTAAGGAAACCCAAGTTTGCTTGACGGTTTGGGTTCCGTGCCCCTGGAGCAAATGCTCAAAGTATCCTTAAATGGCCACGGGGTGCCTGACCAAAATTCCCGTAGCGCTAAAACCATGACTCTGATCGTGAATCCGTCAATTCTAATGGATTCGGGACGCTATTTTCAGCTAGGGGACCCCCCACACCATGCCTCCAAGGCTCAGAAACGGTCATATTGTTCCATCTCCAAAATTATGGTTTTTCTCAGTGAAGGCCATGCTAATCTTGCTCAAGTGGGTCATTTATGATATGAATGCTCCCGACCAATCATGGCCATCATGAACACATCCACATTGGCCACATGCATGTGCAGGAGTTGACAGAACCCAATTCCGCTTGCCGGTTTGGGTTCCGTGCCCCCGAAGCAAATCCTCAAAGTGTCCCTTAATGGACACAGGGTGCCTGACCAAAACTCTTGTAGCACAAAAACCGTGACTCCGATCACGAATCCATCAATTTCTATGGATTCAGGATGTCGAGTTTCAGCTAGGCACCCCCCACATCGTGCCTCCAAGGCTCGAAAATAGTCATATTGTGCCATCTCTGGAACTAGGGTTTTGCTCGGTGAAGGCCATGCCAATATTGCTCAAGGGGTTCATTTATGATATGAAGGCTCTTGGCTAAGCGTGGCAATCGTGAACACATCTAAAATGGCCACATCCATGTGCAGGAGCTAATGGAACCCGAATACGCTTTCCGGTTTGGGTTTTGTTCCCCCAGAGCAAATCATCAAAGTGTCCCTAAATGGCCATGGGGTGCCTGACCAAAATGCCCGTAGCACCAAAACCATGACTTCGATCACGAATCTATTGATTCCGATGGGTTCGGGACGCCGAGTTTCAGCTAGGCCCCCCCCCACACCATGCCTCCAAGGAGACAAATAGATTCGAATTGTTGTGTATTCAATCCAAGGAGCCAACTAGAGCCCAACTGGTGTGTATTCAATCCAAAGAGCCAAATAGATTCCAACTAGTGTGTATTCTATCCAAATTGTCAAAGAAACACCAAATGGTGTGTGAATTCAATCCAAATTGCAAATTATTGTCGGACTGTGTGTGAAAACAACGAAAAATATGCGAGGAATGAGAGAAAAAATGTGGGAGAAGA
>BSBM01001020.1:1040000-1051423 GCA_027924585.1 Larix kaempferi
AGAATATTCCTTTAGGGCCCAAGGTTCAGTTCTCTCTCTCTCTGACTATCTCGCTAAACTGGCTATGGGTTATAGGTTTTAAGGGTTGGGTGTTTGGTGATAGAGTTTAGGGTTGATGAGAATAAGAGGTTATAAGGGTTAGGGGTTAATTTTTATTTGACTAGACACTTTAGAGGTTAGGATTACATGGTTATGTTTCTAGGGGTTAAGGGATATATATATAATTATGTGTTAGTATTTAGGAGTTTTAGGGGCTATACTAGTTTAGGATTACAGTGGGCCAAGAGTTATGATGGTTAGTTGTACAAGGGAATAGGGATTGTAGTGGCTAGGGACTAATGGTCAAGGGTTTGGGGATTGATATATAGGGCTCATGGATTTATGGTTACAACGATGAATATTTATATGTACATGAGGATAATGTGAGTTAGTGATTTTGTATAATAATATATCTCCTAATCCTTGTGGTGAAGGAGAGAAGAGAGGGGTGAGGGAGGGAGGAGGGATTTGGTAGAGTGGAAGAGAGGGTGGGGGATTGGGTGTATAGGAAGAGAGGGGGGGGTGGGTTTATAGAGAGGGCGGGGGGGTGGGTTTAGGGAGAGATATATAAAATTAAGGTGTAAAACACAATGCGTGCACACCTCTACGTGTGCTCGCCTCTGCGCGTGCACACATTTGAGCGCATGCGTGTCTAGATTCAAATTGTTTTTGGCGCCCTTGCATGTTTGGTATTAGCTTCGGATTGCCAAAACTTGAGGCTCGGTCTGATTTATGGCAGAACACACCAATTTCTGTAACTTCATGTTTTTCACACTTAGTTCTGCATATGCTCCACTTGTGCACTATTGATGAAATTGCATACACTTGTCGAGCTCTGTGTACAGATTCTAACTATATATTTTTTGAATAGATATGTTATTGTTTTATATTTTTAATTCATTTTTAACTGCACTCATGTCAAATTTGTAAAAAACATAGGTCGTTTATTTGGCCTATAACTTTTGATTGGTTTACATATTTCGAAAACAGAAAAGAACCAGCACAAGAGTACAAGAATACCTACAAGCAAAAAAAAAGTTGATTGATTATGTTTAGACCATGATATGGTAGACCAACACTGAACCATGTCATTTTAAGGCTTCACTGACTTTCGTAATTTAAAAATAATATAAAATTAACTTCTAAAATTTTGTAAAAATAGCCTTGCACAAGATTTGTCGGTTGCCTACGCCTCTACAAATTTTTTTCCTCATAAATTGATAATTTACATAACAAATCAGTTGACCAACACAAACATGTGCATTATGTTTTAGAGAAAAAATAACATACCGATCTTAAAATAATGACATTTTGGGGGGTGGTTGTACCACTTTTCCATAAATAAAAGTTATATAATATTTCAGAAGGTGATCCATTTTTCTACGTTTCATCTTTTTACACCTAATTCTAAATTTTTTTCTAGGTACCTCTAATAATTCATTTTAATGATAAGATTTATGTTTTTCCAGCATGTCATTGCAACTAACGTGTCATAAGTGGGTATCATTACCTTGCACCATCCCATTAGTTAACAGTCAAACACCTGACATCATCTTTAGTTGACATGAATGACAATCAATGCTCAAAATTTTAGTTTTCCTAATATTGTTTCTTAATATTGTGATCTTGGAAAAGGTCATGTTCATGCTTTATGATTTCTCTTATGATTACACATGTCTCTCATGGATAGAGTTCATCTTTGATATTGGTATGAAACATGAAATCATTGAATATGGAGGCCATGATGATGGTTATCTTGGAAAAAATATTGGTATTTATCTTAGCATATTTTAGGATGATCTTGGCATATATCTTGGAATCTTGTTGACATAGATCTTGGTGATTTGTTGGTATAGATCTTAGGATTAGTGGCGATTTGTTGGTGGAATTGAGTGGCACATTCATATCACCTACTACTGGAGGTAAGTACTCACTAAAATATACAATGGATTGATATAACATGTATCCTTCAACCATTGATCCCTACGGACGTGATATTTTCCTAACAAAATCCTTCAATGATTTCAAGTGCCTCTCCACCAATGTAACATCCCTCAAATTCAACTCCTATTGTTATTACTCATGTAAATGTAATTATGAATTTTGTAAAATGTCCATGGTGAGGAGCTTAAGGCCAAGGCCCCACCAGTGGACCGTGAGTTAGTGTTATGTTTTTAACTCTTAGATTTATCCTAGAAGGCTAAAGAATAGCAATGCGACTAAATGATAAGTAACAAAACCCACCGATGAGAAAGAGAGCCATGTGTTGATTGACCATATCATGACTTATCATATTGAATTATGATGAGTGGGGATATGAGTTCGTCCTAGTAAAGATTACTATCTAGTTAGGATACTACAAGCCTAAGTCATTTTTATGATTCAGGCATAATGAGATATATATATATATTGGGGGACATTATATTATAAATATAACTATTAAGTCACCATGAGATAAATATGATATATATTGAAGGAGTGTCTTATAGAGTTATTAATAGTTGAGATAACTCATATATACATATATATGATTAATTAATAATGGAGATAGCGTTTAGAAAGATATTATGTATATTTTTATCTAAAGGTTGAACTAATAGTGGTGATGATTATTATATAAATATTAAATATATGTATATTTATGTCTCCATTATAAATGAAAAGATTAATAAAAGTTGTAATAACTATTAGTGGATATTATATAATTATATATATATGTTTTCGGACTCTCTTAATAAACAAAGTAAGGATCTTAATTCCGAAGTATCGAATCTTGGGAGAACTAATTTATTCTATGGCTTATCATACATAAGTTTTAGTGCATATATTTATATATATATATAAGCAACTATATTATTCTAGAAAGATCCACTTAGCTTATTCCTTATTTTATGTATTTTAACGAAAGTGGTTAACCTAGTATATATATATATATATATATAAAACATTGGGTATAACTTTTAAATGTTTCGGAAGGTAGAAGAAAACTTAGTGGTTGTTGGTAGCATGAAGTCAAGATCATAATGGAGTTTAAATTTTAAACTTGCTAATTTTTTGGGTTGCTTAAAGATTTGTTTCTTTTTCTCTACCTTGAGGTTCTTTTTGGTTCCACGACCTACCACCTTAAAAGCTCAACATTATGGACATAACTATTGAAGCTAAACGAGTTATTGGATTAAGGAATTTTATAATAGGTAGATAGTTGGAAGGGTGGTAGTGGCAACATAAGAGTAATGTCGAGCTTATGAAGAATACTCTAACTAGAAGAGATTGGGATGTGTTCTTCTTTTTTTTTTTCTGCGGAAAGGATGCACGGGAAATCCACCAATACTTCCCCACATTTCGTGGATGGTAAGGGCTGGCCTAACCCCGAAGGACTCAAAGCTCGAACTCGTGACCTCCCCCCGTACCGAGAGAGTGTTCGCACGATCTTACCAATTGAGCTAACCCTTGGGGCTGATGTGTTCTTCTTATTAGAAAGGAAAGGATGAAGTTATCTGTATATAATAAAATATTTATAAAGAATATATGCATATGGATTGTGCATATTAAGAAATGCAAAACGGATTATATATATATTACTCTTGGGGGTATCCCACGAGGTGGAGGCGCGCCCTCATTAAAAAAGATATCCATGTTTATTGCATGGATATTTTATGGTTACCATATCTCTTGCTTCATGCTAAGCCTTACGAGGGATATATCGCATGAAGCGAGACTGGAACCAGCCAACTAACCATGTTTCCTCTTTATGGATAAACGACGGAGTGCCTGGAAAAGAGGGGGATTGTTCCCTTTCATGGACGAACCATCCAATGCGAATATCACTGGTATTAATGAAGGATCTAGTGCAAGGAGTGGGGGAGGGTTACTAAGTACTCCTTTTGGTTATAAAAACTCGACTGCGGTAGAGAAGACATGAGCATTAGTGGAGGAGGATATGCTTGAAGCGAGATTAGTTTGGATCGGATGCTTCGTAGAAGTGGGGTTGGACACTATAAGTTGTGTACTTCTGGATTGATCGAGGAGTTTCCTTCTACAATGAACGCGTATGCACCCAGAACTTTGCCGCTTAGAATTCTTACTGTATGGTGAAGGAACCCTCTTATGGATGCGCTTCTTCCTACTGATTCATGGAGTTTTGCTAGTTTCCAGGTTTAAGATTTTATGTGTGTGTTTCTTATAATGTATACTCTGTCTTTTTGTATTGCCAATGAGATGGGAAGGGTAGTGAATTGTTAGATTCCTAGGGTTAAATTTATTTAGGCTATATTGTATCTATATTGCATACTTTGCCTCCATGAGTTATCGATGGATTGAAAAGGACAACGTTTTGTTAGTTTCATGTTACATTCTATGACATGTATTTCATATAATGCATGGCGGTCTTGTAAAATCATAGACGTGGGGAAGGTTAGCGATTTTTTTTTGCCAAGAGTGAATTTCTGTGTGGAGTTTGGAATTATTTAATATACTGTCTGTATAGGGTTATGCATAAGAGTGTTAAGTATTCTGCTGTATTATTGTTACTCTTTCCTGGCTAATAGCTAGGTTATTTAAATATAGTTAGGAGCTAAGCTCTATTACTAGCGTGAAGAGAATCTTACTCCCCGCTGGAACTTGGCTCTTGCCCTATCATATGCAGCCTTGAGATGTTCTTGACTATAACATTTAGATCTGGGCGTGAGTCCTGGATGGAGAAATATTTGTCCGAGTTGTTACCGGAGTCATAATGACATCCTGGTTTCCTTCAGTTGATTTTTCTTTGTATATCTATATTATGAAATATTCTTCTTATATTATGTTGCCAGCGAATGATTGCTTGTGATATCGGTAACAATAATCAGTTAAATAGGGTGTTTATGTAATTTAATATCCATGTACATTTTAATGAATTTTAGTTGAGTGATGCAATTTCCTTAAGCAATGATTCTTTAAAAAATTAATTGCTCCTAGGCATTAGGCTAAACCTTTGTTTTTAGGTTATAACAGAGCTATCGTTACTGTCTGAGTTACGGATTAAAGAAAACACAGCTCTCGTCTTGGTCTTAGTATATGCTTATGTACTCTGGAGCCTTTCTATCTAGGTCTTTTCTGTTGGCTAGAATTTTATATCTGTTGTGTTTCGCTGTCGCAGACTTAGGGATCTTTTCCAAATAATAATCGTAGCTATAGAGTTGACTCGTTCCTTGATTTTAGATTTGGGGTTGCAAATCATATTTCAATATTCTTTTAAAAATGCATTATGAGTACCGTAGTGTTTTCATAGATGGATTTTAATATTTAAAATTATAGACCATAGTCTTGGGTTAAGACCAAAGCCACCATTACATTTTTATGCTAATCCCAAAAACTAAGTTTTCATAGTTACATTGAGTTAAATACCGAGGTTAAAGTTTTTCTGACTATTCAAGGGATTGCGATACTTAGGGTATGCTTTCTTAAATTAGTTTCATTATATCAAGGACTTAAATCTTAGGGTTGGCTAAGACGTTAGAAACTCATAGTTATAAACGTTCAAGGTATGGTTTAGAACAATTAATATTTGTAATACTAATCTACTAAGTTGCTATAGTTCATCGTCCTTAATTTTATGGCTAATGTCAATACTTACATGTTAAAGTGAATGCCTGTAGATTTAGTATTATTATTTTATTATGTTGCTGTACTGAGTGAAGTTTTGTGGTTATCTTATGCAACATTTACATTTACGTTTTGAACTCTTAATATAAGAGGATATGAAGATATCATAACTTAAAATAAAAGTATAGATTTATTTGATTATCATCATAATATGTATATGTTATAACCCTTAAAGATAAGAGGAATAAATAACATATTGGTAAAGTTTGGGCCTAGAAAGACATTGTTGTTAATAAGTTACTTAAAATTTTATGATGTTACACATAAAATTTTAAGGGAGTTTTTATTGTGGAAAACTCTCAAGGAAATTGTAATTATATATTTTAGTGCAGCCTTGTGATGAAAGGCTTAGAGATTTTAGAAGGATATTTATCGCAACAATGTTGCTGGATTGTAATCCTATTACTTTTTTTTTTCTAATAATAAATGATGCACACACCTTTGTGGACTAGCCCGTGGTACGGGTGAACCACGTTACTTTTGGTCTCGTTCATTTGTCTATGGCTTTTATTATATGTGTATGTGCCTTCATGACGATTGTATGATTTTCCTCTCATATGAGTTATTTTAATAGTTGATGTTTATAACACATTTGTTGAATGCATCTTGTTAAAATATATTTCATGTTAAATGTTATTTAAAGGATATTTCATGCGTTCAAAATGAGGACCATAAAGATGTAAGCATTATTTTGGTTCAAGTTTGTAAATCCTCATTTTAGAATGGTAGTATTTAAATATATGCTAGTATGTTATCAAAGGTCTCTATGGTTGAAGTTATATTTTTTGCAAACATAGTATACAATCACTTTGGCCCTTTACTCATACGAGGACCAATGAAGTGCATAAGAATCACTTAAGATAAAATTCAATGATAAATTTTATGAAGCGTGACATGTCACATTTATTAAGTAGAAATTTAGATACTGATTATATATTTATAATTCTGCGAAGCATTTTAAATGGCAATTAGACCATTGAAAGGGAAATAAGACCACTTAGAAAAATTTTAAATTTTACAAATTTTGGGTTCGTGAGAACCAACTACTTTTACTTTATGTGTATGGGTCCACATATTTCAATATGTTCAAATCGGTGTATTAGCTAGTGTTCCCGTGCATTGAAAAATGTGTGAGGCATATACTTTTGCATTTTACACATTAGTTGGTTAATTCTCTCTTCCAACATTTGTTAGCTTCTTTATGTATTTCTTTAGATGACAACCACATACAAGTGCAAAGAAATTTAATGTGTCAAAATTAAAATATATAAGGAAAGCAAAGCATATATTGATATGGTATACGATCGATAATTCAATTATAACTTTTTAGGTACCTCATGTACTTGCCAATATCATAAATACATTTCTTTATGTTGATGGTAAATATATTAAGGAGAGCTAGAGGTAACATATTGCAACAAGGCTGCATTGTGTATTACTAAAAGATAAGGTATATATCATAACATGTAATTTGAATATAAATGAACATGTATTAGTAACAAATAATGTATATATCATATGGGTACTATTCCTAATGGCTCCCAACATTAGTTAAGAAAAGGTATCTAAATCATTTTCTTAGTAAGTCATTTTGCACCAAAAAGGGAATACTATGGTAACAATTTGGTGAATGATGTGTGCATCCTAGTTAGGATTGTAAAAGATTTCAGTTTATCTATTCTAGATGTTGTAGTCTTCCTTTCTCTAGCTAAAATGCACATGTGACACTAAATGAGGTTGGTTGTTAGTAGCATATTTTTGGCACAGGTCTTAAACTAATACCTTTTTGACATATGGAATACATCAAGCCAATTTTTGGATAGAAGACAGATGATTGAAGTAGTCTACTTACATTTTGTTGGTGAAGTTCGAGTTAATACAAAGGAGTTCCAATGTTGCATCAATTTTGTATAACCAATCTGCAGGACACACATAATTTAAGGAAGAAATGCAGTTGTTGGGAATCGATATCACTGTTCGACGATCTCTAAAGCTACATCCAACTCAAGCCTAGTCTCTGAAGACTGAAAAAATCTCAACGAACTTCCACTACACACGTCGTCTTTCATCATGCGCTTCATGGAGTCATAACGTAGACACTATAGGAAGAACTAGTAGTTCATTCATTTCATAGCTTAGGAAAGTAGATATTTAAGCAATATGGCCTGGCTTACACAACAACACCCATTTTTGAAGAAGAATTTTTTATTTAGGCAATCATGATATTAAGAAAAAAAAACACAAACCATTCTATTATGAGAGTTTTTCCATATTTTTAATGAAAGTACTTTGATCCATTTACCTCCTTGAGTTTTTAACGTTCCTAGCTTTCCTTGGATTAGGGCCAATCCAAGGAAAAGTACAGAGACTCACTATTAAGTTAGTTTCTCTACATTTACATATGTTTTTTATAGAATAGATTAGTTTTACATATTGTAGGTTCTCTGCATATTGTAGCAGTTCTCAATTTCTAAGGTAAAATACGGTTTTCTAGATTATTTATGAAGAACTTAGTTAATGTTTACTTCATGCATGCATGCAATTAAGATTGTTTCTTTTCACATGACATCTTAATTTATGTGTTTAATTAAAAGCTATGATCATCTGACTGTTATGAACACTAGTATAAAGCATCAAGGGCACCCAAATGCTTGATTTTTGCAACTGAAGGTAGAGTAATAAAAATGATATGTGAGAAATCCTAAAATACTTGTCTCTGATGATTGCTAGTTCAGGGATAAGTACTAAGACCAAAATTTAGATCTCATGCTCTTGCAACCCATAGTTAAGCATCAATTCTTTCTCACTATTTTTAATAAAAGAATAGTTTTACACACGACCAACCGTAGTTAGTTCCTTTGTAGATGCATATATTGTACAGGTCCCTCATAAGTTTGTACAGATCCTCAGGTTGATGATTAAAAACCACTTATACTATGAAACAAGAACTCAACACAGTTCTCGTTTTTCTCTCTCCTAATTTTAGTAGCTATTTTTAGCTCTGTTTTAAAAAAGGTTGATACCAGTATCACACATTTTCATTTTGAGGCATTTTTTCAGGCCTTTGAATTATCTTTGTCGTAAAATATTTTTTATTTCTATTTTCAAGTGTGTTTTTAGAAATTTAACAAAATAACATACATTTATAAGCAATTTATAATGAAAAACATATTCATTTTTCAATTGTTTTTATAAAATAGACATTTTTATGGACAAAATAAGACATTTTTATTGAAAAAATTGTAAAAAATTCCAGAAAATAAAGACTTTTAAAACCATTTTCAATGAATTTTCAAAGATTTTTTGTATGAAGATGATACTATTTCATATTATTTTAAGAAAAGTGTCAATTCACATAAATTCAAGAAAAAATTATACCATATATTTGTAAAAAAGCATTATATATAGAAATTTTTGCAAACAAATTTAAAAAAAAAAATTAAAACCTAAACCCAAAACAAACATTATATAAAAAAATAAATTAAAAACCTAAAACCAAAACAAAAACTAATAAAAAAAAATTAAAAATTAAACCGAAAACGGAAACTATATAATTATTTTTTTTAAATTAATAAAAAAATGAAACCAAAAAAATAAATTAAAACCTAAACCCAAAACAAAAACTATAATTTTTTTTTTAATTCTAAACCAAAAAAAAACTATATAAAAAAAACAATTTAAAAAAAATAAAAAATAAAACAAACTATAAAAAAAAACAATAAAAAAAAACTTAGAAAAAACAATTCAAACCAAACCCTTCCCCCTCCCCCCCCTCCTCCTGCCAAGCCCTTCCCCCCACCTCCCGTCGCCCCCTCCCTTCCCCCTCCTCCTCCTCTTGCCGCACCCTTCCCTATTCCCCCCTCCTCCTCCCCTTCTCCCTCCCATGAGGAGGAGGGGGAGGAGGGGGAAGGGGCCGATGGGGAAGGAGGGGGATGGGGGTGGCGGGAGGCGGGAGGGGGAGGAGGGGGGAAGGGATGGGGAAGGGGGAGGCGGAGGAAGGGAGGGGGGCGGGAGGAGGTGGAAGGAGGATGGGGGAGGGAGGGTGAGCGAGGCGCTCGGCTCGCTTGGGCGCTAAAGGCTCACCCCTCATAGGTGGCGCAATGCCCAACATCGCACCGCCCGAGGAGGGAGGGTGAGCGAGCACTGGGCTCTCTTGGGCTCCAAATGGTCGCCCCCTATATCGCGTTGCCCATGAGGGGCGACCCTTTGGCATCTAAGTGAGTCGAGCGCTCGCTCACCCTCCCTCCCCCATCCTCCTCCCACCCATTCCCTTCCCCCCTCACCCCCCCTCTACCTCCCCCTTCTCCCTCCTCCCTCCTCCCCCTCCCCCCCTCCTCCCCCCTCTACCTCCCCCTTCCCCCTCCTCCTATTGTCCCCTCCCTTACCCGTCCTCCCCCCTCCTCCTCCTCCCACCACCCCCTTCCCCCTCCTTCCCCCTACTCCTCCTCCCGCCACCCCCATTCCCCCTCCTCCCCCCTCCTCCTCCTCCTCCTCCCTTCTCCCTCTGCGGGCTCCCCCTCCTCCCCCCTCCCCCTCTTCCCCACCGCCCCTTCCCCCTCCTCCCCCCTCCTCCTCCTCCTCCTCCCTTCTCCCTCTGCGGGATCCCCCTCCTCCCCCTCCCCCTCTTCCCACCGCCCCTTCCCCCTCCTCCCCCTCCTCCTCCTCCCTTCTCCCTCCATGGACCTTGGCACGCAGAGGGATAAGGGAGGAGGACGAGGGGGAGGGGGGGGAAGGGGGGTAGCGGGAGGAGGAGGAGGGGGGAAGGGAGGGGGTGGTGGGAGGAGGGGGAAGGGGGAGGAGGGAGGCAGAGGGGGAGGAGGGGGAAGGGAGGGGGCGGAGAGAGGAGGGAGGGAGGGGGAATGGATTGGTTTGAATTGTTTTTTTTTAAAATTTTTTTATTGTTTTTAATATAGTTTGTTTTAATTTTTAAATTTTTTTAACTGTTTTTTTGTATAGTTTTTTTTTGTTTAGGTTTTAAATTTTTTTTTTAACATATTTTTTTGGGGTTTAGGTTCTATATTTTTTTAAATAGTTTTTGTTTTGGGTTTAGGTTAATTTTTTTTTAGTATATTTATTTATTTTTTATATAGTTCAAGGGGGGCCGGTTTAGGTTTTAATTGTTTTTATTTTTAATTTTTTTATATAATTTAGGGGGGGTCGGTTTAGGTTTTAATTGTTTTTAATTTTTTTTTTATATAGTTTAGGGGGGGTGGGTTTAGGTTTTAATTTTTTTTTTTTTATATAGTTTAGGGAACCAGGAGGGAAGTAAGGGGGCAAGAGGAGGTTTAATGTTTTTGTAAATACAAGTAAATTTTTTTTTTTTTTAAACCAAAATTAAAATTTGTTTCTAGATTCCATAATAAATGCACTGCAAGAACATTGCAATCAACAATCAAATGAACGACAAAAGTTGTACAAACATCGCAAGAAGTGTTATGATGCTCCACATAAGTATACCGGGTTGATAATTGGTGGCATGGATCAGAAAAAACACTCTTGCCACATTTTGTCTGTGTGCCAAAGAATTTAAAGGAGGAAAATTTCAAAGAATATGCAAGTTTTAAAAAAGTTGTAATTTATCTCTTGAAGAATTTTTTTTTTCCTATTTAGGGGTTGATTTTAAAGTTTTTGTAAACAACAGTATGGGATGTTTAGGCCATGGCTCTATTTTTTTACCCTGAAAAAAAATACGTGTATACTGGTATCAACACTTTTCTATTTGGGGGGTGTTTTTGGTGTTT